>VWZZ01005194.1:1588-11718 GCA_013399095.1 Psophia crepitans | reverse complement strand
TGGAAGAAGGCGGCGGGGGGTGCCGCCAGCCCTGGCCTGGGCTCTCCTGGCACTGCCCCGCAGGGCAAATCGCTGCCCCCAGCACTGGCCGGCCCGGCCCCTCCCGGGTGCTGCCGGCCAGGCGGGAAGCTGCGCATCCCTTGTTTTCGGTAGTCGTTTATCGTTATGATGATGATGATGATGATGATGATCTTCCTCCTTTTCTGTCCTGTTAAACTGTCTGTACCTCAGCCCGTGAGTTTTACCTTGTTTTTCTTTTCACCCGCGGGGGGGTGAGCGAGCGGCGGGGGGGTTGGCTGAGCTGCCGCCCGGGTTACAGCCTGAGATCAGGGCAGCAGCCGAGGCAGGGCTCGGCCTTGCGTGATCGAGAATCACGTTGTGAGAGCAAAACACCGCGTTGCTGTAAGTCGTGAGCAGTTTTTGCGACCTGAGGCATGGTAGAAATGCACCCACAAAAATCTGGGGAAAGAATAAATGTTTGGGTAGGGATGTTCTGCCCTTGGCAGTGTCTGACCCGCGGCGGTCAGTGCGGGACGTGAGCGCTGGCGCTGGGCTGGCATCCCTCCTGCCCAGGGCTCCCAGGTTTTGCCCAGCTGAGCACAGTGACTCCTGTTTGCAGGCGCTGGTGGCCGCCACCGAACGAATCCCTTTTCCTTCCAGCGTGTCCTGGCACCTCAGGAGGCTTTGTGGCAGAACAGCACTGGGGTAAAGCTAAATCGGAGGGCTGGAGAGGAGCCCTCTTGCCTGCTGTCCTCAGCCAAGCCTTCTCACACGTGTTCACGTTTCCCTGAACGTACCTTCCTTTCTCTCGGTACTGGTTTTTGCAGCCCGGTGACTCCTTGAGCAATGTTCTCTCCCGTGAACAGCCAGCGCTGAAACTTGGGGTGTTTGAACAGAACGCAGACGGCTGCTTGTCGCCGCTGCCGATGTGACACGAGCTCTAACCTTGTACCCTTTTGTTCCCTCTTCATGCAGCGTGGAGCGAAGCCCAAAAAGGTGGTGCTTTTTTGACAATTAATCTGTGTCTTGCCGAGTCTCCTGGCCGCATGACAGCCCGCCGGTGCATCCCATTGTCACCCATCGCTGCTGTGCCTCCATCCTTCCGTTGCATGTTTGCTCGTTGCATGTGCTCCCCCTTGCCCGCCCCCCGCTCGCTCCGAGGACGGGAGGGAAATGCAGCAGAAGCGATTTGCGCCTGGGGCAGCCCCGGCCCAGCGGAGGGGCCTGGCATGGCCGTGCTCGCCGGCACAGCCCAGCCCGTCGCTTCCTGCGCGCTTGGGAGACTCCGCTGTTCCAGCTGGTCGCGGCCGGGTTGTCGAGTCGGTGCTTGGCGTTACCCGCGGCGGTGCCCAGCATCGCTCCCGACACGTCTGCGCAGAGTTTTTACACCAACTGACCGGTCACGGACGCCGGAGAGCCAGCGCAGACATTGCCGCGGGCGCGCCGCAGCCCGGCTTTCGCCGCCTCCTGCCTTCTCTTTCCCTGAACTAAGGTTTCAGCGCAGCCCGCCCGCGGGTGGCGGCAGTGCCGGCTCCACGCCGAGCGCTTTACGTGCTGCGGGACGTGCCAGCTGTGCTCCCTCGCACTTCCTGCCTGCGTGGAAACGTTGAAGTCCCGGTTTGTTTGGGTAGCGGGTGCGTTGTGCCCCGGTGTACTGACCGATACACAGCGGTCTGCTGAACACTAGGAGGTAACTGCGTCAAGAATTTCCTCGGGAGCGGTTTCAGTCCGTAGCTGAGCAGGGGTAGAGCAGGGAGCTGCTGTAGTGCGAGGACAGACCCCAGAGCTGGGAAAAAGAGACGGTGCCGCTGAGAGATGTGCCCTGGGCACTCGGAGGGAAGTCCCGGCTTTGCTTACCTGCAGTGCCGCTCCTCCCCGGGGCTAGGGCTTCCCTCGAGGTAAGAACACCCCACGACCAGCCCGTCCCTAACACACACCAAGCCAGACCCCTCCCGTGCTGCTTATTGCCAAAATGACCAAAACTGCAACCGCCGCTGCCTGGGGGCTGGTTGGGGAATATTCTTTTTGCCATGGAAATGTTGGCAAGAGAAAAGCAAATCTGGCGGCTCCAGACTCGGAGGGGGCACGGTACGAGCACTAGAGAGAAAGCGGCGCGGTACCTGCCGAGTCCCTGCGCGCAGCGTGCCAGCCGGGCTGTCTTCGGCGGGTCTCTTCCTTCCGTTCCCGTTTTCGGGCGGAGGGACGATCCGAACGGCAGCGGTTGCCCGCAGAGAGCCGGCAGGCGAGGCGCCGTGCGGAAGCGTGAGGAGAAGCTGCCGAGGGATGGCTGGGCACGGATCTCCCCGGTGGCCGCTCTGGCCAGACCCCCCCAGCCCGAGGTCTCTGCATTTCTCTGGGGCTTTCGGGCGGGCCGGTGTCTGCCCCGCGTCCCGGTCCTGCGAGCTCTCCCCGCCGCTGTTCCGCCTGCGACTGGCTCTTCTTCGGCGGGAAGAACTTTGTAGTTCGTCATGTTTTGTTCCTTCGCTTCCCGTCCCCGTGGTGGCCGGGCGGTTCGCAGGTTGCCGTACGTACGCTGCCGTGTGCCCAGAGCCTGAGCTGCGTACGGCGCTCGGGAGAGGGGCTTGTACGGTCACAGCTGCCCGGAGAGCCCGGCCCGGCCCGCGGGGCGTGGGGACGGGCTCGCACAGGTACGTCACAGCTCTGCCCGTGGGACAGGCCGGTGCCGCCTTTCGCTGGCGTCACCCGGAATTTAACTTTCTCAGCCTTTAATAAACCTGTCAGCCCCCCACCCCGCCCCTGCGGAGCCCTTGACCTTGCACAAGTGTGTGAAAATTGCCGTGCGGTTGGTGTGATCACAAAACAACTGACAGGATTAGCAGATAGATCCTGACTCATGAGATTAAGGTACCTCTTTGCATGGTAAATATAGACTTTAATCGTCTTAAAAGCTGCTGCTCGCGGCTTTGCCGTGCCAGATGGCCCTTACCCTCCCAGCCCTTGCCCCCCTCTCATGCCTTGGGTTTGCTGCTGCGCGGAGCTGCTGGGCAGCGGTGGGGCAGGGCCCCTCGCCGTCGGGGCGGTTGGTGCCGTTGCCGGGCTGGCGGCTCCTGGCTGTGCCGTCTCCAGGGCAGCACGAAGCCAGAGCTCCTTCCCGGGCGCTGCGGGGTGTTGGGGGTGTCCCCCGTGCCGCCGCAGGCGTCTGCCACGCGTACCTTGCTCGGGGTGCCGGCGGCTGGTTCCGGGGAGATGCTGGCTCGTCTCGGAAGGATTTGCCAGCCCTGCCGGGGCCGGGCTGCTGGCGCACCGCCTGGGGTGGGCAGATCACCCCACGTCTGTGTAAAGAGCAGTAAGAGGGTGTTTTTCTCCTAATTTTTGAGGTGAAATGGGGTGTGTGCTCCTTTATGTCCTCTGTGCTACCTCGGTCGGCGTTTCGCCGACCCTGCGGTTGGCAAGCCTGTCTGCCCGGGGTGGCGCTGGGTGAGCCGGAGGTGCCGGGCCCGCTGCCCGGGGCTGCGGGGGAGCTGCCCCCCGGCTGGGAGCGGGCAGGGGAGTCATCCTTCCCGGAGTGGCGAAGCTGTGCCGCTCCTGCCCCGGGGCGCTGGGAGGTACGGGCTTGCGGGGCTGCAAAGGCCGGACAGCTTCTCTAAAGGTAAATGTTAAGAAATACAGAGTGTGGCCGGACGGTCTCTGGCTCGGGCAGTCCTCGGGCTGCGGGCGTTGGGAGCCTGGGGGAGCAGCTGGCGGGGAGCGTTCCTCGGCTGTGCTTCCCGGGCACCTGCCCTGCTCTCGCACGTGCCACGGCCGCCGTTCCGGTGCGGGCTGGCACCGCGGCTGTGTGTGTTGGTGTGGGGGCTCCCGGCTCCCCCGGGGTGGTGCGGTGGGAGCAGGAGGCCCCTTCAGCTAGTCCATGTTAGCCCACCGGCTGGCGGGACCACGGTGGAGAGCCGGCTTCCTTCTGCCCGAAACACCCCCCGGGATCCCCTCTGCCTCGCCGGTGGGGACACCGGGGGCGGGAGTCTGAACACCCTCTGCCTTATCTGCGGGTTGCGTCTGCTGTATTTAGCCGTGTCCCACCCTGCCTAACGCGCTGTGCCAGCTACCGGGCTCGGCGTAGCGTGGGCAGTCGTGCCCTGGTCCCAGTCCCACTGGCTGCAGTGCCCTGCTGCGTCTGCAGCGATGCTTGAGTTGTGCCGAGCTCCGGCTGGAGCGGGACGGGCCCCAGGGACGTGTCTGCAGCTCACAGGGCTCACCTGCGGTGCCCAGCGGCGCCTGGAGACCCTCAGGGACACCGAGCGTGGCGAGTCCCCGTTGCCTGAGGCAGGGAGCAAGTGCTGGGCTGGTTGCAGGCAGGAGGTTGGTCCCGCAGACGCTCTGGTGGCTGCGACGCAGCAAGCTCAGGCGTGAGTGGCAGCGAGCCCCTCCCCAGAGCAGGGCTCACGGGATCGCTGGCTTGGGAAACACCTCTCAGATCATGGAGTCCAACCGCCAACCTCGCACTGCCACGGCCACCACTAAACCGCATCCCCAAGCGCCACGTCTACACGTAACGCACGTCCCACGCTGTCCCCTGCGCCTGGGCTGCGTGACCCTGGTGACGAGTCCCCTTCCCGGGTGCTGCCTCACCACAGGCCGGTTTGATGCCTGGTTGTGTGGGGCTTCCCCTCTAAGGGACTGGCTGTGTCCAGCTCCGGCAGTGTTCCCGGAGCCAGACCCCAAGAGTTCTGCTTCGCGCTGAGCAGCGAGCGTGGCTCCCTCTCCTCCCCGCTGGGCGCGGGGTCGTGCCCTGGTCTGTGTCCCCGCAGTGGCTGTGCCCGGTCGTTAGCTCGGTGCGGGGAGCAGATGGCCGGGTTCGGCCTGATGGCTGCTTCCAGATGGTTTCTTTTTAAAGAAGAGGGGCCGACCCAGGCCCTGTTAATCCTTTAAAGGAAAGAGTAATCCGATTATCTCACAGAACGTGCCTCGCATCTGAGCTGCCGCAAGCACGCCCTGCAAACGGGCCGACGGGAAGCCGTGCGCCGATTTCTGCCCGGCTGGCGAGCTGCCGCGGCAGTTCTTCGTGCCTCCGAGGGACGTTGGCGGGCGCTGGCGGCCAGGTCCGTGCTGCGGAGTCGTGGTTATTTTGCTGTTAATCGAGGGCCGTGCCAGCGAACCCGGGGAGCTGCGAGCGGAGCAGCGTCTGGCGCCGCAAGCTGGCGGTACCACGTAAATGAGCCGAGCGAACCCGGCAGCTCCGCAGCCTGCTCCGGCTCCAAACCTCGTGCGGTTCAGCAGTTCTGAGCAGTGTCGGTGCCGAAGGCTGCCCGCCGCTTTGCCTGGCTTTCAGAGGAATAACCTCTCACGTATCGCTGGGTGCTTTTGAAGGGCAGCTCTCAAGCGTCCGACGCCTCTTGGTGACATTGCGTTTTCCCATCTGCTGCTTCCGCTCAGGAGAGCGGCTCCGGCCGGTGTGGCCAGCCCCGGCGGTGCTTCCTGAGTCCCGGCTGTGGGAAGAGTGTGTATACGCTGGATGTAGGAAACGGAGATTTGCGTTAGGAGAGGGGCTGGTTCCTCAGAGCAGCTACCGCCCTGCCCCCTTGCCATCACGCCCTGAGGTCTCTTCACCCGCGGTTTTGCCGACGCCTCCAGCGGCGTCTGTCCAGGCACCGCGTTGCCCAGCGCCTCGCAGCCAGGGCTCGGGGCAGCTTTGTCCGAGCGCTGAGTCCATATGCGGAGCGTTTGCCTGGCGAGCTGGGGTGACGACTGACCTTGCCAAAGCCCCTGTGCTCGGGGCCGACCCGGGGCTGGGAGTATTCGCTGGAGCTTTCCGATAAATCAGGTCCTGAGCACGCGGCACTCGAGCTGACGGGACGCGGTGGTTCTTCGTTAACAGCTGCCATTAGCGCTTTAAAAATGCCGTCGGGAAGCCCGTCCTTCCCCTGCTAACACACTGCAGCCCACCGGAGGGCTGGGGGGCCCGGGGGTGCCGGTGCGACCCGGCCTCAGCTCCCGTTGGCATCCAGGTTTGTCTCCTACCTGGTACTGTCCGCAGTGGCTCTGTCAGGACTCGTAGCCAGTTCAGCCGAACGGCAGCTGGCTTTGGACACCAGATCTGTTTGTTTCGCCCCCAAACTGTTGTGCGGACGCCGTACCATCCTGTCCCACAATTCAGCCCTTTGTGCACCGACAGGCTGGCTGCTGGCCTAGAATGAGCTCTTTCTGCGTCAGGCCTGAAGAGTCATCGTCGGAGCCGGGAGGAAGGAGCTGGCTGGCGATGGGGCTGGGGAGCCGCCCCGGCACGGCCGGGCAGGGGAGAACCTCGGCGTGACCCAAGGCAGCAGAGCAGCCAGCCCCGGCATGGAAGGGTTGGCAGGCGGTGGCAGATCCCAAGACAGAGCTCTGAGCGTCCCTGAGGAGCGAGATCCAGCCCGGCAGCGAGCGGCTCCCTGGTGGGGCAGAGGCGTCTCGCAGAGCGGTTTGCCGGGCTCACCAGCAACGGCTTGACCAGCACAAACTGGGAGCGGAGCTGAGTGCAGAAACCCCAGGGCAAGGCCAGAGAGCGGTGACCACAGCCGGCGTGAGAGCGGGGGCCTGAGGCCGATGCTCCTGCCTGGCTGCCCCGAGCTGGCGCCTGTGAGATCAGCACCAAGGGCAGGCCGTGCCCGGGCCGGCGACACGGCCAGTGCGCAGGTACGGCGTGAGCTGGTGACTGTCCCCAGCCACCCCCTCCCTCCACCCTGACACAGCCAGCAGGTTCACAGAACCCCTGAGCCCTGGGCTGGCGGGGTGGGCAGGGCCCTCTGGGGGTCACCCAGAGCAGGGGCACCCCCAGCAGGGGGCACAGGGTGGCACCAGGCGGGGCTGGGGTCTCTCCAGAGAAGGAGACCCCACACCCTCTCTGGGCAGCCTGGCCCAGGGCTCCAGCACCCGCAGAGGGAAGAAGTTTCTCCTCCTGCTCAGGTGGAACTTCCCGTGTCCCAGTTTGTGCCCGGTGCCCCTCGGCCTGTCCCTGGGCCCCACTGGGCAGAGTCTGGCCCCTTCCTCTGGACACCCCCTGGGGATACTGATCAGCATCGATCAGATCCCCTCTCAGGCTGCTCTTCTCCAGGCTGAACCAGCCCAGGGATGAAGCACTGCAGAGCCGCGGCAAACCTGGGAGGGATGGCTATCCGGATAAATCGAGCTCTGATCCTTATTACCGTTGCCAGCGGGAGCAGCATCTGTCTGGCGCACAGCACGCCCCGGGTACCTGTGAGGCAGCACGGGTCGCTCCTGGAGCCGGGGGGTCCCCGCCGTCGGGGGGTTCCCACCCCTGGGACGTTCCTGGGTGGAGGGTTCCCCGCCGGGTGTGGGGCTCAGCGCAGCCTGCGGCACAGCCTGAGCCCCCGTCCTCCCGGCTGCGGGTACCGTGGCTCGCACAGGCAGAAACGCTGCGGGCTCTGAGCTGCCCGGAGCCGCACCGGCGGCGAGCGCTGCGGTGTCCGGACTCCTGAAACCGTTTCTCGGTTAACCCCGAGACCTGCTGGGTGGTCTCCGTGCTTCAGGTCCCAAGAATATCCCTCAGCGCTTCTCCTTGGCTCTTGACCTGAACAGTTAGCCATCTCCCATTAACGAGAACATTAATCCGTTGCCATGGGATCCGAGCCTTGGCTTGAGGATGGCCAGTTGTTGGCCCGTCACGCGCAGGAAGTGCTGAAGGCCGGTGCGAGCAGAGCTGGAGGAGGCCCCGTGCTGGAGGGCCAGTTCTTTCCTCTGCCTTCATCTGCTGCAGCTGTCACCATTTTTTTTCGTGTTGTGTTTTGGGTTTTTTGGGTTTTTTTTTGCACTCTTGGAATTCTCAAAGGTTGAGGCAGCCCCATGTGTTGGCCAGGAGCAGCTTTGCCTAAACTTACGTCCACAGTACAACTGGAACACAGCTGATGGGTCCTTTTTGCACCCCAGCGTATTTTGCGAAGTTTCCGTGGGTTTGTGTGCGGTTAAAACAGCAGAAGGTTCCTTTGTCCCTGCCCCCGGCAGAGAGAGCCCACCTCCTCGCCGGGTCCCTGCTGCGCTCTCTCCCGGTTCCCCCGCGAGCCTCCTGTCCGGCAGAGCGGTGGTGGGCTGAGAGGGGTTTGTGCTTCGGGCCTGGGGGAGCGGAACGCCAGGCGGGTTTGCGACACCCGACTTGTGCAGCGGGAGGGGCTGGAGGTGCCTGACCTGGCTGCGGTTCCGCAGCACGGCCGGGAGATCCTACGTGCCACAGTCACAGCCAGCCTTAAGTCTGTGATCCTGTGCTGTGCCAGAGACGCTGCCTTGGGGGGAAAGGCCAGGCGGGACGCTCCCAGGCGTGCCAGGTACCCCTCAATGTGTGATGCTCATTGAACAGAGAGGTTTATCTGCCTGGAGGCTGGTGAAAGCCCGCCTGTGCCTTGGGGAGATAAACCGATGGTGGGAGGAACTCGCGGAGGAACCGAAGCTGGCGTGTGCTCACTTCTGACCGGGCAGCGCCGCCGCTCCCCTCGGGACGCTCTGCTGCGGCAAGCGGGACGGCAGGACCCTCACGCCCTGCTGCAGGGACCCCTCTGCCGTCTGCCGCAGGGTCTGCTGGGGTCGGCCGGGCTGAGCACCACCGATCCGCCTCCTTTGCTGGCCTCTTGGGGCGAGGAGTGTGGCGGGTGCCCCAGGAGCCCTCTGGGAGCTGGACGGCCACATCCAAACTGCCCAAGAGAGATGGCGGCAGCCTTCCTCCTGGGGAGAGGAGTGTCCTGCGGGTACGACCGACCGTCTGTGTTAAGGCAGGTGTGGGCAGCAGGGTCCCGGGGACGGTGATTCTGGGGGGTCTGACGTCGGGTTGCAGCTCAGGAGTGGATGGAGGCTCTGGAGGGACTGCGGCGGTGGAACCCCACCCAAACACCAGGGCCTGGAGGGTCTCAGAGGAGCGAGGGACCCCCCACCCCATGGGAGTCGCTGGCTGTAACAGCGTGGAGGTGGAACAACCAGGGGTTCGCACTGCGTTTGCTGAAACCTCACACCGTTTATTCTCCTCCTGGGCCTCGGACAGCGTTTCCAGCGGTGGAGGTGAGCGGAACGAGCCTGCGCCTGCCCTCGGGGTGGGAGTGCTGTCCAGGCGGGACGGCGTTCCAGCGTGGGGAGTCCCCACCCTTCCTTTCAGCAGGTAAAGCCCAGCAAGACGACAGCTTTCCCCCGCTGAATGGAGCGGCTTTCGGGCCGTGCTGGGGGCTGGGGGGCCGGCGTGCCGCCCGCCTGCAGCCAGTGCTAGTCACTTCTAATGTGCGGCGAAACCCAGGCGCTGCCGTCCTGGCCCGGCGATTGATCGGAGCGGTGACTGGGACCGTTAGGGCTTCTCAGTTACCCCTCGGCCTTTGGATCGAGCGCGATAGCAGAGCGAGGGCTGGGCTGGCGGGTGCATGGCCGTGCGGTGCGTGCAGTGCCACTGCAGTCGCCTCGTTGGCCTTCACAGCGCCTTGGAGCAGCAGTCGTGGAGATGTTTGGGGCAAACAGATGATGCTCAGCTCCCGGGGCGGGTTTTTCGTGAACTGGTGTGAAATTTGTGCAGACTTTCAGTTCCAGTCGGCACCAGTTCTGCAGCACGGCGGCAGCCCGCTCGCTGCGAGGCGGGAGCACCCCGGAAGGGTGGGTTCTGCAAAGACCGCTGTGGGGTCTGGGTGTGCTGACGTGCTGAAATCACTTTTGGAGCAAAAGTACCCTGAGAGTTTTTAGTGTTTCAGAACACTAAAACAGTTAGTCTCTGGAGAAGATTTAGTTAGTGGGTCCTGGGACAGGGTGGCTTTGCTTTTCTTAGAAAACTTTTAAGAATCTCCTAAAACTACAGATTTTGATTTTTAGAATACATATTAACATATCTATCCATCTACCCATCTATCCATTTAACTACCCATCTACCCATCTACCCATCTATCCCATCTATCCATCTATCCCATCTATCCATTTATCTACCCATCTACCCATCTATCCATTTATCTACCCATCTACCCATCTACCCATCTATCCCATCTATCCATCTATCCATCTACCCATCTATCCATCTATCCCAGCTACCCATCTATCTATCTACCCATCTACCCATCTATCCCATTTATCCATCTATCCCATCTATCCATCTATCCCATCTACTCATCTATCCCATCTATCCCATCTACCCCATCTACCCATCTATCCCATCTATCCATCTA
>VWZZ01005187.1:3794-16905 GCA_013399095.1 Psophia crepitans | reverse complement strand
AGTCCTCAGGCATCTCTCCCGTCGCCCATGACTTACCAAAGATCATGGAGAGTGGCCTAGCAATGACTTCTGCCAGCTCCCTGAGCACTCGTGCGTGCATCCCATCAGGACCCATGGCCAGCTTGGCTAACTACTCCCTAACCCAGTCCTCATCAACCCAGGGAAACTCCTCCTTCACTCTGACTTCCTCTGGGGCTTCAGGGGTCTGGGGCTCCTGGGAAGAGTTGGCAGCAGTGTGTACAGAAGCAAAGAATACATTCAGTAGCTCCGTCTTCTCTGCATCCTCTATCACTATGGCACCCATCCCATTCAGCAGCGGGCCTATATTGCCTCTAGCGTTAGTTTTATCTACAATGTATTTGTAGAAGCCCTTCTTGTTACCCTTGACCTCACTGGCAAGGTTTAGTTCCAAGGAAGCCTTAGCTTTCCTTGTTGCCTCCCTACATTCTGTGGCAACAGCCTTATATTGCTCCCAGGTGGTCAGCCCCTCCTTCCACGATCTATAGACTCTATTCTTCTACTTGAGTCTGTCCAACAGTTCCTTTTTCAGCCACGCATATCTCCTGGCTCCCTTTCTAGATTTCCTGGCCATTGGGATGCTCAGATCCTGAGCTTGGAAGAAGCGGTCCTTGAAGGACAATCAACTATCTTGGGCCCCTTTACCTTCCAGAACCCTGTCCCACAGGATTTCCCCTAGCAACTGCCTGAAAAGGCCAAAGTCAGCCCTGCTGAAATCCAGGGTCATGGTCCTGCTAGGTCTTCTGTCCCTACTGCACAAGATCCTGAATTCCACCATCTCATGGTCACTGTAGCCAAGGCTGCCCTCGACCATCACCGCTTTGACCAGACCCTCCTTGTTGGTGAGGATAAGGTCCAGCAACACTCCTCCTCTAGGTGGTTTGTCCACCATTTGCATTAAGTTATCACTGATGCACTGGAGGAATCTCCTAGACTGCGAGTGGCTGGCTGAGTAGGTCTTCCAGCAAATATCTGGGAAGTTAAAATCCCCCATGAGGACCAGAGTCTGTAATTGTGAGGCAGCTGTGAGCTGCCTGTAGAAGGCCTCATCAACTTCCTCGTCCTGATCAGGTGGCCTGTAATAGACCTCCAAAATAGTATTGCCCATGTTGGCCTGTCCCTTAATACGCACCCACAAACTCTCAACCAGCCCCTCATCTGCCCCCGGGTAAAACTCTATACATTCCAGTTGCTCTTCCACATAAAGAGCCACTCCACCACCTCGCCTCGATGACCTGTCTTTCCTAAAGAGGACATAGCCATCCATGACCACATTCCAGTCATGTGAGCTGTCCCACCATGTCTCTGTAATTGCAACTACATCATAACCCCCAGACCGCACACAGATTTCCAACTCCTCCTGTTTATTCCCCATACTGCGTGTGTTGGTATAGAGGCACTTCAGTGAGCGGGACGAGCACGTCGATTGTGCCCTAGGCGCGTGGGAAGCCTTCTGATATTCGTTATTGCCAGAGGACTTCCCCACTGGTGCAAACCCAGCTACACCTCCCTCCCCCCCTCAAATCTAGTTTAAAGCTCTGAATCATTCTATATAAATAAAACAGTTTCGTAATACCAAGAAAACATGAAACTGTTAAGACCCCACTATTTCGCTTCTCTAGACTTTAATTTCTTTATTAATACATTAAATAATTCATAAATGTGAGGTATTATGAATCCAAAATTATGACACGATTATTTTCCTTTATTTTATCTACTAATTTGTGCTTCTTTCAGTCAAGCTTCCTATTTACCCAGGAGAGTACAAGAGAATTTGAAGTACCACTTATACCACTGCAGAGCTTTTTTTATTACATTGTTCTCAACTCTAAACTTACATTGCTATAGTGTAGACAAACAAGCCCTTCCCCTAAATCTCTTATCTAAAGTATTTCAGAGCTACAGTCTCCATGAATTCAAAGGTGTTACATACCCCTTCCTCAAATATATAATTTCTTCACCCATACTTTTTCAGTTAATGCTAACGAAAGAGGAACTTCTAAATGTATTCAGCCAAATAATGTGCCATTTGGAAAGCAAATGTTTGCTTTTAATTTGTTAGCACATGCTCATGTAAAAAATGAGAGATGAAAAAAAGTCAATTACAGGCACTCTGAGCACAATAGTTGAGAAATATTTGCACATTTTTCTCAAATATGAAGTTAAGTATTAAGATGCAGTCAGTGTGAAGGCTGCTCTGAGTTGCTGTCACTGTGTTGAATATCAGCCCCTTATACATAAATTGTTAGTCATTGGACCACTGTTCGCAGATAATATCATTTAGTTTCATAGTCTAGAGTCTTATTTTATGATTTATCTCTGAGGAATATGACCATGCTCCACCAAAAGAAGTTTAGAAAATAAAGGGTTGTTTTGGGTTTTTGACTGTTTGTTTGTTTGGGGTTTTTTTGTCTGTTTGTTTTCTTTTTATTAAATTAATCTGCAATCCACTGTGAAAAAACTTTGACTGTGACAAAGATATTTCTAATTTGAGTCACTGCATTGCGCACATGTGGTAGGACCTTGTTCAAGTGCCACAGACCTTTTTGGTGAGAAGTTATTTCTCTCAATCTCAAAACAGTACTGCTCAAATAATGATAAAAATGAGATAAGAAAAAAATCCTGACTTTCTTCCATGCTTAGAGTTGTACTAATCACAAGATTTGAAGCAGGTCATATATTAGCCTGTAAGTTAAATTAAAAGGATTTTTAAGTATTTATTTCCCTCCCTAGAGCTGGAGGTCATCTGCTGGAATCATCTTATTAAATTACTTATAATTGTTCTTTGTCATTGCATAGCACTAGTGACATTGACATAAGTTCCTATACTTTAGTTTGCTTTCCTCAGTTTAAGTTTTTTCTTTTCGTTTGTCCCTCTCTCATTCTAAAGGTTACATGAAAATGCCAGTCATTGGGATGAAAGCAGGAAGAACAAAATAAACATTTTAGTGATCATTTTAGGTCTTTTCTGTGGGCCTATGTTTACATAACTCTGTCTACTGCCTAGTTGACATTGGCACATGCAAATTTAGATGACTATACTAAAATTTGATTCTGGAGAAATAACCGTGGCAATTATTAATTTTTTATTCAAACATGTACAGCCTTTTGACTTTTGCTGAGAACAGCTAGTTGTCATGGTTCAGCCCCAGCTGGCAGCTGAGCACCATGTAGTCACTTGTTCACTCCACCACCCCCACCCCCTGGTGGGATGGGGAGGAGGATGGGAAGACAAAGGCAAATCCTGTGGGTTGGGATAAGGACAGTTTACTGGGACAGCAAAGGGAGAGGGAAATGACAGCAGCAGTACCGGTAACAAGATATACAAAACTGGTGATACACAATGCAGTTTCTCACCCAGCTACAGCTCAGACTGGTCCCTCAGATGCATCCCAGAGATGGACCATCTGGGAGCCACGCATCCTGAAGCCACACGCCCCTCCCCAGCTAGCCCCTATTCTATGCTCAGCATGACGTCACATAGTATGGAATACCCCTTTGGCCTGTTTGGGTCAGCTGTCCTGGTAGTGTCCCACCCCACCTTCCGGTGAAAGTTAAGTCTGTCCTAGCCAAAGCCAGGACTAGTTTAACGTTTCTGTAGCACTGTCAATGTATTAGCTGATGTAAAACATAGAGAATTGAAAAGGGTATGGGGTCCAAAAGAAAAAAAACCTTAGAGTAAAATGCAAAAAATTGAAACAATTGCAATAAATATGGAAATTAAATACCTGTAAGTCATGGATACAAACTTATGAATAAAAGTCATCATGCATGTCAAGCAACTTCTATATCATGCTCATATTCTCCTAATTATAAAAAATCACAGAATCACAGAATCACAGAATAACAGATCGGTAGGGGTTGGAAGGGACCTCCAGAGATCATCGAGTCCAACCCCCCTGCCAAAGCAGGTGCCCTACACTAGGCTGCAAAGGTAGGCATCCAGACAGGTCTTTAATATCTCCAAAGAAGGAGACCTCACAATCTCTCAGACTCCACAACCTCTCTGGGCAGCCTGCTCCAGTGCTCTGTCACCCTCACCATGAAGAAGCTCTTTCTCCTGTTTGAGTTGAACTTCCTGTGTTCCCATTTTTGACCATTGCCCCTTGTTCTCTCACTACCATCCACCAAAAAATTAGTTTGGCCTCATCCAATTGCCTGCCACAGTTTAAATGTTTATAAACACTGATCAGATCCCCTCTCAACCTTCTCCTCTCCAGGCTGAAGAGACCCAAGTCTCTCAGCCTCTTATCACATGGTAGGTGCTCCAGGACTTTTATCATCTTTACTGCCCTCCGTTGGACTCTTTCCAGGAGATCCCTGTCTTTCTTGAGCTGAGGAGCCCAGAACAGGACTTGGTACTCCAGATGGGGTCTCACCAAGGCAGAGTAGAGGGGGAGGATCACCTCCCTTGAACTACTGGCCACGCTTTTTTTAATGCGTCCCAGGACGGCATTGGCCTTCTTGACAAAAAAGCACACTGCTGATTCATGGTCAACCTGTTATCCACCAGGACTCCTAAGTCTTTCTCTGCAGAGCTCCCCTCCAGCAGGTGATCCCCTAACCTGTACTGGTGCATGTGGTTATTTCTCCCCAGGTGCAGGACTCTACATTTGCTTTTGTTGAACCTCATCAGGTTCCTTTCTGCCCACCTCTCCAGCCTGTCCAGGTCATGCTGAATGGCACCTGAATGGCCTTCAGGTGTGTCTGCCACTCCACCTAGCTTTGTATCTTCAGCAAACCTGCTGAGGGTGGACTCCGTCTCATCATCTAGGTCATCGATGAAGATATTGAACAAGGTCAGACCCAGCACTGACCCCTGGGGAACACTGCTAGTTACAGAATTCCAACTAGACTCTGCACCACTGTCAGTTAGCCAGTTCTCAAACCCCCTCATCGTCCACTGACTGATGGATTTGCATGCATCAATTTTGGCCAGGTGCTGTCTGACCATACCCTGTTTGACTGATGGCAGATCTTCCATACCCCAGACTCTCTCTAACCTCCAGGGTCCAGGATTCCCAAGGGGCAGTCTTTGTAGTAAAGACCAATGCAAAGAATATGTTCAGTATCTCCGCTTTCTCAGTATTCTTTGTTACAAGGGCACTCACCGCATTTAGTAGTGGGCCTACATTTTCCCTAGTCTTCCTTTTACTGTTGACATACTTAAAAACCCCTTTCTTATTGTCTCTTACCTCCTTTGACAGATTTAATTCCAAATGGACCTTAGCTTTCCTCACTGCATCCCTAAAAAAATCAAGCATTACAATAAATTTGTTGGAGTCTGTATTCTGCATTGTTTAAGAAGTCCACACACTCACAGTGGCTTACCTGTTATAGTAAATGTATGCCTATATCACCACCTGACTGTGGATAGCATCTTTTTCTATTGTCAGTGGGTGGAAGGAGTAGATGCATTCAATGTTTCACTACTTTTTATTTCTTCGGCTCTTTTTGTAACTTTTTTTGTTCATTCTTTTTTTTTTAATATTTTTAAAGTTCACTAAAGTCACCATTTCTGTCTGAATAGTTTGCAACCCATACAGTTTTGAGAAGATGATTAAAATATTTGTACATGTACACAATATGATATTATCACATGTGAGTATATCATACACACCCTCTACTTTATGAGGATCCCATTGAAAAATATGCTGAAGCCCAAGTATCCAAATTGTCTTCAGCACTGCATTTTAATATGATAAACAGACAACTCGACATGTAAATCTAAGTATACATTAACTTTCTCTGTTGAGGGAGGATCTTAATGCAGTGCTCATTGTTGTAGACTCTGTTGTGATTCTCCCTTGATATATATTAATAGAAGAACTATGTTTAATCTGCCTTGTATATTTTGCACTTTATAATATGTCTATGTTCAGTGTCTATTTTATATTTGAAATCATATTTTACACATACATGCCCATACCTACCGTTGTGCATTCATTCATTTGGACTGAATTAAGTATAAATAGCAACTGTCGGGGTGGGGGGAAGCAGACATTAAAAAAAACCCCCCACACAACACAGGTATTTAATCTATAATAGAAGCAATAGTAAATTATGTGTGAAAAAACACTGTTTCAAATGGAATGTGTATTGTCATGAATGTATATCATCACTGAATTTCAAACAGTAGTGCTTTCAGTGAAGAACAAATTAGTCGCATTGTAAGATTAAACTAATATAGTCAGTCAAATGAACAGAATTTATATTTACAAATTGTTTTATTTTGTTGTGTGCATATAGCCTTTATAGGAAAATTAAAAAGTACTCAAGCAAATAATGTACACTGTGTGAGTGAAGTGAAGGAAATTAAACTAGGTTGTTAGGGTTTGGGTTTTTTCCTAGTTAACCTCTTAGAGAGAATACACTTAATGAATCAGAGATCTTAGTTACATCTCAGATGCCAAGTTTTTATCAAAGAGGGATCTAGCATAAAGGTTATTGGCTAAATTGAGCCTTTGGGTTGTAGGCTGCTTGCTCTTGCTGTTTGTGAGTGTGAAAACAGAAAGATGAACATACAGAAATTGGAAGCAGATTCTTCTCCAGTCTTCTGCAACAGCCTCCTTCCAAGTCATGGTTGTGTGTTCCTGAGAAGCTCTTATCTGTCTTTGTTTTCACTTCTCAGGAATCAAATTATTTCATTTCTTGAAACAATATAAATGTGCTCAACAACTATTGACAGAACAGAAAGCTGTTCAGGTATACATTTCTGGACAACTGACTCCCAAGAAAACTAGTAAACGAACAAAAAACTAATCAAATAAACTTAACAGGTTTATTCAGAAAGGTTGCAGATCCTCTCCCTTTCAAATGTCAAAAGAATCTGTATACAACTCAAAATCAATTTTAAAAGAGAGGCTGCCTTTCCACACAGCTGGTCTTGAAGAAACTGGGAGTTAACCAGCTCTTCACAGGTCAAAGCTTGGGCTGATAGATGGTGTACTGGGAATACAACGCTCCCCTACTTAAGTAGTGCAGTGCTATAACTTTGCTATGTGAAGACAGACAAAGCACACCAAATTTCCAGCCTGAGAACACTCAATTGCAGCCTCCTGAGTCTCATAAAAGCAACAGAAGGGAAGCCCTCAAGAAAAGACTAGATTTTCCTCTACTTTCCTAGCACAGCACATGACCAATTGAAAGTTAGGTTCACTCTGTAATATATGTGAGCAATACTACACAATATAACCATAGCAAAAAACAGAAAATTGGATTATCATATCACAAGTTTAATCTTTGAATTCTAGAAATTATTTGAATATTTCGTTCTCTGTGGGATTGTGTCCCTGATCATTATCTCAACAACAGGTGAAGTTGAAAATTAATTTCCTCAATACCAAATCCAAGAGGTTCCTGAACCTGTAAAGTACTTCTCTGCAGTTAACTGGAGCATGATTAAATCTTTATGCTCTCTTAAATAGTAAACAACTCTCTTTATATTTTTAAGAAGTCCTTTACATCAACAAAGATATCAAAGAGATTGAACTGCGTGATTGGAAAGCACTGTATAAAACTGAATGTGCCTTTCTGGAGTATTAAAATATTGGAAATTGAAAAATAAATTACATTAATTATTTATATTATCTTAAGTAATCTCCTAGAGACTATATTTATGTTTAACATGCAAAAACAATGTCAAACTTTGTACATAAATTCATATTTTTATATATAATTTTTCATTCAAAAGCGGTTGTTCATCTAAAATGATATTTTCAGTTTTCCCTTTTCTGAGTCAACTTTATTTTGTTATACAAAGTACCTAGAACAGAATCACTTATTATCAACATGTTATCTTTAAATTGAGAATACATCATGCAGAAATGTTACTATCATCCTTTATCCAACATATATCATACTATTCATTTAATTCTTTCAGAAAGCTGGCAAAAGGTGAGATTAACTATTTAGGAAGACAGATATTCATTAAAAATCTGATAGTGGCTCTTTTCAATTATTTTTACTTATTTATATTTTATAATATATTTTCTCCAAAATTCGTAGACATGGTTGGAGAAAGTAATTGTGGTTCTGTTTTTTTATGAAGAGCTACTCAGACAGTATATGCAAAAATATTTTTCCGGCAACATTCTCATACTTTCAACTAACAATTTTAAGTGGCACATATCATGTATGTTTTATTAATACTACAAATCTGCTCATATTTCTAAGATGCATAAAGGTAAAATTCTACACTCATAGTGCATATGCTGTTACTTCAATTATTCCAGTATTTCATAAAAAACACTGGTCTGTTAACAAGTATGTATTGCTAGAGAGGTTAAGAAGTGAAAAGAGCAAGAACTAGCTACAACAGAAGTATTTAATTTTATGCATAGTGAAGATATTCTCCTACAAAATATTGACACATGTGCAAGTGACTGGATGTTTAAGTGAATTTCTCCTGAGGCTTCTATATTGTTATCACTGAAAACTCATGCTTTCTCTTTTAAAAAAATTCTCTCCTGTCCATATGGGACTGGATGGGATTCACCTGAGTTCTGAGGGAGCTGGCAGAAGAGCTCACCAAGTCACTCTCCATTGTTTATCAGCAGTCTTGGTTAACAGGGGACATCTCAGATGACTGCAGGCTTGCCAATATGATGCGGGTCTACAAGAAGGGTCTGAAGGATGATTCGGAAAACTACAGGCCTGTCAGCCTGACGTCGGTGCTGGCGAATATTATGGAGCAGATTGTCTTGAGTGTGCTCATGTACTGGTCTGGCTGAGCTGGAGTTAATTTCCCTGTAGCAGCCCTCACAGCGCTGTGCATTGGTAGCAGCAAGGTGTTGGTAACACACCAGTGTTGTGGCTACTGCCGAGCAGTGCCGGCACACATCAAGGCTGTGTCTCCAACCCTTCTTCCACCCCCTCAGCAGTAGGCTGGGGGTGGGCAAGATCCTGGGAGGGGACACAGCCAGGGCAGCTGACCCAGATTGGCTAAAGGGATATTCCATACCGTATGATGTCTGCTCAGCCATAGGAAGCTGAAGGATAGGGGGAGAAACGGGTGGCATTCATCTTTTTTTCAACATTTTGTCTTTCAGGGCAACTACCATGCGTTTTGAAGCCCTGCTTCCCAGGAAGTGGCCGGACGTCGCCTGCTGATGGGAAGTAGAGAAGAATCTTTTGTTTTTCCTTGCTTTGCTTCGGCACGCAGCCTTGCTTTTGCTATATTAAAACTGCCTTTATCTAAACCCACGATTTTGGAGTTGTCTTTTCCATCTTATTTTTTTCTCTCCTGTCTCTGCCCTGCTGAGGAGGGGAGTGATAGAGCAGCTTGGTGGGCACCTGGCATTTAGCCAAGGTTAAACCACTACAGCTCACCAAGCATGTCCCAGACAACCAGGGGATCAGGCCCAGCAAGCATGGGTTTGTGAAAGGCAGGTCCTGCTTGACCAACCTGATCTCATTCTATGATCTGGTAACCAGCCTAGTGGACAAGGAAAAGGCCGTGGATGCCATCTACCTGGAATTTAGTAAAGCCTTCGATACGATCTCCCACAGCATTCTGCTAGAGAAGCTGGAGGTTCATGACTTAGAGAGGTGCACTCTTCACTGGATAGAAAACTGGTGGGAAGGCCACCCCCAGAGACCTGTGGTGAACAGAGCTAAATGCAGTTGGCAGCCAGTCATCAGTGGTGTTCACCAGGGCTCAGTCTTGTGGCCAGTCTTGTTTAATGTCTTTATCAATGATTTGGATGTGGAGATTCAGTGTGCCCTCAATAAGGTTGCAAATGACACTAAGTTGGGCGGAAGTGTTGATCTGCTGGAGGGCAGGAAGGCTCTGCAGAGGGATCTGGACGGGCTGGATCAATGGGCCAAGGACAATTGTATGAGGTTTAATAAGACCAAGTGCCAGGTCCTGCATTTCGATTGCAACAACCCCAGGCAATGCTGCAGGCTGGGGGCAGAGTGGCTGGAAAGCTGCCTGGAGGAAAAGGACCTGGGGGTGCTGATTTACAGTGGCTGAACACGAGCTGGCAGTGTGCCCAGGTGGCCAAGGGGGCAAACGGCATCCTGGTTTCTAAAAGGAATGGTGTCCAGAGAAGGGCAACGAAACTGGTCAAGGGGCTGGAGCACAGGTCTTCGACTGGAGGAACTGGCCTTGTTTAGTCTGGAGAAGAGGAGCTCAGGGAAGACCTTATTGCCCTCTACAACTACCAGAAAGGAAGTTGTGGCAAGCTGGGGGTTGGCCTCGTCTCACAGATAACTAGTGACAGGATAAGGGGGAATGGCTGCAAGTTGCACCAGGGGAGGTTCAGGTTGGAGATGAGGAGAAACTTTGTCTTGGAAAGGGTGGTCGGGCCTTGGAACGGGTTGCCCAGGGAGGTGGTTGAGTCAGCGTCCCTGGGTGTGTTTAAAGAAAGGTTAGACGTGGTACTGAATGTCATGTTTGTTGGGTAATAGGTGGTGGGGGGACAGTTGGATTAGATGATCCTTGAGGTCTCTTCCAACCTTAATGATTCTATGATTCTATGAAGTTTCTGCAAAGCTGGTAACGTGCTTAAAAGCCCTTCAAGGGGCAACTGCTTAGGATTTCAGATGCTGCTGAAAGTTATTTGTGAATATTCTAGTGTGAAGCATTTTTAATAAGACAGGAAGCAGAGAGGGAAGTGTAGGAGTGTAGTTATGAATTTCTGTGGAGCCAGGTTGCTGTTGGACTATGCTGCATGGAGGGAAAGGAGCAGCTGGCTTTGCTTCTGCGGGAAATAATTTTCTGCTTGTACTGCATTTCCACTCATGCCTAAGGAGGGCTCAGTAGGTGGTGTAAAGATCTTGGAGCCTCTGCAGGTGCCAGGATCAAGTGTTTTGGTATTTTTGCAGCCCCATTGTGGTCCTGAAAGCACGTAAAAGGAGCTGTTGCCCACAAAACATCACAGAGTTCCTAATCTTAGAAAAGCTGAGGTGTCATATGCCAACCCATTCTACCTTACTTAATGAAAGGAATTTTAATAAATATCAGTTACATTATCACCACAGCCCTCAGAAAGGAGTAAGTGAAAGTCAGTAGCAGATGTGCTGAACGTATGTTCACACATGTCCCTCATGTGCATTTATGTATCTCAACTTTTTCCTCATCACTGCCCGCTCCCAAAAGTAACCATTTCCTCTATTCACGTAGTTTTGGTTGCTTGTGCAATAGCTCTCCAATCTCTTTCAATCCAAGTGCCTGGTCTAAGCATGAGGAAAACAGCAAAGTGCAGAACACAAGATGTGACAAGTGGCCAAAGAGATGTCTTGAACTATTTTTATTACAGCCAAAAGAGAATGTTGAGCACACACAACACACACCAAGTATTTGTTACTTTTATTTCAGACTAGATCACCATATGATTTGAGGTTCATTTTATTCTTTGGGCTTCTTTTAACCTGAACCATGTTTCTTTTAGAGACATGGCATAGCAGTACTAAGGGCTTTGCAGGAAAAGGTATTTGATTTGTTTTGTTTCAATTCACAGATTATGCTGTTTCTCAAGCCATTTGTGCTCTTTCACTAGCTGTCCAGCAGTTATTTAGCTGTGGCAAACATTTATTTCATAAAATCTGTAACCACAACCAAAGTTCTAGATAACCAGTTCCATAGCTCTTTCACCTCAAAGTAGGAGGCATCATTATTAAAAAAAAAAAAAAATCTCATTTTGACTTTCAGATACTAAAAATTTGATGTATAAAAATGAATAGCTATGGGCACAAGGGAGGAGAAATCCTGCAAAAATGTTCAATTTTGACCTGCAGTCATTTAGAGACAACAAATGGGAACCCCTACTGTGACAGAGCTACATCTTCAGGCTAGAACAAGGGTTTAAGAAGCACCTCTGAGCAATATAACTGATCATCATATCATGCTAGATTGAGCTGAATGTAAGTGTCATGCTGGCAGCACTCTGATTGCATTGCTACTGCTCTTACCTAGCTAACAGATGTCATTTTATGTCAGCAGGAGACTTTCCCACATCCCCTGGCCTATTTACTATTTCCAATTTGCATGTTGCCACTGGGCAAGACATTCACATACATTTAATGAGTTTTCATTGACAGATTGCTGGAGCTCTGATTTCTCAGACATTAGAGCTTAATATTGATTCATCTGGGGTCTGGTCAGATCTGCAATAGCACTGAGATATACAAAAGCAATTATCCAAAATAAATGCATTAAAAATCAGAGAAGACACTGGAAGTAAGAGTGGCTCTAAGTTCTTGTCTCCATATCAAGCTGCATCTTACTGACTACAAAATCAACAATTAATTCTTTAGCTGTGTACTGGGAATCTAAATATCAGCATGTATTCAGGAGCCAGTGTTATTAAAGTTTCTTTTATACTTGCACAAAACATTGCTAAGATGGTATCTCATTTCTCAAGATGCAAATGTATTCGATGCACCTCTTTTCTGACAGGCTGCTGGCTACAGTACTGCTGTTTGAGGAGATGTTAGACATCTCTCTGATTCTGCACCACTTCATTCAATGTACAGCTGCTCAGCTACTGACAAAACCTAAACTAAATAGTCCCCAAACTACTATAATATCTCTTCCCTGACTGTCAATTCATCATCGGATTTATTTTAGCAGCAGGCAATCCTCCACAGTTGCGTTCTGCTGAGCTGTTGCGTAAGGTGTGAGTTACGCCATTTAGCCATGAGTTATCTGTGGACTGTAGGGTCCTCTTTGTAGTGACCAGAAAATCTGAGGCTACGCCATCACGGTGAGACACCACACGTAACTTCAACAGAAAATTGTTTATTCGTTCCTAGGGTCTTTTTTTTTTTCGAGGTGTGTGCCATGGAGAGACATGCTTTAATTGTTGATTGTGGATGTGGGCCAGATTTATCCTCATTCCATAGCAATTCTTCCCAGATTTTCTACTGGCTTGGATGATGATGGTGTTTGTTGTTGGTTTTGTTTTAAATAGCCATTGTAATTCATTCAGCTGCCAGAACTCCAAGATAGAGAAAGAGAGAAAGAAAGAGAGAAAGAAAGAAAGAGAGAAAGAAAGAGAAAGAAAGAGAGAAAGAGAGAAAGAGAGAAAGAGGGAAGGAAGGAAGGAAGGAAGGAAGGAAGGAAGGAAGGAAGGAAGGAAGGAAGGAA
>VWZZ01005179.1:27581-65486 GCA_013399095.1 Psophia crepitans | reverse complement strand
TGGTTGGACTGGATGATCCAACCGTTGGATCATCTAGTTAAGGTTGGTTTCTGCCAACCTTAATGATTCCATGAAAAGCTTTTGAAAGAGCAGAGTCCAGATGTGCAGATGATTCCAAGTGCTCTGCTTTTGTGGCTGAAGAAGGGTTCACATCAAGGGCATGAACCATAGGTATGCTCCCGAGATCCTGCTTTCCACAGGTGTGCACCTCAGCACCCAGTAACATTAAGAAACTCCTTGCACGTTGGGCTGAAAGTTCAGTTTACTTACTTGCCATAAGCCCCTTCTGAACAAATAGTCACAGTCTTGTGAAATTATGCTAAAAGCTTATATGGTGCTTTTGTGATAAGGGCCACCATTCAGAAAGGAAGGTAGGGCTCTGACACTTGTGGGCTTTGAGGGCATTTGCTTTGTTTAACCGACGAGTCAGCGTAATAAATACATGTGTCTTGTGTCTAGCCTGTTGCCGTACGTAACGCTTTAGAGAATGAATGAGCGCTTGCTTTGGAGAACTTTAATATTCTTATAGATATGTAACTTAAAAATGAGTTTTCTGTTGAATCTTCTCTCCCTGTTTTAAAGAGATTCCCACATATATTATTATCCACTGCAGCCCTCACTCTGATTTTGTCAAAAGATTTATTTCCATGTCATATTTTAATTAACCTTTATGAAATATTTAGGTAACCCACCTCTTACTGAAGTTTGGAGCTGATGTGAACGCGAGTGGTGAAGTTGGCGACAGGCCGCTCCATTTGGCTTCTGCCAAAGGCTTTCTCAACATTACAAAGCTCTTGGTGGAAGAGGGAAGCAAAGCTGATGGTAAGAAAAGATAATTAAAAAAAATCAACTTTAACATTGTGTTTTATAAGCAGAGTCAGGCCCTGAATCTTCAGTTTAGCTTGCTACACACACAGGAGTATGTGCTATCATCTTTGGGCTACTGAAACAGAAAAATAGCAGTTGGAGAGTTTTCCTCACTTAAGTATGCTTGGTTTGTCATCGCACTTGCATTCTCTTTCCATTAATAAGTTAGAGGTGAAAAACAGCAGCAGATAACAAAATTCAGATTTGTATACAGAGGTAGCTTACTACTGGGACACTCATCCACTCAGAGAGCACGCGGCCGTGTGGCTTGTGTCTCCAGTCAAAATCACTTCAGTGCATAGTGAACTCCTAGTGAAGGAGATGCTGTATAATTTTCACTTAAAATTCTTCATCTGTAAGTAATTTAAAATAATTCGGATGAGAAATTACAAATGGTTCACAAACAGTTCCACAGAAAATGGAATCTTATCATCACAGGCTTCATTGTGCTACACAAGCTTCACATGCTTCATGGTGGGACATCTTCTGTGAGAGGAAACGTGGGTGTGAGACGTAAGGGGTTGGACAGATACAAAATGTATTGGCATGCTTTTGGTGTGCTGTGAAATAGGAATCTGCGCATTCCCTCTGCGGGTGATCTCACAGTGACACCGGTAGGACTGTACGGTTACAGTTCAGTGCTGTATTTTTGCATGTGCTGCAACTTAAAATATTTTCCTCTGTAATTAATATAAGCATGCAACCAGTCCTACTGCTGAATTATTTTGCTTGCTCTTTTGTTCCCTCTCCTTGTCCTGTCTCAGCAGTGTAGAAGGGACAAAACACACCACGTGCCAGCCTTAGTTTTCCGTTGCTGTGACACTTGCAGCATAGGTGTGTGCATATGCACTTGCAGCCACAGAACACAGTCTTACAAATGTTAGAATGAAGAGGACAAAATTTTATGTTTATTATGAATATTAATGCAGAGGTTCTTACTTACTAAACAACACTAAAATTATTTGGAAATTAATTTCTTATCCTCAGAATAAGAGAACAGTTTTTTGAAAAAGAACAGTATATAACTGCAGAAGCACTGCTCTTTAATACACCTTTGGACTACATCATTACTCTTGTTAGCTTATATCCACAGTACACACGGTAAAATCTTGGTCCTCTTGAAGTCTCTGGCAAAAATTCCATAATTTTCAGTAGGGTTCAGGTTTTGCCTGGGGTATCACAGCTTGACAGAACTGGAAAAATAACAGGCAGACAGACAAGATCATTTGCTGCAAGAATCCTGCGTGTTATAGAAAGGACAAGAAGTTATCAAAATTCTTCAGTTGCTGCTTCTCGATCTGGTGTCCCACCTGAGGCTGGTCCCACTCCCTGCACATCGCTACTCATGAGTTAAAAACAACAGAGCAGAACAAGGGGAGGTTAAAAAGGGGTGCTGCACAGCCACATATTGAAAAGCATATTAAGTTGACGGGCTCAGTTCTTTTGCCACCTCACCAGGTCCACTGCCGCACTGACACCTGTTCGCTGACAGGAGAGGACAGTCGAGGGCTCATTTTCCACAAGTACTGCCTTCTCACTCCTCACTGCTGGTGCTAAAGCACTGTCACTCCTTCACAACTGTAAAAGCAGGGCCAGGAGCCCATCAGGCTTCTTCCTTGCTTGGTGTGGCCAGGAGTGCCAAGAGCAGCAGCATTCACATCCCCCTGTTCCCACTCTGCCAGTGGCACTGGCTGTGTGTCCCCAGTTTCCTCCTCTTTGCGAGATCTTAACAGGATAAATTTACCATGTTCTCTGTGAGTCTTGCCTACAGTACACACATCCTACCCGTGCAGTAAAAAACATGTGGAGGGAAACAGCATGACTCAGGTTTGTAAGTGCTTTTCTCCATAGAGAGCTCTTGATGTTTCAGTCTCTATGTGTGTGCACTGAACTGATAATGATTATAAAAAAGAGGGGAAAAAGAAGAGACGTTCACTCACCACAACAAGGCAGTGGGAGGTTCACGATCAGTTAGATAGTTTATTCCAAATGGAAGAGAATCTGGGACACCATTTCAGATTCTTTTCTTTAAAATCAGTATCTTCAGCACTGGAGAAAGAGAGGAGACTGAAGGTGGGAAGTCCTTTGCTCACAAAGTAGCACACTTTGAAACCTGGTATAAATATAGCAGTGGAGGAACAACTCTTAAATGCCTAGAATGAAAGTAACTGGTGAAATAACCTGAAGAAATTTTAGCAGTTTTCTGTGCAGACCAGTAATTGGTGTCATAAACTTGACCCATTTCTTTTAACATAGCCTGGCTCACTCATTGATCAGCTCCGAAGCCATGGCAACTGAAGAAAACCAGTGACCGCTCAATCAGGCTGAAAAGGTCAGAATAGTGCTGATATATAGCAATATTTGCAGGCTGACAGTAGCCAAAGTTGTTCTTCAACCAGCCACAATATGTAAGAAAATAATAGAAATGTACTACCTGTATATATAGCATCACAAATGTTCATATTTTACATTCACATCTATGAAACCCATGTGTTAAACTACAGTCTGTTCTCCACATACTAATCTCATCATTTGTTTTAACATAAACACTATAGGGAAAGACTGAGCAAATTCTGTGTATTTTGAGCAATCACATAAGGTCTTTCAAACATGTTTCCTGGGGTATTGATCAGATTCCTTTAAGCTCCCAATTCATTTTGAGATCGTTAGCGTATCTCGAAGACCAGCATGCCCTTACAAGCTGCTGACACTTAAAGTGCCTTGAGATTTTTCAAACTGATTCAGCATGGATTTTCTCATTTCTGGTTTTATTTTTAACAACTTCTATTTCCTTCTTTTTTCACGCCTGCCAAACTCCTAGAGATCTTTTTGCATTACTGAGTCAATGTGATTGCTACCAACCTGCATGATTTATTCTGTCAGGAAATTCAGTTTTCTATTTTAGAATACCTAAATAGTAGAATGTAGCAATAATTGGGGTACAAAGTATCACTTCATAATTTTTGATCCATTCTTGTAATCAGGTAGATTTTTTGAGGATAATTGTAATAAACTAAACTAAGAGAAAGGTCCTTTTCTTAAAGGAGCAAAGCAAGTTCATTACAACGAGAAACTATCAGTATTCCTAAGCAGCTGTTCCCTTTTCTCATTCCATCGGGCTGAACTCCCTTCGTCTCCTCCTTGCTTTTCCTGTGGCTTCACTATACTCAGGTCCACGCCCGACTTTTCTCTGTAGTTTCTGAGGGTAAATATTCAGCATGACATGTTAGATCCAGATGATGCACTGGTTCCAACAGTGGGCTGGGTGTGGTCTTGACCTTGAGAGGTGTCTTGTGGAGCTGCTGAGCCCTTTAGGTAATCGGACGGGTACATGTGTGGGTCTTGGGAGGGCTGACTTCTGAAGCAAAGCCCGAGACATCTAGTTACTTGCTGTTTCTCAGTCTCATCTGCCACTTACAGGAAGGAATATAAATTTGATTATTGAAAATCAAGAGCTGTGGTTTTTGCCCGTTGCTATCAGCTAGCCTGGTTGTATGGCCGCGCTTCTGCTGGTGTCCCAGTATGCCAGCAGAACAAAGGATGGGCAGATGAAAAGTGGGTTTTGTTAAAAAAATTAATGACAGTTTAGAATTATCAGTATGAGCCACTCTTTCTTATGTTCCACTTCATTGAAATCAGGGAGGGTCTGGAAATACTTGCTTCTCAAATGCTTGAATGTAGAACTTCTAAAACAGATATTTGCATGACTTCCAAAGCTGCTGTTTTCAAAATGAAAGAAAAAATTCACATTTAAAAAAAAATGGGTTTGTAGCCTGATGGGGCAGCTAAGAAATAGAATGTCTGCACGCTTAGAGGATTACTTGGTGGCCAGGAAACAAGCATTTCCTTTGCTTCACATAAGCTAAATGCTATTTTTTATTCTTCTTCAAATTGGTGGTCCTGGAGGTTTTTTTTCAGGGGCCACATGGCATAAAATACATTCTTTGTCTTTATAACTCCTACGGTCTTTTAATAAAGTTTGCCTGCTTTCACGACTACTGAGCTGCCTAGAGTTGCAGCTCCTTTTTTCAGGTATCTTTGGAAACCAGTCACCTCTGCCAAATACAATCAATTTTAAATTTAAAACCAAAGTTTGATGTTAGAAATCCAGGCATGTTCAGTCATGATTCTCTGAATATTAAACAGTTATCGCTGTTCGGGCAATTTCCATTATTTTTTTAAAACAGACTTGCACTGTCTTTTTTTCATCCTTTTACTTACTGAAATGGTTTTACCGGTTACATTCTCCTTATGTAATGTCTCAGTCTTAAGAATTTCTACAGTGCTCAATTTTCTTCCACCAAGAACTTCGCATAATAACTGCTCTCAAGAACTGCTTGTGATAAAAACTGTGTAGTATTAGTGTTTGCTACACTAAAACAACAGTCAAAATCAGATGGTTTCAGAACCGTGAACCTGCTTCTGCATGCTAACAGAAACAACACTTTGATGTAACAGATCACTGACTAATAGGTTTCCAAGTGCTTTGCTGAACTGGGACCCAAATCCTCAAGAATTCTGTAACCACCCTACTATTTCACCACAAGTGTCTGAGAGTATGAGCTGGCCAGGAGTTTAAGAAACCACATCAAATTCAAATCCTTGGTAATATGTGCTTATTTGAGAGGTGTTTAGAATGAATTCGCTTCCATTTTCTTTTGTTTTTAATCTTATGCTGTTGTGTGCTGATTACAGCAACTGGTTTTGCAGGTAGAAGGGTACAAGAACTGGTCTTCAGAAATTTAGAAAAAAACCTTTTGTTGGATATATTTTTACAGGTTGTGTGCCACATACACAGCATATGATTTTGTCACATGAAGCACTGAAGGGGCAGATCTCTAAGCAGAACATGACCTTTGTGTCGCACAGCGTTTGTTTCCCATGTGCAATTAAAGTGAACCAACAGAGATAAATACCAGTCCCGGCCAACAATAATATACTGTGTCTCTAATTTTGCCCATTCTTTTATACAGCTTCACGTTACGTTGAAGACTATTCCCATGCTGTTCAATATGTGACATGTGTGCATAATCATCCTCACAGGTGAAAAGAGATGTTACGCCAAGTGAAGACATTGGCAATCCAGAAGTTCGAATTAATTCTCACCGTCCTTCCTTGCCTTTTATGTATTTGTATTTTAATAGTGACTATGAAAAATATATCCTTATCATCTCTCTTAGATTGTTTAAATTTCTTTTTTGTCACTGTGTAACTACATAAAGAATTCTTGATTCTGCTACTCAAGGGAGCTAACACGAGCAGTTAGAGTCCTATAAACAGGACTGTGGGTGGTTTAGCAGGAGATTTGAAAACCTGCAGACACAACACACAAAGCATTACTGAACTCCCCAAACAAGCTGTGTTAAATACAGAATACTTTCTTTGGTCTCTTTCTGGGTCAAATGGCAGTGAATGCTCAGGACAACGAAGATCATGTTCCTCTGCACTTCTGCTGTCGATTTGGACACCATGAAATTGTAAAGTTCCTGCTGCAGAGCAGCTTCGAAGTCCAGCCCCACGTGGTGAATATCTATGGAGACACACCTCTGCACCTGTGAGTCACCTGGACGAGCTCCGTTTTACATGGTTTGGGCCTAATTAGAAAGCTGGTGTTGTTAACAGCTCTTTACTGACTTCGTCTGCAGGGCGTGTTACAATGGAAAGTTTGAAGTTGTCAAGGAAATAATTCAGCTCTCAGGAACAGAAAGTCTCACTAAAGAAAATATATTCAGTGAAACAGCTTTCCACAGGTGAGATGTTTTAAGTGCTATTATCAGCTGAATTACACCTATGTGTGCAGGCGGTGCAACACCTGAAATTACAGATGTCCCACCCACAGCTGGGTGAGGGACAGAGTGAGCAGAGAGCTCGAGGTGGGTGGTAAGTTTGTGTCTTGCGATTCGGGAGAGGACGTGAAGGAAGAGGCAGAATCAGAGAGTGAATGGGGAGAGAGCAAGCGAGAGAGAAGGGCAGGAAAGGCATCAGGTTCGTCAGCATCCGTGTGGATAACGGGTTCTCTCTGTCTCGCCTGGAAGCTGAGTTCAGGGCCTGTTCTGCCTAGGAACTGCTGGGGTCTGGGTGCTCTAAATCAGAAATGAGGGGGCAGAACAGTTCCGTCGTGATGCTGTAAGTTTGTAAAGTGCTATTTAAGAGGCACTTTGCAAAACAGGCTGTATTAATTTTGCATAGCTGTGCAAAACTAATATACACAGGACTAATTAGAATGTTTCTGAAATGACAGAAATTAACTTGCTTTGGTGGATTAATCATGCATTTGCATGTTTCTAAAGATCCTTTATTCTATTACTACATTTTTATCTTGGTGTAATTAATTTTACATTTTTGGCCACCCAAAGTATTTGTCTTTTTATGCACTATAGCGTTCACTCTTCCCTTTGTTTTTGCAGTGCTTGCACCTATGGAAAGAACATTGAACTTGTAAAATTTCTTCTTGACCAAAATGTTGTAAGCATCAATCACCAGGGAAGAGATGGACATACAGGTAACATCATCATCCTTTGCGTGTATGAGTGCATATACCAGCACCGGAACACTTGGAAGCCATGCACAGTCAGGATTTCCAGGGCAATTCCCATGGCAATGCAATGATCAGCGTCCAGTTACCTTTCAGACAGACCTCACCTTTTTTGAAATAGGTTTGAAGGCAGGCACAGAAATGATAAGAGTTCAGTGAGGATGTGTCAGGCTCCTCAGCTTGTACATGAGTAATAAAACCTGACGTAAATGGAATCTCCCATAGTTAGACTTCTGGGCAGTTTTAAGAATTGGGCCCAAGTATGACTCTGCTAGGGACAGGGCGTATAGAATGTAGTGTGTGAAGGGCTGCACGCCTCCATGTCCCACTGTAGACAAGGAACAAAAGTCGTCTTTGTTTCTATTTGCTTTTCCTCATGTAGAAAGTTGTTAGATGTGATTTGTGGGTGGTAAATGCTGACATGTTGTGGAGCAGGCAGTGGGTTGGTTCTTGCAGCGTTAGTCTTTTATTTTCACCTATTGCCTCAGGAATTTTTTAATAATATATTCCATTATCGAGGAAATCAATTTGTGCTTTATAGTTGTTGCTACAAGTCCTGTCCTGGTGTTCTGACAGTTGTGCTTCCTGTGCTTCTCTGATGCTCTAGGATTACACTGTGCTTGCTACCATGGTCATATTCGACTTGTACAGTTTTTACTGGATAATGGAGCTGATATGAATCTGGTAGCTTGTGATCCCAGCAGGTCCAGTGGTGAAAAGGACGAGCAGACCTGTTTGATGTGGGCTTATGAGAAAGGTATTCCAATTTTCTGGTTTCTGCTGCAAAATCCATAGGAACTGTACAGGAAGGAGAGAACAGTACAAAAAAACCCCGGAGTCCCTGCAGACTAAGAGCTCTCACCATCTCTTTCTCAGTTCCTGGCACGAAAGGTTATAAAAACCAGCCCTTTTCTCTATACTCTGTTAAACATCAGTTTAATTCAACACAAACTCAAGAGCAGGAGTATTTATGTGCTGCTAAAATAGAAAACATACAGCCTGTTCAGAAAAGGCTATTTCTCCCTCTGGTATGTGCATGAGGAGTTTTAATTTTATTACTGAAGGAGGCATTACAAGGAGCAATGAATCAGTCAGTAACTTTAAATTCTTGGAACTATGGATCAAAGCAAGGCATTTTCCATGGTTCCTGATATACTGTCCTACACGTACAGCAATGTGTCAGTTTTCTGTCCTGTTCTTGACTCCATGACTTCTGTGACATTCCTCCCTCCTCCGAAAACATTGCAGGACCATTTATTATGAGAATGACTGTAATACAGTAAATTATACGGATTTCAAAAACCTAGTATTGGCAAAATACTCTCTATGAAATTACTGAGGGAAAACTTGTCTTTGAAAGGTTTAGAAAAGAACTTTGAATGTTACCAAGCAGAACTTTGTGCATCAAACATCTGCGAACGTGAGCATGTTGTGCACACACCGCTCGCTTCTGGTTCCTTGCAAGGGGAATGAGTATAGCAACTGTCTGCAGTAACACGGTGTGCAAATCTTGTCCGGTTTAGGACAGCACTGAAATGTTGTCAGGCACTGGTTTTCCTCGTAAGGCCTATTGAAGACAGTTGTTAACTTCCATTTTAAGATTTCTGTAGCAGGGTTTTTTCTGATGCCATATATCACATTTTAGGATTAGGTGGACTTACAAAAATAACAGGTTCCATTTTATTGGCAAGTATTTCCCTAGATTTCTGTAGTTAAGAATCAGATTATTCTTAGTGTTGATATATCTTTGTTTACATGTTTTATAGGCACACTGTACATTTTTTTTAAAATGCCCTGATTTTGTATAAATCAACTAAAAAAAAAACCAACCTATTGCATTTACCTGCAAATCCTTTTATTTCTTCATGCTTTCTTAGGTCACGATGCCATTGTGACCCTTCTGAAGCATTATAAGAGACCTCAAGACGAATCCCCCTGTAACGAATACTCACAGCCTGGAGGAGGTATGGTCTGAGAAATCACTTTGTTTATAGCTGAAGGCTCTGACCCAGAGATGGCTGAAGTCTCCTGGAATGTTCCACGGATGTCAGGGAGTGTTTGGTCAGCTCTGTCTGGCACAAAGCAAATTAGTGTCATGAGAATCCCCATTTTCCAGGTTCCCTCTCTTTATGTCAAAAGTCTCCCTTTATCTTAAAATACACGCTGTCACATTGTATTACTCACTATAAGGAAAAGCCAAAAGCTGAGAGATGAACATCAATCCCTAGTAATCATTACTCATACCTTTTTACATCCTTAATACCTTGTTTAGCCATTCTCTTTGTGTTTAGCTCTGACGTTTCTTTGATTGCTGACATTTGATATATTTCCATACTCAGTCCCCTTCATATTTTTTAATATCCTTGGATATCTAATTCCCCTTTGGGAAGAATTAATTACCCTTTTTGCTACAAAAATACTCATTTGTATTGGCAACTAAATGACAAGTGCCAAGAAGAATGTTACCGCAAGCAGTTAGCTACACAGAACACTGTGCAGCGCACCGAGAGCGCTGCCGACAGAGGGGGTGACTGTTGTACATTGCGCTTGTCCGGGCCAGTGACTCCTCCTGCCGTGGAAGTAGCAGGAACCCCACAGCCAGCAGCAGGAGCGCTCTGCTCCCTACACAGTTTGACCTGCTCCGGGTTTAGTTTTCTAGGTCTCAAGTGCGTGTAAGTCTTTGGGGGACTAAGTTTTGCCTGTCTTGAATCACAGAATCACAAGGGTTGGAAGGGACCTCGAAAGATCATCTAGTCCAACCCCCCCGCCAAGGCAGGACCACATAGAGCACATCACTCAGGAACGTGTCCAGTCGGGGTTTGAATGTCTCCAGAGAAGGAGACTCCACACCCTCTCTGGGCAGCCTGTTCCAGGGCTCTGTCACCCTCATGGTGAAATAGTTTTTCCTTATGTTAACCCGTAACCTTCTATGCTCCAATTTGCACCCGTTGCCCCTTGTCCTATCGCTTAGTGAGGCCGAGAAGAGCCTGGCTCCATCTTCCCGACACTCACCCTTAACATATTTATAAACATTGATGAGGTCACCCCTCAGCCTCCTCTTCTCCAAGCTAAAGAGACCCAGCTCCCTCAGCCTTTCCTCATAAGGGAGATGTTCCACTCCCTTGATCATCTTAGTGGCTCTGCGCTGGACAAATTGAAAATGTATTTTGGCAAGCAATTAACATACCTAGAGAGACTTGTTAATGCTAATTGTTAAAAGAACTTAGCTCCCACTTAAGCAGAAAAACAAGAGATGAAATTTTTGGTATGTGAAGAAAGCTGAGGTCTATTAGCAAACCTAGTCGTGCAGTATGCTCACAGCCCAGCTGCCAGAATTTGTTAACCTAATCTGAGGTCCTTACAAAATCTAGCTGATAGAAGAGGCGACGTTGGCTGCCTTCAACGCCAGTGAAAGTCAGCGTCGTTCTGCGGAAGTTAGTGAATCCATATGCAGGTTACTTTCAGGAATGCAGCAGTATTACATCACAGTCACGTGGGGCTGTGTGTATTCTCACCCCTTTATTTTTCATTCTTTAAGCAGTCGTTGCCTCATTAATTTATCACTACAGATGCTTACGCTGTCTTTGAATTCCCTAAAACTCATGCTATTCTTTTATTTCAGATGGTTCCTATGTGTCAGTTCCATCCCCTCTAGGGAAGATTAAGAGCATGACTAAAGGTATTCTCAATGGCAAGGGAAAACTTGAACTTTTATGGTCTTTTTACCCAAGGTGTTTGTGGATTAGAACAAGTCAAATACACATGTATCCGTGAATGCATACAAATATTATAATGAATTCTACTGTAAGATGCCTGGAGTAATGTTACAAGAAAAATTCTGTCCAAAAATAATTTGTGTTAACCTGAAACTTATATAGATAAAACATGAAATATTTGAACTTTTGTGGTGCTTTCAATTTTCCACTTCAACTGTTCACTCTGGATATAATCAAATCCTTACACCCTTTACACAGCAGCATTGAAGTGTTCCGATTAGAAATATTCTGATAAACTTTATAGTAATAAACCAAAAATACCCACAAGGTAGAGATGTTTGCTGACCAAACTAAGTTGCAGAATTTAGACTCCACATGTGACTAAAGGGTCAGTCAGATCAGGAATAGCACCCCCTGTGTCAGTAATGAGCACCAGCTATACAGAACAACAGGAACTAACTCTCCCTACAAGGAGTTTTACGCACGGTACAGGCAGAACGTGCCGGTGCAAGTGTTCCTCAGCGATCTGATTTTAAAGCCAGGACAGCCCAAGGCAGCCAGGACAGCCCAAGGCAGCCGTATCATTGCGTGTGCTGGTCTGTTGTTGGGGTTTGCTGTGGTTACTGAAAGAGAAGGGAGCAGGATTACCAGTCAGCCAATTTACGGGAGGAAAATCAACATTTACTGTGCAACCGTTTTGTGAAGTTAAATGCTCACATTCTGTCCTTCCCTGTGACCCTGCATTTTACAAACGGGATAAGTGTTTTCTTTTGCAGAAAAGGCAGATGTTCTCCTCCTCCGTGCTGGTTTGCCATCACATTTCCACCTTCAGCTCTCTGAAATAGAGTTCCACGAGATTATCGGCTCAGGTACCAGAAATAAGAACGCATGCATTTTCAATGTCCAGTGTTCGTAATAAATATCTTTGTGCCTCTTTATTTTAAATCATTTTAGGATCTTTCGGAAAGGTATATAAGGGACGGTGCAGAAATAAAATAGTTGCAATCAAACGGTAAGTTTATCAGACTTTTCTGTCTTGTTTGGTTAATGACCTACTGTGAAATATTGAAAAAAATAGTTACCATATTTTTGCCTTACTGTTTTCTCATGTAAATTCTAAGCTATCGAGCCAATACCTACTGCTCCAAGTCTGATGTGGACATGTTCTGCCGTGAAGTTTCCATTCTCTGCCGGCTGAATCATCCGTGTGTCATCCAGTTTGTGGGAGCTTGCCTAGATGACCCGAGTCAGTTTGCTATTGTCACTCAGTATATTTCTGGAGGATCGCTCTTCTCCCTGCTTCATGAACAGAAGAGGTATTCCACTCGTTCTCTGCTTGGCCTTGTGGTACAGAATTTGGAAGACTAGTAAATCTATGTTGATGTAAATGTTTTTCATTTCAGTATAAAGTAATAGAGGAAGGAACACGTTAGAAAAACTCTAGCTTTGATGCAGATTATTGGGTGTGCAAGGGAAATTAGTAAGCAATCACAAAATTGTTATTTACTCATTAGTTTATATTATATACATTTATATTACATTGATTATATAACATTATTTTGTATTTAAAACAATTTTAAAGGTTCCGTGATTTACAGATAAGAATAATTTACAGGTAATTTTTGTCTGTTTGTTAACTTTGAGTAAGGGGGTGTTTTTTTCCTAAATACAGAACTCTCGATCTGCAGTCTAAATTAATCATTGCTGTAGATGTTGCCAAAGGCATGGAGTATCTCCACAACCTCACACAGCCAATCATACATCGTGATCTCAACAGGTAAGTTTCTTTCTTTATGCTAAAAATTCAGGGAACGTGAAGCCTCGGAGCAGCAGCGATGGGCGGCAGCCTCACCCGTACTTGCACGCTCTTGTAGTTGTGCGGTATGCCATTCGCACCGGTGGAGCCTGCAGGGAGGCCTGCTTGCACCGGCTGGGCTGGGGAATCGGGGAGCGGAGGAGCCATCTGGTTTGCACTGAGCGCCTAATGCTGGCACTCGTAGGGTACGGCAGGTAAATCCCAGCCCGGGGGCCAATCTTCAGTCTTGGTTAAAAGTGGGAGACATCGTCTCTACTGAGCAGAGTCTTTCTGTGTCATGTCTGCATCGGAAGTCACCCAGCACTAACCCCTGGTTCGGAAGGGGACTAACCAACCTTACCTGTAGGAGTATTTAAAGGAGAGCAGCCAGGTGAAGAAAGTTCGTGCTGAGTAGCTGTCACGCTTTTTAGCCGCGGTAGTTTGCTTGGAAACAGCTCCTTCGTGTGCACCAGCACAGTGACAGGAGAGCTCCTCCTGAGAGGATGTTCTAAACGTAGGATGAAGTGAGTTACAAAATGGTTTTTCTTCAGTGTCAGACATACACCTCTTCGTTTCCCGCTAGTTTAACTACTTGTTTAAAAAACATAAAATACGGGAATGTTCGTTTTGTGACTGGTCCTGTAGAGTTGTGGTGATACAATAAATGACATTTTCCTGCATCTTGCTCTAAGTTTGTATTTCCTGGTGACACTGATAGCTGCAGTGAAAGATTCCTTGCAAAAGACACTCGCTCTTTTGGAAAAAGGAGCTGGATTTTTCCTTTGAGTGAAGATGTTACCTGACTGTGCGACTACACCCAGGTCAGGGTTCTGGTACGAAATTCTGCGAAACAATAGGGAGCAGCAGCATTTTTCTGGGCGTTGCTGTTGGCATGTCCAAGAGAGCAAACAGCATGGCTTGCACAGGAGAAAGGTTCTGTCTTCTTGCTCCGAGTGTTCCTGCACAGCCAGCTCTACAAAGGCCCCCTGCGCGTTCCTGCACAGCCAGCTCTACAAAGGCCCCCTGCGCGGGGGTGCCTTCAAATGTAGGATTTGTCCTTTATAAACGGGAAGTTTCTTGGGATTTGAAGCATAATAAGGGCACAGTGTGTGTATACATCAGACCGGTCGCTGGGGTGCAAGGCGAAGCCCACCGAACTTGGTGTTCTGTCTCTGGCCGTGGCTCACGGTGGCAGATCTGAGAGCCAGGCATGTGTATAGTGAGATCGTCTTGAATTCTCTCTCCGCTCCCAAGAGCTTTGGGTTTAAAAGGGTGTTTTCAAACATAAGTACCTGCTCTCAAAGTCACTTTTTTTTTTTTTAAACTAAATAATAACTCTATTTGTGGTTATGAAAGAAAAAATATCCTTGCAGACTGAAGAAGAAAATCAGATCATTCATGCAAAAGAAACTGCACGTTTCTTTATTTTAGTCTGAAAAATGCAGTCTCCAAACCATATCACTTCAAGTCAGTCTTCTGGGGTTTGTGCGCCCTAGGTTAGCAGTACTGGCACAAATTTTGCTTTATACTCTGCAAATTTTAGCACACTTTTCTTTATTCATCTACTCCAATGTCTGGGTGCATCCATCTGCTCGTGTTAAAACTGCTACAAGCACATAAACATGGCTCCTGTTAACCACTGCCAATTGCATACCCAATTACCTTGTTTAAATGTGCGGATAGTGTTTCTGTGTGGATATCAGAAATGTATGCTGTTCAGAAGGACCTTGCTGGTGTGTTGTATTCATCTGTGTATGTTGGCTATACCCTAAGTATGTTACCATAAGCCCTTTGGGTTGACTAAATACTTCAAAAAAACATGGCACTTAGCAAAATTCTTTTAGCCTAAAAAAGCCTGAACCCACATTTCAGAGGCCTTGGAAGTGCTTAATTTTTGACATTTTAAATGATTTTTTCTATTCTTCCTAGTTTTTTAATTTTTTAATTGCAATTCAACTTCCTGGGTGCAGGGATCCCCTGGGATCGGGGGGCAGGGGGGCCCCCCTGCAGCTGTCGGCTGCTCCAGACCAGGCGGTGCTTCACTGCAGCAGATGGTGCTCCTCTAATTTCCTGGTGTGTTCCCAGTACCTTAGTGCTGGTACCTGGTGTGTCACTGGTACCTGTTGTTCCCTGGTCGGCAGGGTTATGTCCTGATTTGAGCCAGTTTTGGTAGTGCCAGCTCAGGCTTCTTCAGTTTCCGTCGCCCAGTCTCACTGTCGCTCCTCAGTGCAGAGTGTGCTCAGCCCTAATGTCTTGCCATTGTGAAGAGTTTCTAATTTTCTTAAGAACTGAAATGGTGAAATGCTGAGCACTTGACTGATTCGTTTCTGTCCTTGTTGATTGGATTGCCCGCACAGGCAGATGCTTTCTGCTGCTGTCCTGGAAAGATGGATACAAATACTTGATTAATCTGTTTGTTCGGGTGGTTTTAATTTTCCGTTTGAGAATTCTCCATTTATTTTCAGGATAGGACTGAGCTTTCAAATAACACCTTGTCACTTTCTTTCATTACTTTTCCTTTCCTTTGTTTGTTTTGTCTTTTTTTACTTCAAATATTTGCCCATAATCACAAGTTCATCCCAATGTTTCTTGGTTTGTTTGGCCCGCTTATTACAGATAAAAGCACCTCTGACTGGTTCACGTCTGTGAACCATTGCAGTGGAGGGTGGTGAAATACCTAACTGTATCGGGTTGGGAGGTTTTAGATGAAAATGCCTCCTTTCGCTAAAGACAAAGCACGATTCTCAGTCGCGCTCGCCCTTTGATGCGAAAGGCACGCCGTTGGAACTGGGGGGGTCAGGCTTCCCTCTCACCGCGCGGCTGGGCCCTGCGTTGAACAAACAGCGCTCTGCCCTCGGCCGCCACCTCCCTGCCTGTACAAGACATCCCTTGCACGCCCCGGTACAGCCTGGGGCATTCAGCTCCGCAGGTTTGGCCCGGGTCAGGATTGCTCGCAGTCTCTAACTAGGTACCTTTACTCTTTCGGCAAAGGGATCTTTTTGACAAAGAGCCCATCTTGCATGACAAGGCTGGACTAAAAGCGGAGAGAAAGTATTGATATTACTAACTTTCAGTACCTTAAACTGTGAGGAAAAGCTGTTGATATCAGTGACGTGGCTCCATCAGTCCTAGAGACTTCTGGAAATAGCATAGAAAAGGAGCTGTATAGACCAGACCTTAGGGAGTGTCCGGTTTTTAAAGTATAAGGTAGATTCATAGGATTTGCAGTGCAGAAAGCAACCTGGATATCGAACTACAAAAAAACCAAACAATAGGCTGGAAGAAGAATGTCTTCTTACTACCACGTTTTTCTTTTTCCATGATTGTACTTGCCTTGTTTCTCCATACCATCCACGTCCACCACCTCTTGTCCTCGTCCTTACAGTCCAGGTTCCCTTCTCCTCACCGCATGGGCTCTGACTTCACACATCCTCCACATTCTGAGTGTCCTTCAGACACCTGCATCCCTTCACGGGTTCCTTTTGGGCCACCAAAGTGTGGAGCTCAGAGGGAGATGCTTTCTGTTGATGCTGTAGTTCTTGCCTCAGTCGTGACTCAAGCCAAGAGCCCCTGTCAATGCTGCAGTCTGCATAACTGGTTTAGGACAGCAAAAATCCAGACCTTACGGTTCGGGGTTGTGTCTTGTCATTACTGACACAGCTGTTAGAAAAATAGTTCTGCACTGAAGGATGTTAAATAATGTTTTCCACGAAAGAAAACCCAAAACAGTCTCTCGCTAGAGAGCCAGAAAGCATGTCAGTGCCTCACAGAACTTTTACCAGGTCGTATTTGTGAGGGTCAAAAGATAATTTGCTCTAAGGACATCAGTGCAGTTGATGTGTGGTGCTGAGAGTAGCTCAACTTCTGAAACTTTTTAGTCTGAGAGCAGAAGTTGTGTTTTCAGCATGAGTCCCAGTCAGCCCATAGGCACAATTACTAGATGAAAATCTTTACAACAGATGAAGAGAAAGACCAAGAGTGAAATTCTGACCCTCTTGTGTTAGTTTTGCCAGCGGCTTCGCAGGAGCCTTAAGATTTTTACCTTAAATTTTCACGTAGCTTCTACCCCTCTTTGTGAGTTCTGAAATCTAATGCAGTGCACATAATGCATTAAATAAATCTGCAGTATGGCTTGACAGAACAGAGAAGAAAATGAATCTTTCATGTCTTTACCCTGGAAAAGGGGTTATCCTTCCATTTTGAGAATAATTGGGAGTTTTATTTTGCTTTCCAGCTCTGGAAAAAGAAGTTCTGACAGCTATCATCAATGGTGACATGTATCAGCTTATTACTACTTGCACTGTGGTGAGGGATTGTAGCCACAATGATTACAGCACTTTAATGAAAAAGAGACCATTTTAGTATCAATTTAATTTAAGCCATAACAGCTGAACATGGTTGGACCAAGCCTTTGAGCCACTAACCTTCATTTGATGGCTCTAACTATCTGCGAAAGTTTCTGAGAGCTGGCTTAGTCAGAAAGATGAAAGAGAGGATGGAAGCCTGGTGGTAATGGGGATGGTGTCTGCAACTCCTCTTTGTTATAAAATCCCTTATGAAATCTTGAAATAGCAGTTGCCTTTCATTAAACCCGCAGTGTGTTAAAGGTAGAGGGATCTTTTCATGGCCCTGTTCTCTGGGAAAGGGACAGGCACTGAATACGCTTTGGCTCCCTCCTGCCCCGAGAGGAGAAGCCCTTGCGTCTGGCAGGCCCGCAGAACTACTTGCTTTTGTCGAAGCCAGGATGATTACACGCTTCTGATTCTTTTCTCCTTTTTTTTCCTTCCGTGGTTTCATGAAGCGAATGATGCTCAGTCTCAACATTTCAAACTGTGTGTGCTTTAACAGGAGACAATTAATATCTGATTCTGCCGAACTCATTATTAACCTTCTGTCAGCTCAGATTTATCTTGCTGTATTTCTCGAAACAGAGGCTCAAGAGTTCCTTTCTCATCTGTGGTTTTTAGATTTCCAAGTGCCGTTGAGGCAATAATAGCATTTGTGAGCCGCACCTTCAAAGTCTTATTTCTATGGGTTGTATTTTTTACTTTAGTGGTACCAGACTGACACAACCCTTCCAGAGACTACCTCCTGCTTTCAGATACATCCATACACTCAGCGTCAGGATGGGCATTTCGGCATCGTTTTGTCACAAAGACTTATCCACGCCATGCGTAGAAAGGGTGAAAGAGTCTGTTTATTGATTTCTCAGCTTCTCCACAAAAAATGTCAACCCAGGTCTTGACTATGTGTATTGTTAAGTTGGGTTTATTCAAGGTCTGTACAATCCTTGGTAGACTGAAGTTGAAGCTCTAGGACTCAATACAGTTTACTCGCACTGAGAAATGATGGTAATTTTTGTCCCTACTGACAGAGGTGAAATTTGAATCAAGACCACGGAAAAGTCTGTAGTTTTGTATGATTTGTGTGCTTACATTGTGTGCCTACAGCCTTCAAGAGTCTTTCTAGTTTAGCCTTGTGTTTGGTTAATATTTGCATTTGACATCTGGTGGGGGTCTCAAAACAATTGCACATGTCATACTCAAATCATTTATATATACTTTCCATCAAAATATTTGGGAGCTAAAATCAAATTAAATATAAACTAAAACAGTCATGGTTACACTGTATGAACCCACTATGCTTTTATGATTGAATTTATGATCCCAAGGTTTGGGTTTAGGTGAAGCTAGAAATCTTGAAGACAGTGATTTGTGAGAGTCCTGGTTGGGAGAGCTTAAATTTTTTCTGTCCTAAAAACTATTATCTGGTGAAATTTGTGTTCCTCACTTGACTGTTCTTGCTCATATCTACAGCTCTAATATGGGCAAGTCATGCTTTCTTGTTGAGACCATCAATATTACTTTGATTTTCCCTTCATCATGTAAGCCATTGCCAGCTTTTTCATTTCTTTTTTTTTATATGCTTTTCACTGTCCTGAATTTGCTTGGGTCAGTCAACACTTTGATAAATGTCATGTGAACATTGTTGTGTCCACACTGATACGCTTTTATGTTGTAATTTGCTCAGCCCTTCAAAAGCCATGTGCCGTGAAGGCATGGAAACCGGGGTATGAAAACCTTGATCTTCAGTGTTACTGGAAGCTTTTGACCTAGCTAAAGATTTTGTGAATCTTTCCCCACATTCCCAGTTTGTTTGAAAATCCGTGTTTGTGATGGTCATTTCTAAAAGCCTTGCTCTTTATTTGTTGCATGCAACTTGTGTTTTTCTGCTCCCTCTTGTGTGTTCTTCACTGAAAAATAAATCAATGGCAATAGCTTCCTTGAATCAGAAAATCACTTTTCAATACGTTCTGTATACACTGTTGTGAAAATGTGCTTCCCGCTGACAAGCTGGGAAATAAATCCCGTCACCCCGCTCAAGCAACAGCCACCGGCTGCCGTGGCGATGGACGGCCTGGCCGTGGTGGCTGCATCCCGCTCCAAGTGGATTCGGAGACGGATAACGACACAGTAGCCAAAGGCTGATTGGAGCAAAGCGCCCACCTAACCGCAGCGCTGGTCAGCGTCCGACTCAAGCCAAGTTTGGAAGAAACTAACACCTGTGGTCGGTGTGCAAATATGACCAAGAGTCAGTCATCTTTCCCCACAAAGAGCGAGCAGCCCAGGAGCCCGTTGGGTGCTCCTGCACGGCAGCGGGCTGCACGCCAGGATCTCCCCTTGAGCCGGGACGTGTCTCGCAAGGTTACTGCTGGAGGCCGAGAGGCTCCTTGTCACGTCAGATGCTTAGTGAGGGACTAATAGCGTGCTAAACTCTGAAATCCTAGCTCAGCGACGTAAAGCAGCGACTGTGCATCTACAGTCCTTCAGGCCTAAACCGTTGGCCAAGTCTGGGACGAGCACGGGATCCAGCCGCACCGAGGCCCCTCTGAGAAGGGGTTTAGGAAGCAAGGGGGTCCTGTCGGAGCCTCGCGGCTCCACGGGAGGGTCTCCCTGACAGCTTTGGCCGACCCTGTCCTCTGGGCAGTAGATAAGCCAGTGTGCCTTGCCAGCGAATCTTGTTAAAGCACTGTGGCACTTACTGCCAGACCTTGTCGATGGCTGGTTTACATGAATAAAGCACACCGCCGCTTCTCTCCTAGGAGCGAAGTGCATGACTCCATCCACACCAGCTTTGCTTGCTAAATGACATTTTGCAAAAGGCAGAAGATATTTTGCTTGCATGGTCGTGTTCTATCTTCTTGGATACAGTACGTGCCTTCTATTATTGAACTGTTAATTAGCAAGTATTTTGTCTTCGTCCCTAAGCTTGACTCTGTCCAACTTTTACAGAGCTCTGAAAGACTGTAAATGTGGCAGTAGTTCACTTTTCCAGTTATTTTTAGAGATTTCCCCTCTCATCAAGTTTCTGTACCAGATACAGAACCTTGTCTTTTCTCTAGCAAGTGTCACAGTAATTGAACAGTGTCTTGCTGTTTCAGCTGGATATGCAGCTGGACCTGGCTAAGTGCAGAAGGGGGGAGATGTTCCAGCTCTTTTCAGCTTTGCTGGTTGCTAGTGTCTATGGCAGATGTCTTGTCCCTGTGGCACTATTTATTTATGGTAGGCTTGCACTGATTTGAAAAGCAGGAGTTGTGTGTAAAAGTGTGTAAAAGCAGGAGTTTCTTTTTCTCCTAGAAGTGATATTCACCACACTTCAGCCTATTTCTGAGCTGCCTGGACAGTACGGCTGGCTCCTAAGCTGTGGATCTGTTCGGATGAAAGGCTGGCGCAGTCGCACCGTGCAGGGCACGAGGGACCGCATCCCTGTGCAGAGCAGCTCCTGCCCGGGGCTGCCTCTCTGCAAAACTCTGCTCACCGCGGCGGCTCTGTTGTGTGCTTCTTGCTCTCCTAACCTCCCACATTTAAAGATATTTTAACTCCTCCTAGGCATGTAGATCCTTCCCTGCTGGTTAGAGTGTCATAGGCACCTTCTAAATATCCGAATTTGTGCTGCATCGCCCTGCATTGCTACCTCAGTGTTACTGACTTCACACATCTTGCCATACGGGAATTGATCTTTCCAAATCAGGGTAAATGTAGTGTTGTGTTTAGAACACAGCCATTGAGATGCTTCTTAACTTCTTTACTTGGCTGCTGGCTGTGCTTCGTTTTGATCAAACATAGAAACAAACAAAGAAAAATAATCAACGTTTCAGTTTTGTTAATTCCTGGTGTCTCTTCTTCACAAGTTTGCCTTCCATTTTCCATTTTATGTACGTACTGCAAAGTCCCTCCCAGGAAACAGATCCATAAGGCTGTTTCTAGGTCTGAAAGAAAAGCTTATATCTCCAGACATCCTTCTAGCATAATAGTGAATTTTGATCCATTGTTACTGTTCTGTCACAATAAATGGATTTTATTGAGCCCTTTTACAGAGCCCAGAAGGACATGCTTGTTCTCCGGTACATCCTGAGCTATAACCCCGCTCTCTGTTCAGTGGGGACACGTTTACTTCTTTAATGGTGACCGAAAGAGCACTGCCTGCCTCTGCCTTCGTAATGGTTGTTTAAAAATCACAAATTCAGAAGGGCACATGTCGCAGCAAACCAGTGCTTCAGCCTCCGTCGTCTGAGGACACCAGTTCTCAGGCTGCCTTCAGGCTGTTAGAAGACCCGCCTCGGTCCCTCAGCGAAGCAGTCAGAAAGGTAGAGAGGGGTAAAGAGCCGCAATCCCATTCCCTACGGCCACACGGAGGAGAAGCAGCCTCTGCTGCTGGCCAGCCTGTCATCCCCAGGGTCAGACCGGGGAGCAGGCAGGAGGGAAGGGAAGAGAGGGAAGGTCAAGAGACAGCGTCCCGACTGAAGGAAAATGTGGATGGTAGGAAGCAAAGAGCTGCGCCAGCCGTGCCTGGGCACAGGTCGAGGCAGGGACGGCTTTGTCCCTGCCTGGAGGCTGCTACAGGTGAAGAATGCCCGTGACGCTGTGTCTCAGCAAGCGGTTTGCTGACAGGGCAGAGCGTGTTGAACACAGCATTGTGCCGACACAGGCACAGCCCCAGCGTCCGCCCGTCTCCTACAGGGAAAATGGCATCTGTCTGCATCTGCGCTGGAGCAGACTGGCCAGGGGCTTCCCTCCCCAGGCACTGGCGGAGCCGCCCTGCCAGCGCGTCCCCAGTTCAGTCACGTCCTCTGTCTCATGCACTGAATGCAGCTGAGAAATCCTCACTAAGCTCAGACCTCATCTCAGCGCTTTGAGAAATTGCATTTATGTTTATGGTGCACCAGTCTTCTGGCTTTTGTATTTGTATAAACAGAAGAGAGAGCAGAGAGTCACAACAAGGGTCTTATGTCAGGATTTGTTATGTTAAACGATTAGATCTGTATCGCTGCACCTGCACAAGCACTGCAGTTGGGTCTTGAAAACCTCAGTTCGCAGGGGGTTGGGTGGGATCCGGTACGTGAGTCAAAGGACAGGTACTGGCTCATGATTTCTTTAGCCTGCTTTCCCTGATTCGGGAACACTGCTCGGGGTTGGGAAGGGCAGCACAGAAAGCGGTTTAACTGGCTTGAAAGCCAGACTGCTTAACGTGAAGGCTGTTCTGCTCACATGTATATGCTTTTGCAGAAAAAAGTCAATATTACAAGAAAAGTAATTTGGGCATGGATGAAATCGATGAGTACTATGGCTCACATCAGGAGTTTGTATAGAGTGATATCCCCTGGAATCAATGCCCATTGCAGGATGCAACCATTTATAATTTTGCACTGATGTTGCAGTGATCTGCTGCGAGGTTAGGAATAAAGGAGCTCAGAAGCTGTAGAGTGAAGTGAATCAGATCACCTTTTACTCTAACTAGTAGCTGTCCTTACTTGAAAACTATTATCCGTATTCTTTTGCAATTTACTGACTTCAAACTATGGTTTCCCAAGCCCTCATATCTTGCAGCTCTGTTTCTTTTCTAAAAAACCTTCAATTGAGAATGTCTTGTTGAACAAGACATGAACCTGAAATAATTCTGGAGACTGAAAAACAAACTCAGATTCAAAATAGTCTGTTTCTACACAGCCAGGAATGAAAGCACATCATTTTTCTCATATGAGGGTGTTTTTCAAACACCGTGCTCAGTCTCTTGTTCATCCCACGCTACAGACAATAAAACCATGAAGAACCGTTTCAGTCATTGCTCACCTTAGGGCTGTGAGACCTTCCGTGTGTTAGGAAATGCAGTTCTCTGCTGGTAGAACCGAAGATTTCAGTCTGATGTGTGTCATGTGGGCCATAACTTTGGCTGGCTAGTGCATACATTTCAGCCGGAATACCTCTGGGTATTCAAAACTGTAAGGATCAGATGATCTATCAGTCTTTTCACAGCTTCCCTTCCCTTTAAATGTTGCAAGTCCCTTAGATCTACCAACATCCATGGACTGGCCTCTTCACCTTCTCTTGGATTATCACAGGGCTTTTGTTTTCTTCATGTAAAGTAGATGCCTTCCAAAACCGCTGTGTTCTCTCTCTTTAGACAAGCTTTGTGGGCTTTGTCCTAGTGACGACGGTGTAGGTGCTCACCTTAGTTTCTAGCCACAGTAAACCCGAATTCCGGTTTGAAGTCACATAGTGTTGTGAGTATGGCTTATGTTCCTAACTCCTTAGTGACCTCAGTGTTGTTATATTAAATGAATGTTACGTGTTTCTGTGCAGCTTTCCAAACTGTAAACAGCTCCATCAAACCCTGTGATTGTGAGTCACACCGGGAGTTTTGCCATGCTCAGGTGGATGGCAACGTGAAGATACTCCAGTCCTACGAATGCAGCTGTCCATCTTTATGTGTGTAAGAAGAGTATGGTTATGCAGTATCTCAAGCGGTAGTGCACAGGCTGCACCAGGATTCTGTTACGCTGCATGCATCCTCTCGGTTCTGAGGAAGCCCTCTGAGATCACTGGCCTGGCAACTCCAGCCTGCAGAACCGAGAGAAGCTGGTTCTTTGTTGTTGGTTAGATACCTTCTGCAAAACTGCTCATCTTCACTAGGCTGGTATGAAGAGTCTTTATGTAGCCAGTTCTGAGCATGAGTAGCTAAAATTCATTTGTATATGGGGAGGGAGCACTTCAGTTCTGAGCACTGTATGCTGGCAGATGTTTCAGTATTGCAGTAAAATAACATTTGCATAATCAATATAGTTTGAAGAAGAGGCGCAGGAGATAAGTGCATTAGAAAGGCATTTTTAGATGCACAGAAGCAAATGCCCATACATGTATAAATACGAGAGAGCTGGGCTTGTTCAGCCTGGAGCAGAGAAGGCTGCGGGGAGCCCTTGGAGCCCCTCCCAGTGCCTGCAGGGGCTGCAGGAAAGCTGGAGAGGGGCTGGTTGCAGGGCAGGGGGGGCCAGGCCAAGGGGAAGGGCCTGAAGCTGCAGGAGGGGAGCTGGAGCTGAGCTGGGAGGCAGCAATCCTTCCCTGGGAGGGTGCTGAGGCCCTGGCACAGGGTGCCCCGAGAAGCTGTGGCTGCCCCTGGCTCCCTGGCAGTGCCCAAGGCCAGGCTGGATGGGGCTTTGGGCAGCCTGAGCTGGTGGGGGGTGTCCCTGCCCATGGCAAGGGCTTGGAACTAGATGATCTTTGAGTTGCCTTCCAGCCCAAACCAGTCTGGGGTTCTGTGGTTCTGTGTACATGGGTGTTTACTCAATGCTTGGGGAATTAATTCCCTTAGCAAATCCCCATGTAGCCTGTCGCATAAAGAGCTGTTTACATGCTGAGCGACTAAAGGGAGACCGCTGGAAAGCTGCAGTTAATAAAATCGTAGAACGGTTAAGTTGGGAGGAACCTCCAAGATCATCTAGTACAAAACCATCCCCAAAGTTGGACTGACTTCAAAATGAAATGCCTGTATGAAATCCAGTAATGGTATACAAAGCTGGCTTCAAACCTTATCCCTGGCAGAGTATTTCATTTCACATGCCAAAAACTACCAGTAGATTTGACTGAGCCCCCTACAAAACAGAGCAGAGAAGAGACTTTGGACTAGATTCAATTCTGGTCATTTTGATTGACAGAGCTTCAGTCCTTTGCTTCTCTGTCGCTCAGTAAAGAAGTACCGCAGAGGGGGAAGGACTGCTGCCAACAACTTTAATTTCAAGTTCCACAGTCCACTCAAAAGCCATGAAATGGGGACAGGTATTAGGAGGAAGATAGATTTTCAAGATTAAGGCTTTGAAGATGCACTAAGCCATATTTGCAGTGTCCCAGCGCTCGTAAAGCCAGTAGTGTCTCCTAAATGACTGGGGAACGTGACTGTCTTTGAGAAATGTAACCAAGAATGTCCAAGAGACTGATTTGATTTAATGCTTACTGCCATTTACTGGGGATTAAATACTGTGAGAGGAGAAAAGAGTTCCCTGCTTTTTTTTTTCTTCCTTTCTTATTCCTCTTTTGGTCTGTTAAGGATTGGGCACGCAAAAAGTAAAAGAAGATTTTAAAAAGGGTGTATACCTAACAAGGACTGTTACATCCAAATGCTTTAGTTCCACAACATATTGACAAGCACAAGAAACATACACAACTCTCTTACTTCGTAGTGCAACGCAAGATAATAACAGAGTTGGCAAAAAGAAAGCATCATCTACTCCAACACTCCCCATCCTTTGTCACTGTTTGCTCTTTTTCTCTATGCTTTTGGCAAAGTAAATATAATTCGAATTATCTTTCCAGAACGAACATGCGCATTGAAGCTAAAACAAGTGTCACCAAAGGGTATAACTGATCCATGTCACAGAGACCCACAATGACAGAAAATTCAGAGGTGATGTGAGATGCTCCCAATCTGTGCATTGCATCCCCCTCTAGTGACCAGTCTGCATATAAACCTCGGGAGGGCTGGCTGGAGACTTCCCATCTGAAGTATTTTTATCAAAGAAGTTACGGCTTTGGTTTCAGTGATGTGTGAAGTTCGTGGAAATTCTCCCTGGGTATTGTCCAGATTTTCCTTTTTACATGCAGTTGTTCGATACCTGGGTAATGTAGGCTCCTCCTTACCGTTATTTATGATGTCGGCCAGCTTAGAGGATGAATTCAGACTGGAACACTTCAGTCAGGTTCTTTAGTAACTTACAGGGGGAAAAACGTCATTTTCTTTGCACAGCACATTACGGAATGTCAGCTTTCCATCTGAACTCAAAAATCAAAACTGAAATCTTCAAAATCTCTGGGAATACCTGGGCTTATTTCCCCACCAGCCCTACTAAATGAGTTTATTTCCAAGACCTCTGAGGCTTAATTTTCCTTGGGACATCAACCTGGTCTCTGTTGGTGTATTACCAGTTTTCTGGGAATGCGTCCGTCCCCGCATCCCTTTGCTAACAGTGCTGGCACTGGTGCGTACGCATCTTACGGATAAATCTGGGCGGCTGGCAGGAAGTCGGCGAGAAGCCCTTCAGCCCCTTGTCATTCTCGTGCTGTCGTGGTGTTCCTAGGTAGTGGTGTTGAGATAATGGGGTTTGAGAAGGTGATACAAAACATCTGGAATATTTATAAAATAGGTGTAAGCAGAAGATCACCTGAAAGACTATACATGTACTCTGCGTGAGCTTTTTAGACTTTCCGCCCATGGCTGATGAGAGGAATTTTGTTCTGTAGATCGTTGTGGCACGATGGCGGTTGCCAGTTTGTTGTGAGATACCAATTCAATTCGTGTGCTGGGCACGTGCAGCTAAAAGCCTTCCAGAGAGGGCTACGTATTGGTGGTGTCGGTTATGCCATAACTGTTTAGAAGATGATGCCAGTACGGTCACACAGCCTTTTGGCTCCTTCAACTTCAGAGCAGAGTTACTGTCTCACCAATGAGGAACACTGCTTTTTCCAAAACATATGGTCTGTTCAGCCACAATTCTTACTCCAAGCCAAGAATTTAGAGGAATCAAATGTCCTGTGTTACATGGGGGTTCAGATCAGGTCAATGCTGTAGACCCAAAGGACCTTATTCTGTAAATGCACCTGCCAGTAGCCATTGCAGATTTGTGCCCTGTTGTCTTTTTCCTAAATCTTCATCCAGTCCTGTTTTAAATGTCACACTGTAAATCGGTTTCTGTCATTTTTCTTGTCAAGTTTGTTCCGGTGAAAAACTGAGTAACTAATTGATATTAGCTGGCTGCATTATCACTAATTCTGTGGTTCTGTGTATTTATAACATTGATTGTGCGACCATTGTGACCAACAGATATGTTTATGTATATCACAGGCAAATGGTCAATTTTTTATCTCGTGTCTGTTCATGTGCCGAATCCCAGCTCAGCCCAGATTTACGCTGAGCCCCGAACTGCTGAAATAGGGATACCGATGAGGTAACTGTTCCTTAACACTTCCACCACCGAAAGAAGCTGTCTGAAGCTTCCAAATAAAGTTATGTGGTAGCTGTTAAGTGCCACATCAAGCTCTTTTGCCAGAGATTCAGGCTGTGCAAACAAGCCCCTGCAGGCTCATTTGGCAAGGCAGTGAAGGGGCTGCAGTTTGCCCCTTAGATCTGCACTCAAAAACAAGCAGAAACACTGCCAAGAATTACCCTGCCCTACTGCCGACCTTGGCGAGTCAAAATGCCCCCTAAGCTAGTGGGCGTGCGGCCGAAGGACGATGTGGCTGTGCTCAGACACCGTCCTCACTCCAGATCTCACTAGTGGTCAGGTTTCCCGATGGGGGCACGGCTGCAGAGGAGAGAGCGGGATGAGCGGTGGGGGGGACCTTATTGCTTGTTGAACCCAAGAGTAGGCAGTGCAAAGATGGTCAATACAAATACTCCCCCAGCTAAAAGAAACCCAGAATTCTCACCTTGGCCAATCATGTTTGCATATATTAGTGTTCCTTTTCATAATTTTTTGGCAAAATCAAGCGGATTAAAATTAGGAAATGTTCCACTGGTGAGTGGCACATGAAACTCTCTGGAATAATGGCACGGGATGCCCCTTCTACAGCCTGCTTCACCGGTGAGCAGGGTTTGCTGCAGACCCAGCCAGCCTCTCTAGACTGCTTTGCTCAAGCTGGAGCGGCACATATTACTGCACTGAGTGCCCGGTTCTGTGCCCATACATTAACCCCGAAAGCCGATGGGCACGCAGGAAGTGGGTTGTGCTGTTCCAGCCCCTTGAATGCACCGTGAGATATGGCTTCGTGCTGCCCCACCTTCCCGTCAGCCTGGGATCGTCTCCAGCAGTGAGGCACAGCGCCTGCAGCTGCACCACCCCGAATGAGCTGAATCAAACGGTCTGTCCCCTCGCCCTCCTGAGACTCCATCCAGGCAGGAATCCACCCGGGCCCCGACTGCGGGAGCTGGGGGTGCCGGGACAGGTCCTGGCGGCTGAGCATGCCAGAGTTCAGGGGAACCGCTGCTTTAACCCAGCGTGCATTGAGTCACGATGACTTTACCTCAATGTCTCACAGCTTGGAGAGAAACAAGCGTCTGAAATCTGAAAAGCAGCTGAGTCCTCAGCGAGGTCCTGCCGAGCTGCTAAGCACTCAGTTCTCAGTTCCTCATTACCCACCCTTACCTGTGTATCTTTTTTTGCCATTGCTTTCTTGGTGACCTGACAGAGCTTTTGAAAGGCGTTTGGTTGTGCGCCAAATGCCTCTAAGCCACTTGGCTAGCTCTAGGAAGCCAAGGACAGCGCTCTGGCAGCACTGGGGGCCACCTGGGCCAGGGTTTTGGGAGCCTGCAGGACCGCAGAGGCAGAACGGCCCCGCGCACCCACGGCAGCCCCGAGGCTGCGGCAGCGATGAGGAGGGGTGATCGCGCCCCTGCCGCCCGCTGCAGGGTGTTGTGGCCGAAGGTGAGCCCTGCAGCTGGTGAGAGGGTCTGAAGGTCAGCATGCGTTCTTCCCTCTGAGAAAAGCAGCGTAGGACTGGGTCTGCTCCCTCCTGTAAATGTGATTTTAAAAAATGAAGCGGCAAGGAGCAGAGCACGGTCTGTTCTGTCACGTGGTTACAGAAAATCATCTGTGCAATTCTCAGATGTTTCTCCTAGAAACAGAAATAGTGAGAGATGCTCACCCAGCTACTTGGGTTCCTGGCAATACCCTTTTAGTAACCCTCAAGGAATGAGGTGTCTCTGAACAAGCGTCTCGCCGTATCGGTTTTGGAGGGCAGTGTGTTCCAGCTGCCCTACACAACACATCTTTTCCTATACAGTTTTCGTCAGGGAGACAGAACCAAAAGCTTGGAAGTCACTTGCTTAAGTACCTGTAGTATGTTGGTAGCTTTGAGGAGAATACAGTGTCTTATTCTCTTAGGGTTAGACATCATTATTATCAACGGGAAAGAAAATTAAATTCTCAGAGAACATATTGTTCAGCAGTGCCTGGACCTGCAGAGCACCCAGAGTGTCCCCCCGGCTAGGAACGGCACATACGGGCACCTTCACAGCACTGTTCCTAACCTGAGTGCTGCCCACAGGGTCTCAGAAGCTCTGCTCTTAAATGTGGGTATCATCCAGCCCAGCTCGGCTTTTCCTCCTTCGATGGAGCTGATGTTTGTGCTGCACGAGCTGGCACACGCGCTTCCTCCGCAGGGGTCTCGGAAACCCAGAGCACCTTTCGGCAGGCAATGGCATCCAACCGCCAGGTGATGCTGGAGAAGTGAGGCTTTTGAGCCATCGGTTCAGTCACGGTGCAGTAATTGCCATGACTTCAGAGGACGCCTCGTTCTAAGTGCGATAGATTGCTCTGAAGAAGAAACTCGTCCCTGCTCATTGAAAACAGAAGTTGGGTCCTCACTGTAAAGGCCAGCCACCCTGGGGGACAGCTCGTGTATGCGCTTCCCACTTCGTGGGCTGGAATAGTGCCACAGCTCTCTATGCTGATCCTCTCCAGCTGTCAGTGTAGGTACAGACAGACACCCGTTCAACTGCTTCCAAGTCTCCCAACACATGAATTGAACCGAAGTCTCCCTGGAAATGCCAGATCCGTAGGGATGGGGTTGTCCCACTGTCAGTTCTGCACAGCCAGAATCTCTTCACGTTTCCATTCTGCTTAAGCAGTAAAGCTCATGGAGGCGCACCCTCAATCTTTAATTTTCTATCAGCACCTATTGTTTCAAATATTAATTTCCAGGTGAACAGAAGGCATTTCCAAGCGCCAGCCCCACATGAAAGGTTCCTGAGCTAGCTGCAGGTGAGCTGGTGCAGCCGTACCAAAGAGATACCCATTCTCCTTCTGCATGAAAATACTGATGCTGAGCAAAACCCCTCGGTATGTTGTCCTGGCAGCCTGCCCAGAAAACACCCCTGCCCCTAAGGAGGGCTGTTCAGTTCAGGCTGAGCAGATACTCGCCTTGCCAGGCTGGCAGAGTCTGTCCTGTCTGCTTCCAGCTGAATCTACTCTAAACTCCAGAATTCAGGAGCTGATACTTTTCTCACTTGTATGATCTAGTCTTCTATCTGTTCAGTCCCAGTGCAAGAATAAAGTGCCCCTAAATAAGAATTCATTGCTTTCCAAGGGTAATGATACTTTTTTCTCTTATTTGAAGCTATCGAGGAGAAAATGTGTAATAAATGTCTGCTTGATTCTAATCTAATCTGCATATCTTCCCTTTAACAGTTTCAGCATTAGAAATACTTTGGTTTGGTTTGGTTTGGTTTGGTTTGCAGCTCTCCTGCTTACCTGCTCACAAGTTGACACTTGTACAAAATGCATTAAAATATTTATAGTCTTATGTAGAAACCACTCTGTAGATGTTTTGTTTATACTTGGAAGTTTATTTTTTTAAATCCTCCCATTAATAGAGCGGACACATGCATAGGGTTAGATTTCCTCCCAGATGTTATCCGTATCCCTCACTGTCTTTGAACAACTAATATGTAAATGAAGTTGAATTTTCTTCACGTTGCCTCCAATAAATGGGTTTAAACCACCACACAAACCTCTAAATTCACCTCTTTGGTTCTAGTAGTTTTAGGACAAATCCAGTAGATTTAACTTTAATGCTCCAAATATCTCTGCTGACAGTCTAACGCAAAGTTCTGGTTATCCAATCCATTACATTCACTGAGGTTTGCAGTTGCTATGGTTTCAAAGATTTGACTTTTCTAGGTGTCAGTACAAGTAATTATCTTTGATAAATGATTTCTCTGATCTCTAGATGTCCTGCCAGAGATTGCCCTGTACACGTGCTGACCAAACAGGAATTTTTCTGCATTTATTCCCTCCTCCCTACTCCAGAGACTGTGGCTGGGGTGAAGATAAAGGCTTTATATTGAAGTGATACCTAATGTAAGCCCAGCATGAATACTGCGTTTTCCCAGGATTTCCTGCTCTCTGTAGTTCAGTTAGAAGACGTGACCGTGAGCTTCGCGCTGGCGGCTGTGCACTTGGAACCCGGGGCGTTACCGGGGTGCACAGGAGTGGAGTCGGGGCGGGCAGAGGCGGGGGGGACGCAGGGCGGCTCGGCAGCCCGCACGCGGCGGCTCCAGCAGTTCCCCGCAGCGCAGGGCTGCGCAGCCCGTCCGTGTGCCGGACCCTGCCTGCTCAAACCGCGGCCCCAGCGCTGGGCAGCGCGGGCTCCGCTCCACACAGGGCAGCTGCACCTGCCCAGCGCTGCCCGGAGCTGCACGTCTGGCAGGGAGGTGAAGCTGTAAAACTTCCCGGAGTGCCCCTGGCTCGATAGGGAGGTGGAGATCTGGCACTTTGCCTGACACTTCGTGCAGGGCCGGAGCAGCTCAGCACAGGTCATTGGGCGCGCTCTGCTGCGTCTCGAGGACGTTACCAAAAGGGGCACGGTAGAGCCGGAACGCAACCAGAGGGCAGGACCGAAGTCTTACCTGTGGCGATAGCACCCCCGAACTCTCCATCAGTGTGAGCAGGGAGAGGTTCCCATCCCAGACAGTGAGATAAGCTACAGGATGAATGGCGTAACACAAACAGAGATGTTAAGAAATAAAGTACGTTTGTCTCATGAAAGTAACATTTGCACTATTAATGGTGGGTATTAATTGAATAGGACTCACTGTTGTGTCGTTACCTTTTTCCCCCAGCTTACTGGGTTTCTGATGGCTTCTAGTGATCCATTCCATATGAACCCTTCAGATCCGTGCCTTCCCTTCTATACATGGGCATACATTAGGAATTGCTACCATGGATTTACCCTTATGCAAGCCTTACAAGAGAAAAGAATCATTCCATGCAGTTTTATCTAAAGACCATCATTATGTTTATATTCAAATTTCATCTTCTTCATTTCATCACTGCGATTCAGCGCACATATTAAATAAAGCTGTTATACTTGATCTATAAGTAATTGCAGAAATTGTTTTGTTCTAGTATTGATTAGAAACTGGCATTGGTATTTATGAAGCTATTGAGTTTGCCTTCTCAGTGTTAATGTGTACTTCGTAATGACAAAGACGAGATGTAGCTAAAAGCAGTTTATCTATTGGTATTTATCTTCTTACGCAGGTGGTTTGAACTCCTCAAGAGTTTAGTTATGAACCAAAAACTGTAAAATTTTCACCATCTTCAAGACACTATTAAACAATTATCTATGTGTTTTTTCCCCAGTCACAATATTCTCCTGTATGAGGATGGTCATGCAGTTGTTGCTGATTTTGGAGGTAAGGAGTTTTTTATGAAACATTTCTAAATTAACCTCAAATTCTCTAAAACTAAATATGTGCTGACTAAGAAAATGCTGAGGAAGTTGCTCTTCCATTTCTGTTATTACGAGAGGAGGCAAAAGGCTTTTAGGGATGCGAATACCCCTATGTTTTGTCTCCTCTAAGTTAGCAAGTGCCGTGGAATCCACCACTGTTTCTCCGAGAAGGAATCCCTGATGATAGTGAGATGGGTACATCTGAGTTTGAGCAAGTTGTAGCAGAGGGATAGAGGAAGAAGTTGAGTGAAAGTGCCTCTGATAGCTGTGTCCTCCTCTTCCATGGCAAGTGCTCAGGATCTGAGGCGAGTGTTATTGTGCAAGCCTGGCTCTTGGCAGCCAAGCCCCATGGCAATAGGACAGGTTCCTTTTGTTTTAGTTAAAAGAGCAGAATGTCGCTCTTTATTTCAGTTATGGACCTTAGTAACTTTTTGTGTTCAAAATTAGGCTAGGAAATACTTTGTGTATCTGTACCTCATGCATTGTCTTGGTGTTTACCAGTCAAGCTCCATGGGAATGCATTCTTGTTGGTGCAAAGGTGGAATTTAGGGAGCTGGGTTTGACACAACTCCTCTGGAACTTCTCAAGACATGGCCTCACTGTGCAATATCACCACGGATGTGATCAGCAGAGATGCACAAACATCAACGTAACTTAGGAGGAGGGTGGTGGCCACACAACTGTGTGTGTGAGGGACCCAGTGCTGACCCAGACCTGCTGAAGCAAGGAGGTAGCCCAAGGCTTGGCCCATATGGGAGGCGCTGCTTCTGTGGCGCGTCACTGGCAATGCTGTTGTTCATGCAGATGCATGCCTAAGTGTATTCTTCTGATATGTCAAAGGCATCTAAGTCACGCTTGGGGACTTACATGTCACAAAATGTAACCTATCCCACCCTCACTATATTCCCACCAGATCTGGTCATTTTTAGGTGGGCTGCCTTTCTGACGTTAAATAGCACTGACAGCCTTCTGTGGGACTGCGTTTTAATGCAGGGCTCAGTGGCGCTGTGTTGTAAATCTAGGTACAGTTATACTAACCCGTACAAATAACCACAAGGGCACGAATTCTGAGACGGATCCTCAGCTGCTGTACTGCGATTAAGGTTGATAGAGCTTTGTAGATTTATGCCAGTGCTGAATTTGGCATGCAGGTTTGAGAAGCCTCATTGTCTGTGCAAAACCTTGTTGAAAAGTAGCTAGCACAGGTCTTCTGGGCTTCCAAAATCATAGAGTTTTTAAAAAAAAAACCCCACAACCCAAAAAACCCAAACAAACAAACAAAACCCCAACAACAACAACAAAAAAATCCCACCCACAATTTTTTACCAAGATTTTGTGTAATAAGGTGGGTATCTCTATTGACTTGACAGTAATTTGTTTGTTCTTTGTGTTTCAGAATCGAGATTTTTGCAATCCCTGGATGAAGACAATATGACAAAACAACCTGGGGTTTGTTTCTTGTTTTGTTCCATATAATCAATGTAAAACATGCAGCCAAAGTCAGGTTAGGAGAAAATGCCGTTAGAAATATTTGTGTTGGAAAAGATGAAGTGGTAGAGTATTTTATCTTTCTTAATGTGTCTCTGTGTTTTTATTTGTTTTGGTTTTTTTTCCTTTAAGCCTCTTTAATAGCAGAGATAAGTGAATACAGAATATCTGTAACAGAAAATAATGCTTTAAAAGGTTGTGTTTGGAGCTCTATTTCCCCTCAGATCCTTAGTAAAGTGTTGTTTGTTTAACGCACTCACATACACGTTGCTGGCAGGCGGTTCCTGTTTCTAACGGGGAATTAGTTCTTCAGCACTGGTTTTCCTTCAGAGTTCTTTTCTCCACTGCCAGCCTATTGCTCACAGAGACTCAGCTTTACAGGACAGTATTGTTGTCCTCATAGGGTTTGGTCCAGATGCATCCTGTGTGCCATTCTGTGGACATGAAAGTTTCTATCATCACAGTGACTGACTGTGGAATAGGATGGGTGATGCTAAACCCAACTCTGGTGACAATTTTTCCTGGCAAATTTACTGGTTATTTTATGGGGCAAGGAAGTAAGAAAAGGAAGGGAAACAGCCATACAAATACGGGGAAAGATGCGTATATGAGGATGTAAACGGTGCTAATGTATTGCTGATGTTTCCTGAATCACAGAACCTACGCTGGATGGCCCCTGAGGTGTTCACCCAGTGCACGAGGTACACCATAAAGGCCGATGTTTTCAGCTATGCCTTGTGCCTCTGGGAGCTGTTAACAGGTGAAATTCCATTTGCTCACCTTAAACCAGGTAAGATGCTCAACGAATTAGTATTTCAATTTCTTTGAACTAGAGAAGTAGGTACACTGCATAATATTAACCAACATTTTACTGAAGTTTCTTACAAAGTGCTCAGGTTACTCAGTCAGTGAAGAGCATAGAACTGTCCCACTACAATCGCATCTGTTAGTCTCTGAAGATCTACATAAAATTCCTTATCTAGTTCTAGGATTATGAAGAAGTCACTCTAATTGCAGACCTTTGTTCTCTCACATTGGTGCTGGAATTGTAAAGCCATTCCTTGAGCGTAATCTTGTGTAGCTCAAGCAAACACCTGTAAACAGTGGTGGGGTCGGAACAGCAAATCATCTTTTCCAGGACCACAGCGTCACACTTCCTGAGATCTTTGAGCCCTTGGTGTCTGCAGGAGTTGTTAGAGATTGAGGGTGCCTCAGCACGGGTAATGAGAGAGGGTTGGGCCCATCGCAGCCCTGCCGCAGTCTGTCCTCCTCCAGTGGGAGGTGGGTCTGTGGCCGTGCTCTCGTGCAGCTCGCTCTCTGCCGGGGGGAGCCTTGCTGAGACATTTCACTCCAGCAACTGAAACAGCAGTGAAACATAGGGGGTCTTTTATTGTGTTTTAACTGGGTTTGGGGTACAAAGAGAACAGAACAGCTGCTAGGGAAGAGATGTGCAAAGTTTGTCAGATTTCAAATAGCTTTTCTGATGTTTGGTGACATTTTGACCTTGAAAAAGGTGAATTCCTCTTAGTTTATGCAAATGTTTATGCCCAAGCGAATATGGGTGTACAGTATATAGTTCTTTGGTGCTCATACATCTATGTGTCTGTATATCTGTATGTCTAATTCTGTTTCTTAGGTGCCTATCAATATGCTATTCCCTTATGAGGTCAATTGTTTTATAAATTACTCAAATACTAAATTAAATCTAACGTATTTTTCTCATTAGGGCATTGCTTTTGTCTTTTCAAAGTAATCTTTGATACACGCGAAGTTTTACTTATTGATTCCTTCCTTGGCTTGTTTTTTTGTTTCTGTTGGGGGATTCATTAAATAAAGATTCACTTTTCTGCTTTTTTGAGATTTTACCTCCATTACACTCCTTTGGAGGCCTTTGTGATGTTCAGAAGTTCAGCCTCTCGCCTGCGAAAGGCAGCTGTCATTCGTAGCACTGGCAATTAGCATGCCAGCTTGGTTTATAAGCTACGCTGAACTGGCTGGTTTTCGTATCTCTGTATTGCGAACTGCTAAAGTGATGCAGAAGCCAAACATCTGACTCAATTCCACTTCAGGGTCTAGAAATAAAATAACTTGTGCTGTGAACCTGAGTTTAAGTTCTGAATCGCTTTTGTGTTTGTGTTCTTATTCCACCAGTTCTTGTTTCACGGCCATTTAACTAAAGATCAGGACTGTCCGTTCCTGGGTGCAGTTCTAGTACACCATCACCCATTCTCTCTGTACCTTCTGTAAGGTGACCATTTCGAACATCAGTCTCAGTTCGTTCTGGATTAACCATTTTACTCTGTTCAATTTATGGTCTAGATAGGGCTAGAAGAGTTGAGAGGATTTAAAGCCCACTGGGAGCATCATAAATGAAATGAAAGGCATTAAAAGAAAGGTACAGGGTTACTATTTCTCTCTACCCCCCCTTTTTTTAATGCATTACATCAGCTGAATGATAAGGTCCCTTTACCCTGACTTCCATGGGCTTGCTGGCTTGCTGTTTCTGCAGCTTCAAGGAGAAGTGTTCTCTGTCCCTTCTTTCTTTGCCAAGACCCTATGCCTAGGAGTGCTCTTTCCTTCTCCTCCGCTGTAGCGATGAGTCCTTCCTTTTCTCCTCACCAGCAGTTTGTCTGAATCCTATTTCAAAACATATTTTCCAAAAACCATGTTGGTGCCCACAAACATGGAGATGCAGTTTTCAGAAATGCTCAGGACTGATCCAGGTCTGTTCTCCTCAAAGTGAGTTAGCCTTCTTAAAAAGCCCACTTCACCAGCCCACCTAGCACCTAATTTTGGTCCTGTCAGTGCCCTAAGTGTGATTTTGCCCCAAGGATAAGGAAACTGAGACTTTGTACAAGGTCACCAAGCAGGTGGTTTTTCAGATGCAGCAGTCATGGTTTAGAACGAGTTCCTAGTCTCTGTGGTACTTTGAACTCTTCTGCTTGTGAAAGATATATGTGCGTACAAGAAAAGATGATGAATGTGCACATCTAATTTATACATATATTCTGCAAAAAGCAGCTTTGAGGATGTTGTATGGTTTATAGTCTGTACAAAAGTACCACCTTTCAGATGTACGCTCACATAATGACTGTTCAGTTAAATACAAATCCCATATTTTTCTCAAAGTATGTATTTCAAGGTGAGGAATTTTCTTATGAACACTTCGTATGATATCTGCAGAGCACTAACTCTCACGCATCAGTGACTTTTTTTTCCAGTTTATAGTTATCTTTGTGCAGGCTTAGAGGTCCAGTAAGCCATTCTGGTGAAGCTCATTGAAATAATTAGGTGTTGAAAAGAATATCTGACCGTAAGATTTGATTATAATGAAAACTAGATGTCACCCATTAAAATAAAAGTACTTACCCCATTAAACGAACTACGTGTTCTCTCCTAATTCTAGCAAATACCCAATTACATAAGGGTGTGCTCTATACTAAGACATTCATTCATTCAAGTTTCTATTTGATGAATAGGAATAAACATTTTTATAGGTACTGAATCAACGTCACTGAATTTATCAAGTTGAACTCTACTAACACAGGTGCATCCCCCAGTGGAGTCACTGCACCACCAAGCCACACGTGACAGCTGAGGTCCGTATCATGCAGTCCTGTGGCACCAAAGCCTGCGGCGTGGCGTCTGGTTAGTAAGGAAACCTACCACACGTGCTCGACAATCACCTGTGACATAGACAAGGTGAAGCAAACACCAAAATGATGGTTCTGAGACATAACTGGAGACTACAGAACCTAGTATTGATGAAATCCTGTAGCCAACAGGAACAGGGAGGTGATTGTCCCCCTGTACTCAGCCCTGGTGAGGCCACACCTCGAGTACTGTGTCCAGTTTTGGGCCCCTCACCACAAGACAGACATCGAAGCCCTGGAGCGTGTCCAGAGAAGGGCAACGAAACTGGTGAAGGGTCTGGAGCACAGGTCT
>VWZZ01005179.1:0-27497 GCA_013399095.1 Psophia crepitans | reverse complement strand
CGGAAAGGGTGGTCGGGCATTGGAACAGGTTGCCCAGGGAGGTGGTGGAGTCACCATCCCTGAGGGTGTTTAAGGAAAGGTTAGATGTGGTACTTAGGGACGTGGTTTAGTGGGTAATAGGTGGTGGGGGGATGGTTGGACTAGATGATCCTTGAGGTCACTTCCAACCTTAATGATTCTATTCTATTCTATTCTATTCTATTCTATTCTATTCTATTCTATTCTATTCTAAATATAGAGATTACTTCTTTGCTGAGGTTTTTACAGTCGGAGAGTTTGCATGTACTTAGCAATTAGGCACCCAGTTGATAATTACTCATGTCATTATCAGACTGTTATATTATTAAGGCCCAGGCTACACTGCAAATGCCACCCAGGTTTGCGGCCAGTTCAGGAACCAGCTGGGATTCACAAGCAGACTGGGGCAGCGTGAGCACGGAGCACAAATAGACGCACCCAGCAGGCACAAGAGCTGTATTTCAGAAACGCTGCGTGCCCTCAGCAGGACTGTGCTAACGTAAGCAAACAGAGAGTGTTCTTGCAGGCCAGTGCAGGTGGATGATGTGTTTGATCTTTGTTGTCATTGCTTTCCTTCGGGGATTGTGTGGCTGGGGTGCAGGTTCTTCGGCCGGCACGCTGATGTGTTTGTTGCCCGCTCTTGAGCTGTAGTGGAGATGACTGGGTCTGTCATCGTGTTAGAAACCCATGAATGGGTCCCAGGCCAATCCTGTCCTGTTTTCCTGAGGGCTGTGGCTCAGGTCTCTATTGGTGCTTTATGCATCCCTAGTGCATGCTGGCACAAGGCATGACTGCAGAGGCATCCCTCTGTGCTCCAGGCACAGTCTGCCTGTGGAAGCAGATGTTGACAGTGACCTGCTGTACAATCTTGCTTCCATTTAAAAGACATTTTAGAAGGCCCAGGGGGCATGAGGACACCCTCTGAAATCTGAAGACCCTCTTCCTTGGCTGCTTTCCACAGATGGCGTTCCATTTACACCTGTAAAACTGCCAGCATGTAAGCTTGGGGTAGAGTTTTGTGGGGAAACACAGGGATATAGATGCCTGGAAATTACAGGTGTGAAACAAGATTCAGAAACTGAACCAATACATCCCACGTAGCAAAAATAATGCAAAGATGACACTTGCACAAGGAAACAGCAGGTTATGATTATAAACATACAGGTATCCGATACAGGAGATGTTGGTTAACATTCTGCAGTTACTACAGTTGTTCCCTAGATTCATAAACAGGAACAAATTGAAATAACACTTCTGTAGGTAGGTTTTCGTTGATTCCTCTCATGGTTTCTCGTTGCCCTGGCCCAGAGGAAAGGCAGAGTCTGACCAAGCAGCCAAACCAGGAAATGCGCAGGGGCTCAAGGGTACCACGTGGCAGAGCTGGAAGGTGTCACTAAGTTCAGAGGTTTGGGGACCACCCGAACCTTTTTGTTTCGCTCATGTTTGAGAAGAATGGATGTAGTTTAATTCAGCCATTCTAAAGTACTTCTTAACAGATTGATTTATTACTGGTTTTAGCTGCAGGAAAAGCCCGCTGACAGTGAAAGGAGAGCCCAAACAACAGTGGCACAAACAAATTTCATAAAGCATTGTAGATGTACGCAGAGGCACACAGTGTGTTTCTCCCCTTCTTTTTCTAATCCTGACCCCATTAAGCCGGTGGAATAAATCCCATCAGCTTTGGTAAGACAAGACTTTGCCAATAGCTGATATATCCCTTACATTACCTTTGGCAGAAAAATTGGAGCATTTTTCATTGCTGTCTTAATCTGATTTGCATTTTCACTCTTTTCATAGTGTCCGGTAGGCGAAAGGCGAATGCTGCATTATACGAGCCACGCCTCCAGCACCATGTCACACTGCAATCAAAACTAGGCACACGGTGTTTGCCCCCCCGTCTACACATAGCCACAGTATCACAGGCTGTATCTGGTGTTAGCGCTCTGAAACCCCATTATGTGGGCAAAAGCTGCAATGAGGACAGGCAAGGGCTGAAATTAATCTATTCTTCTGTTGAGAATGGGATATAGCTAAAAGAAATCAGACCATTCTAGTTACAATCTCACGGTTGCAATCCTACAGCTCCCTGCGTATTCCATATACTCTGATCGCATCATTTTAAAGTGTCAGGCAAACAGAGGATTTTACGTAGGTTTTGGTATGAGTTCAAAATGCATTTGTTTTGACCTGAAAAAATTTTGCTCAAGGGGAATGAAAGGAATTAACCATGTATTTGGATTCACTGAATATGTAAACCCAATTAGGAAAACATTTTGGAAATTTTGTCTCGGTCAGTAGCAGCTAGCCTGTGTAAAAAGGCACTTACTGGATTTTTACTACAGAAACACGTAGAATTAATTTTGGTCTTAGACTGTAACAGAACCAGCCATGGGTTATTTTAAGACATCTGAGTCTGTCACCACCTTATCTGCAGCTGGAGTATACCTGTCATCCTCTCATAATAATGAAGATTTTTAGTTTAATTTTTTTTTAAAGTGAGTTGAAGGTTAACTGATATTTTTCCCTAAGGTTTCTTTTTTAGGGTTTAACCTGAATTAGGTTGTCTTCACCCATGCTCAGTCTTAACAGCACTTCATGTCCACGGAGGGTTGCGGGCTGCCTTAGCTGTATTTACAAACAGCGTGGATTGGAAAGCCTCTGTAGCTGCAAGTCTTCATCTGCAGGTCTGATGGTTCAGCATTTCTGTGCCTGCTGGGGTGTATGTTGATAGTAAATAGGTTGTGTTTTCCTGTGAATGTGCGTGATTGCTGGGTGCTAACGGCTCTCTGTCTGGCTGTTCACTTGCAGCGGCGGCGGCAGCAGACATGGCGTACCACCACATCCGCCCGCCCATCGGGTACTCCATCCCCAAGCCCATCTCCACCCTGCTGATGAGGGGCTGGAACGCCTGTCCTGAGGTGAGTGCCCCCGCCTCGCGCAGCCGGGAAGGCAGCAGGGTAGCGGGTATTTCTGCCTTGGCCGCCCCCCTGTCTGACTTCTCCTGCCTTCCCCAACAGCCCCCGTTTCCGAGACGAGTGCCGCGCAGAAAGCCCTGAGGCTGATAATGGTGCATGTCAGGAAATACAGAGGAGCTGGGTTTGAGGAGGAAAGTAAAGGAACATTTAGCCATTCAGTGAAATTTTAAGTAACTGTGTAACTTTGATTATGACTTGAGTTGTTACTGCGTGAGTAGAAAAGGACTTGCTGTTCTCAGACTTTTGGAGGTATTTTCTACGAATTCTTGATTTTTTGCATGTAAAAAATAAAATCTGTACCATCACAAAGAGGAGCCAAGTTACCCTGGCAGTGTATAAATCTTGCCTGCTCCAAAAGACTGGTCCTCAGAAGGTGATGTTTCAGTGATAAAGTTTCAGACCCACATGTTTGGAAGTCAAGGAAATAAAGAGTTAAGAATATTTTGGATCTGCTCAGAACTCCTTTGGTGTTAAAATCTAGTTTCCGAGCAGCAGCTCTAGCGAAGCGTTCAGAGAGCACGCAGTGACTGGTGCTGGGATTGCTGCCCAGGGACCCTAAAAGCAGCCTGCAGGGAAGGGCACCTGCCCTGGAGAGTCTCCAGTAAGTCTCCGATCTACTCCGTCATCCCAGTTACAAAGCCAGGGTGTGTGTCTCGCTTTCATTCCGAAGGCAGAGGATCCTCTCCGTGATCTCTTCCACAGAGAGTATCGCAGAATGCTGTGACGGCTTTGTGTTATTCTGGCGATAGCCCTTCTAGTGGTCAAGTTATTCAAATGCCACTGTCCTCACTGGCGTGCTGTTACTCGGGAGTGCCGTGCACGTGTGAGTAATTTGAGTGGGGGTGAGGGGTTTTTTCAAGATAACTTTGTTGCTGATTAAAAATACCCATCAGCTTTCTCAAGGATACAGTAGGAAAATCTTGAGTTTTATACTGTTCCTCTGCTTTTCAGGCAAACCAAATATACTACTTTCCTGTCCCTACCCTCATATTAGTCCAATATTATCCTCCATAGGTTTTACTTTTAACCTGACTGCAAGGTCAGGAAACCAAGACAATCTCCTACTTGGACCTGGTCATCACTACTTTGGGTTTTTACAGCCACATATACAGCGTACAGGAGGAATAACATGTCCCTGAATTTTGCTTAAGGCCACTGATTTACTCAGATATGTCCTCGTTAAATGTGTGACGATGGAAAATCAAACCCTATTTTTCCTTCTGGATTTTGAATTTCATACTGATTCTCACCTTACAGTCCCCTATGTTCTCTCCTAAAAGAAAATCCACCCTTATCAGTCTTTGAAAGGTCACGCAGTGCTGTAGTCTGTAAACCTTCCCGCTGGCCCAGACTGCTGGGGTTAGCAACAGCTCCGTAAAACTCCTCTTTCAGGGCCTCTGCGTCATCCTTCACCAGCACGGTCCTGTAAAGCTCGTGAGAGCACAACTCCATCAACCTGTGCTTGAGGCATGAGAAAGCCTCTCCTCTTGTGATCGGCGTCCCTCTGCATGCTCCGAAGTGATGTCTGTAGGCATATGGGCATTTTATCTGCCTTTAACGTTACATGAGGCTAATCTTCCTGTAGAAAGTGCCACGTTTCTTTGTCAGACCCAACCATAGACAGGACTATTACTTCATTTTCCTGAGCTAAGCAGTGGTCACAGGATCCCATGGTGAGATGATTTCCTTAGCTCATGTTCGCAGTGGGATGCCTCTGGAGTTTTCCGATGCATGTCCATTTGCTGTGCCCTGCTCAAGGTGCCAGGTAAAGGAGGCCAAGACTAGACAAGAGAGACGAATAACAAGTGTGAAAGACAAAATTGCATATGTAAGCATACTGTTAGAAAAATATGCATTTTAAAATATGGTCGTTTTATTGTACTTTACAGTGGTTGGAAATTGAGAGACTAAGATAAATAAGATAATATGGATAACAGGATGAAGTCGTTCGCCGTACCATCTCACAGGCAGCACAGTGCACACACACCTTGCAACACTGGGTGAGGTCTGGCAGAGCGGCCGGTTCGAGGCAGAGCAGCGGCAGCTCTGCAGGGGTTTCTGCAGCAGTGCAGTGTTAGTCCCTACAGCCTGCTGATCACCCCTCAGACTTTCTCCAGATGGTGATGCCCTCTGAGTAACCGCACGTGAGAACAAGGTTGATCAGGCCATGTAGGCTTTACCAAGCTTCACGCTTACGCTGAGCTGAGCTTATCACTAACGCACCTCTGCCCCCCGGCAGGGCTGTGGCACTGCAGGTGCCATAACAGGGGACCAGAATTTCCCTGCTGTTTTGAAGAATCGCTTCACTAGAAAGTTTCTTCACTATCTTGTAAAGAGGATAGTTTTGATTACTGACACGTGACTTAGTAGAACTGATGTAGCAAAAGACAGGGAAACCACATCCACAGAAGACAGCGCTCACTGGAAACACATGACGACAGTGTAGAAGATAAAAGACACAGTACTGCACCTTTTGAAAACTCAGAACAGGTCCTGCAGTCTGTAGGGACAGAGGGAGAAAACCTCAGGGGTCAAAGGCGGCGATGGCAATGCAAAGCTGTGATTAACCCAAGCAATAGGAAGACTTAAAAGAAGCTAAGAAAACAACCGTTGGGCTCCAAGATGGGCTGTCACGTTTTGTTTTGCTTCCCAGCAGTCTTTGTCCAAGCACGGGCTATGCCTCAGCCTTAGGTGATTTGGCTGCAGGCAGTGGTAGGGCTGCAGGCAAAATTTTGAGCTGTAAGATGAAAGAGAGCATGTTCAAGGATGGCTTTTGGCAGCTGCACAGAGAGGAGGGTCAGCACACAGGGGCAAGTGTTCCCGCACTTCAGCAGGAGAGGGAGATGTGGGTGACAAGTGTGAACTGTTACATGGGATTGAGGAGAGAAAACACCGCAGCCACCTCAAGAAGCTGAAAGATGTGACAGAGGCAGCTACGCGCAGTCTGGGGCGTCACGCTCCAGCCCAGGCTGAGGACTCACCAGGGCTCAGGTGGCCACAGCACTGAGTGGGCAGTCGCCGAACCCCAGGCAGGGGAACCGCCTCTGCCAGGACTCCGTCCTGCGGGCTCTTCCCATTTCCTGGAGTTTCGGATTTTGTCTGGGGCACAGAACATCCTCGAAACACTTCGGACTGGTCGTAAACGTCCCATAAGGGCTACTTAAAGCAGGAGTTTTTACAGGAGCAGCTGGAAAAGAGAAACAGGAACATGATTTACAGTGGGTAGAAATATTCTGGCTCTTGATCTCTGCTTCCTATTTTAGCTTTAATCCTAAAAAGATCATATTTATGATCTTTGGAGCTGGCAAACCATGTTTTTCACTTGTTCCGATGCAAAGAAAGTGGTTCTTCTGGATTATTGGGAGGAAAAAAATGTACTCGTTGCTTTTTAATTTCTGAAATCCCTGGAAGGTGTCTGTTCCTTTAATTAATAATTGCTTTATTGAAGGACTACTCACACTATGCTGACAATTCTCTAAATATCCAATGTGGCAAATGTATTCTGGGTACTAAACCAGAACAAATTCAGTCAGCTGTAAATCTTCCCAGCGTCCTGGGGACAGCTACGTTTGCAGAAGGCACAGTCTGGTGCCCTCTGGCCCCTGTCTGCGGGGACAGATGAGGGGTCATGTACAGGACCCCCCTCCATTGCAGGGCCCCTCTAGCTGTGGCCTGGAGAACAGGGGACATCAGCACATGTCTCTAGGACAACCACGTCTCAAAGCATTAACAGCTCCAAAGGTTACACCAGCTCCTTGCATTCCCCCCCCCGAACCTCTGGGCAGCTGTGATCGCTAACGGTGTAGCCTGCTCCAGGCGAGACTTCGGGAGTACACGGCAGGACTCCAGGCGGTCGCAAGAGCGGTCCCGTGGAGGGGATACTGCCCCGTGGGAAGGTGAGGAGAGGCAGCGGTGAGGAAGTCCACACACACGCTTCTTTGCCAGGCTCAGATGGTGAAAGTGCTGTTCGCTGCAGTCCCTGGGGGAGCAGTGCAGGAGTTAATGCTGCTCCCCAGTGTCTCCCTCTCTTCTTGCTGAGCAGCATCTCCCCGTCAGCGCCCAGCGCTGTCAGTCTGTCCAGCTGCATCGCCCAGCTCACTGCCACAATCTCCGTCTTGTCTGGTTTGAATCTTAGAGACCCAGCCCTCCTCCAGCCTCCCACTTCAGCCAGGCATTCGATCATTTGTCAGGAATATCGTGTAATTCGCTGGTGCATCTCACTATTAGATTTATTATTTTTTTCCCCTACGCCATGACATGACATATTTGTTTGAAAAACTGAAAGCCATCTGTTCTGTTCTATCTCAAAATGACTACATTGCTTATTATCATCATTGCTGTTGTTTTGGGATGCCTTGCTCATTGCTTAGGGAGGTGAGAAAGCAACAGCACTGAGAGCCAGGCGGGTACCAGCCGCTAATGTGTGCGTTTCACACGCACAGCTCGCCCAGAGGGGCTCGTTCTCACCAGCTACATCACTGCTAATCCTAAAATGGACCTCTCCTATTCCAGCTGTCTGGACTCTTTATGGGTCTTCCTATTATTTCACTTTTCCCCCTGTATGATATGAAATTTAGTTTTCAGAAGCTTAGATAGTAAACACAATGAATACTTTTTTCCCCAGCTGCTGCCCCGGGAATTTGCCCGTGGGACTGATTAGTGCTGATGGAGACAACGCTCAGATACGCGTTGCAATTAATAAACTCTTATTTAGGACAGAAACTAAGTGTACTGTGAATTTCCAAAAGGTGTGTTGCATCTGCTGCAATCACTGTCTCTTGGAGCGCAGCCCTCCGCAGGACAGGAGTCTGGTTTAACGGGGAGTCACTGCAGGACGGTTGTTGCTACGGCACCTGTCTCGCATGCGGCAGTTGTGACTGGTTTTTAACGACTGGAGAAGTCCGCCTGATTATCCCAATTAAGTCAATAGCAACTTACAGAAAATAAAATACACAAGTTTTCTGAGATTACAAAATGTTTAAAGAACGATGCACGTCGTGCACTTCGCTCCTAGGAGAGAAGCGGCGGTGTGCTTTATTCATGTAAACCAGCCATCGACAAGGTCTGGCAGTAAGTGCCACAGTGCTTTAACAAGATTCGCTGGCAAGGCACACTGGCTTATCTACTGCCCAGAGGACAGGGTCGGCCAAAGCTGTCAGGGAGACCCTCCCGTGGAGCCGCGAGGCTCCGACAGGACCCCCTTGCTTCCTAAACCCCTTCTCAGAGGGGCCTCGGTGTGGCTGGATCCGGTGCTCGTCCCAGACTTGGCCAACGGTTTAGGCCTGAAGGACTGTAGATGCACAGTCGCTGCTTTACGTCGCTGAGCTAGGATTTCAGAGTTTAGCACGCTATTAGTCCCTCACTAAGCATCTGACGTGACAAGGAGCCTCTCGGCCTCCAGCAGTAACCTTGCGAGACACGTCCCGGCTCAAGGGGAGATCCTGGCGTGCAGCCCGCTGCCGTGCAGGAGCGCCCAGCGGGCTCCTGGGCTGCTCGCTCTTTGTGGGGAAAGATGACTGACTCTTGGTCATATTTGCACACCGACCACAGATGTTAGCTTCTTCCAAACTTGGCTTGAGTCGGACGCTGACCAGCGCTGCGGTTAGGTGGGCGCTTTGCTCCAATCAGCCTTTGGCAACTGTGTCGTTATCCGTCTCCGAATCCACTTGGAGCGGGATGCAGCCACCACGGCCAGGCCGTCCATCGCCACGGCAGCCGGTGGCTGTCGCTTGAGCGGGGTGACGGGAAATAAAGGGCAGGTTGTTGGGCGGAAGCACGCTGTCACAGGCTTTTGCAGACTGTTGCTGTTTCTTCACTAAAGGCAACATGAACTAATTAAAGCAAGATTGCAAAAACACCGTCATCCTCAAACTGGTAGGCTCTAGGGCTACAGCATGATTTATCATAGAATCATGGAATCATTAAGGTTGGAAGAGATCTCTTGAGACCATCCATGGTAGAGGAACAACAGTGACCCTTCCCTAGGGTCTTGTCTTTGTATTGACTTGTCTTGTGTTTGTATACAACTAGTCTTTGTATCTCTGTCCTTATGTTGAGGGTCAAACCATCCGAAGCAGGGTTGATAACCAGCTCTATTCTGGTGCTCTGTCCCAGCTGTATTTCCTGGCTGGATGGGTTATACACAGATCTGTGTATCTGCAGATACAGATATTGGGCACCTGGGCTGGCTCAGATGAGTCCGGGCTGTCTTACTGACAGTGTTACTGTTCTGGCATTTGTAGAGCGAAAGAATGGTGGGTCTGTTGGTAACTTCTGGGTTTGACAGTGATCCTTGGTGATGGAAAATAGAAAGCAGCCAGACGAATGTCATCTGGATGAAGCTTTTCTCCCACAGAGGGCTATGGAGACGGGTAGGTCCTTCACACACGTCTGTGTGTCAGCCAGGCAAGGGTGTGCTCTGTCACGCCATCTCTGCACGTGTCGCTGCAGCAGTTGCACTGGTATTTTTGCGCTGGCTTTAAACTGTCTGAAAAGCCAAGAAATATCCTCCAGAGACTGGAAAATCAGTTTGCTTAGGAAGCGGTCCACAAAGTGGGTTGGAATTTAGGAAACGCATGGCAGGGGTAGGCTTTGGGTTTGGAAACTTTAGTTGGTTGGTTGGTTGGTTGGTTGGTTGGTTGGTTGGTTTTCTGGTGCTATTCTGGCATTCAAGGTCTTCACTGAACAATGTGGAAGTCTCATTTCTGGTGAATGGGAGCAGATTTTGGAATTACTTTTTTTTTTGTGTAGTTTCCTGGCGTTACAGGAGACCATGTTTGATATTGCAGCTGCATGTTACTGAACCAAATACTCTGAATTTCCGACTGGAAACACTCCTGGATTTGTGCCCCTTTTCTAGTTAGCCCAGCTTAGAAAGATGGGTTATTATGTGCCTAAACCTGTCCTTGTCCTGGATACTTGAGAGCTTTCTTGCCTGGTTTAGTGAACTAAAGCACAAGCTGGTGTGCTCTGCCAAGACAGCGGAAGAAGGGGGTTTGTGTTCGGGTACCCCACTGACTGCAGCGAGCTTTGCCCCCGTACCGTATTCCTTACTGGCTATGTACATAGTACAGCGGTGTGCGAATTGCGGATGAAAGGCATTTGCAGTGTGGAGTGTAGCTAGTTTATTTAATCGCTAGTTTGTTTATTGTTATTGGTGTTTCCTGGATTCTTGAATATGCTCTTGTCTTTGCACTTCATGAGCTAATGCTAGGGCGGGGGGGTGGGTGGTTTAGTTTGTTTTCCATGTAACTGTAAAGTAACTGCTAACAGTCATCATCATGTAACTCACATTCTGTTTAAATTCATTAATAAGATGTCATATTAAATTGGTGACTTAAGCAAGCACTATGTAATGGATATAGTCAGTGTCTTGTTAGCATTTCCACAGCTCATTTAGCCCCCAAAAAAGGAACCATCTTTTCAGAATCCTAATGCACTTTCTTAGTCATCAGTATCACTCCAACATCATTTAATCTTGCTAATGTTTTAAAGTTGCATGACAGAATTATAAGGCAATTGATAGCTCAATCAGCCAGTGGATGGCTTGAATTTGCACAAGATGTGGGCAAAAACTTATTAAAATGAGCTTTATAAAAGGCATTTTGCTACCATTCTCATCAACAATGGTTTTGAGTTACTTCTGGGGGCCCTGGAATACCTTCAGGAGGGCCGCTGGGCAGAGAAAAATAGTGTTACCACCCTCTCGTCAGCATTCGCAAGGTTGCTCTGGGGTACTCAAATGCGGCCACATACCGCTTTATAACAGAATCCTTTATAAAAGGAACCACTGAAATCACCGGTTCCTGTCCAGTCATCGGATGGGATCTCCCTTCCTCCCACCAGCCTTCACCCAGCTAAAGCAGAACCAGCCCTGAGGACTCCTTGTCCCTGAGAAGGACGCTGTGCTCAGGGGGTAGTTGTTACCATGGTAGTTTTCCCCAACACTTTCCTAAGCAGAAGTTACTCACTGCAGTGCTCGCTGGAGCCTGAAAGTCTTGTGGGAAGAGTGTCTTTCCAAAGTGGTTTTACAGGCAGAGTATCTCAGCACAGTGGTTGGCATCACGGCAGAACGACTGAAGCAGTCGGAGGAGCAGAAGACTTTAAAGACTAGCTGGCTGAGGAGGAGGGAAGCACCCAGGGGACTGTCAGATGTCAGCGGAGAAATCCTGTCCCTGCCAGAGCGTGTCACCCTCATAGAAAGGCTGGTAGAAGTCAGGAGAAACCGGCCGAGGTCTGCACCCTGGCCCTTCGCAGGCCAGCCCACCTCAGCTCCTCTTTGTCAGCCAGCACGCTGCCACGGGCCTGCAGGGACGCGCAAGGGGAGGGCTGGTGGCACAGGCACGGGAAGGATGCAGACTGTCTCGCTGCCGTAAGCCACCTCCACAAGGAGCACACATCCGCCAGGACACTGCTGTGGGCACCAAGAAGCACACTTCTCTCCCTCCCGTTCCTGGGCAGCTGTAGACAAGGACAAGTCTGTGAAACATAAAGCGGACCGGTCATTTTCTTTCTTACCCTTTTGAGAAAGAAAAGCATTGAACACCCATTCTGTTACTGTACTGTCTCACAAAGGGCTGACACCTGAAGTCTTGTTTGTGTGTGTTCCCCTGCTCTGCTATCGCTCATAGGTGCAAGGGCTGCAGGACTTTGTCCTAAAGCTCTTCAATTACTGCGCTCTTAAATTATTACCTCTTGCAGGCGATTTTGTTGAGGAAGATGTGATGGGAATGAGGACCATGTCTAACAGGTAGTTAATTAAGGTATTCCCAGTCCTCCTCCATCAAACACCATTGTATGCAATGCTTTAGTGAAGCCTGAACTTCCCTGGGAAGAGTGTGCTGTGACCTGGAGCAGGCCATTGATCCGCAGTAAGAAGCAGCAGGTACACTGGTCATTCCCTCCACAAACTCTTGTGCCACATAAAGCACGCAGAGATGGAGACAGGTCTCCGGGAGCGGGCCGGGCGGGCGGTGGGAAGCGGCTGCAGAGAGGGTGCACGTGGAGTGACACAAGCACACCACGAAGGGAAGGCAGAGGGTGAGTGCAGTGGTGGGCAGGAGCTTGCCTGTGTCTGTTCGCAGCTCTTGCTCTTCAAAGTCTTGTTTATGGGCAAAGAGGAAGCATACCTGATACAGGAGGAGAGCCAAGAATTTATTGGAGTGGTTTTTTGATCTTATGATCTAGTCATTATGTGGAACTTCGGGACATGGTTTAGTAGGTAATATAGGTGGTAGGGGGACGGTTGGACTGGGTATCTTGGAGGTCCTTTTCCAACCTTGATGATTCTATGATCAGCTCAAATCTAATTGTTACAGCAAAAGAGAATAACGATGTGCTTACAGCTGCTGTGCTCACACCTCTTGGTTTCATAGCTTAGTACTGAACTTGCAGCTCCCATCAGATTCCCAAGCAGACTGGAAACAATGCCATGAAATTCAGAGAAAGGGAGATGGAGAGCTGCAATTCATCCCAGACCTGTGAGTCTCTAATCACAGAAAATATGCCCCCCTTCTACTTTTAACGAAGCTCTACTTTTTCTGTTGTGTTCACAGGGGAGACCAGAGTTTTCAGAAGTAGTCACAAAATTAGAAGAATGCCTGTGCAACATTGAGGTAAGGACCGTATTTCCACCGCGGAGTGCCGGGGCACGCGCTGTCTGGTCGGGGGTGCAAGTGGGGAGAGCAGCAGCTGAGGAAAGTGGTGGCTTTGGAGCCTGCAAGCCGCTCCAGCTGCTCCATCCTATTGCTAGCCAGCACACTGCATTTTTAAGGGACATTACCAGTGGTTTATACGGGTGCCAGGAGGAGGAGGCAGGGACCAGATATTGCTGTGAGTGTCAGGAGCTACTGGGAGAGGTACGCTGAAGAGAGAGCGTGACCAGTGCTGCGGGGATGCACCCGCTGCAGTCCTGGGCCCAGCTTTTTTACTCCCATCCATCCCATTCAAGACTGCGTGGTTTAAAAAGAAGAAAAGACAACCTGGCCTTGGAGGAAAGGTAGAAAGAGAAAACATAGGAAGGGTAAGTGCAAAAGCAGCTCCTGCTTTGGACTGTGGCTCTGACACCGAGGGATGTATCAGCCTTCAGCCTGCTGTAAGGTGGGTGGTGAAACGAAGTAAATGATTCAGGGCTGCAACTCCTGAAATTGTATTTTCTCTCTGTGTTTGTGTGTGTGTGCATGTAAGAATTTTAAAAAAAACAACAACAATCAACCTCCTTTTAAAATGGATCACTGCTCTTGAGCTTAAGGGTCAGAAAAGGCAGCCATAATCTGTTCCGTTTGTTCATGCTCTGGCGGCAGCTGGCTGCTCTGGGCGTCGGTGGAAGCTTTTAAGGGTAAAAAAAACCAGAGAAGCACTATATCACAAGAAACTGTGTCATCTCATGGGAGACCTGACTTCCATGATACACAGGCAGCAGTGCACGCAGGAAGAAATCTGGGGCAAGAGCTTATATACAAAAAGAAAAAAAGCAAGCGTTATTTACCTGGGAGTTACACCTAAGCTCCACTGTGTCCAGGGCTAAGCTTGGCTTGACGGGAGTTTTAAGGAACAGATCTCTAGTAAGTTAAGTACTGCAGGCGATGAAGGATGAAGAGTTTTCTCTCTCCACCTCCCTCTATTTTCTCTCTTTTTACTTCTCCTCTCTAGCAAATCATTTCTGCTTGTTTTAAGTATTTCTGAAACGAGGAGTGGCAGGGACCTTTGTGCCAGCAAGTCTAGGCACCTGTGTGGAGTGGTTGGTCCGTATAAACAGATATTGATGTGCCAGCCCTGCCTTTACATTGCGCCACCGGTCTGAATTCCTGCCTGGGACAGTCAGACACAGCACTGCCACCTTTCTGGTACAGATGGGAAGGTCTCCGCCGGTGGTTCCCCGCGGGGAGATAGTGATGTCTCCCAGCTGCACAGCACATGCTCACAAGCCAAATAACTCATGGCTGAGCTAAAGTGTATCTTCTCAAAAGCCACCTAACCCCAGGTTGAACACCCCAGGCAGTGATGAATGGACCACTTTATTGGGCAGGCAGCATCCAGTCCTCAGCTGATCAAAGCCAAGAGGCCCTGCTTTTTGCAGCCAAACTATAAAGGAAACGTGGGGGACACACCCTAGGAGAAAGAGCTAAGGAAAGACTTGTAAATATGTAATAACAGTGCCTTTTTTTTTTTTAAAACCCAGTTAATGTCTCCAGCCTCCAGCAACAGCAGCGGTTCTCTGTCTCCCTCCTCATCTTCAGACTGTCTTGCTGCACGAGGAGGTCCTGGCCGCAGTCACGTTGCAGCGCTGCGGAGTCGCTTTGAGTTGGAATATGCTTTGAATGCACGAGCTTACGCTGTCTGGTCACAGAGGTACGTACCCGTCCTCGCAGGGCCCCGGAGAGCCCTTACTCCCAAAGCAATGGGAAGAGTGTTCCCCAAGAGGGCTTGGCTCACGTGCCTAAAGAGGGAACTCCCTGCAGCGGGGCCAGTGCAGGGCTGGAGGAGGTGGCTGCCTGGGGAGCCAGCGACACAACCACCCCCCGGGGCTGACCCGCTGCCAGGGCCCGCTGGGGAGAGCGCTGCTGCAGTCTTGCCTTCTCCTGCAACTGCCGTAGCACAGGGTGTTGGGGTACCTGAATGCTGCGGAAGCTATCCTGCTGCCAAGACAACGGCTAGCATTTGCATTTTTCACTATGAGGAACAGAAAAATAGTAGAAAATCAAGTCCTGCCATGTCCGGGCTGCGCACGCAGTACCACTGCGTTATCACATGGAACAAAAGAGCGATGACTGCCCATCCAGGGGGACAAAGATGAGCGGTCATTACATGGATGTACCTTCACTACCTGCCTGCACGTCTGGGAAGGCCAGTGTTTATATCACAATGTGGTTTAAATTTTTAAATTTTCAGCAAGGAAAAGCTAAAAGACACATTTTTTCCTTTGGAGAAAAAAAAAATTGGTGGAGGCATCGGGCAGCACCGTGGCACGGAGATTGCAAGTGTGGGCACTGTTCCCATTTCAGAGAACCACCACAGTTACTGCCGTGCAGCAATGCCGTCTGCGGGAGCTGCCTCCTGCCCAGCTCTTTGTGGTTGGCAGACCAGTTTGTCATCCCGGAGGCAGCACAACCTCTACGCGCTGTCTGAAGAGGAGAGAAGGCTGTGTTAGTGGGTCGCACTCAGGCAGGAGGGCAGGATGTGCTAGTCCTCATGAGGGGCCAGAGTCACTCGTGAGCTCACCTCTCCGCAGAAATCTAAGCCCTGCAGAAATGTGATAAGTACTTTTGCTGACTCGTATCACACACATGGCTTGTTCTCTCTGCCAAAATACAAGGCAGACACGTCCTTCTGATTAGGAGGAACAGGGAGCACTTGGGAAAATCCAGCTGACAATCCCAGAAATAAGCAAATTTGAGAAGAGGTCACGCTGAAATGCCGCCGTGATTATTGAGTACGAGAAAGTTTGATTCCTTTCACATTTGTATGTGTATGTCCCCTTTATGGAGTGCATAGCTTGTGTCTGACCAAGTGTCTGAAAACTGTTTCCCAGCATGCCCTCACCTCTGTTAGACTCGTAGTATTAGTGGAGTTTATTTAATAAGAGGGAGTTTCATGGACAGGAAGAACACCCTGACCGTAAGAGCCTGTGCTGAAGATAAAGCGTGGGGAGAGACTAGTGATCCCAGAGGGCGGCTGCAGCAGAACAGTAATTGAAGAGGTGCAGGTTTTTGATGTTTTGATGTTGTGTTTCTCAGTTCTGGATTTTAGGTTTTGTTTTTTCCATCTTGCTCTCAAGTAGTGATATGATTAAAAGGACGCAGCGAGCCGTCTACTGGAAGACGGTGTTGCACTGCCAGGAGGGAGCACCGCCAGACCGGTGCTGTCTGTCGCCTGCGCTCGTCCCAGATCCCAGGCTGCGGTCTGGGGAGGGTGGCCGGTGAAGGTGTCCGTGCCGAGAAGGGACGGGACAGACAGACAGAAACCGAACTGTCCCAGCAGGTACAGAGCTGCCAGATACAGTTGACAAGTCCCTTTTCCTTAAGGAAGAGCCTGACAGAGATCGGTGGGAGTCAGCATTGCTGGGGCTCTTCCTGACAGAGTACATCCTAAACACTGCACATCACTCAATTTATGACCAAAGAGGAGTGAGAAGAACTCCTGATATTTTTAAAGGCAAAGGCACATGTGGGTTCTCTATATTATTGTAGCATTAAGGTGACATCCAGGCAGCCTGCCTGACCACCTGGGAGACCTGGTTTTGAGGGCAGATTTAGCAGTCTCCCATCTCTGTCCCGTGGGGAGTAGAGTGCTGTGAAAATGAAATGGTGCTCTTAATCTCTGCCAGAAGAGCGGTGCACTTAGTCTAAACGTAACCCTTTAGCACCACTTAGCAGCCAGAAGCAGGAATAGCAGAGCAAGCCGTGCCCTCGTGGAACGTTCCTGCTGAATTCAGTCTGACCCGAGAGTCAGAAATAGACTCGGCCAAAATGGGGAGCTGGAACAGAGGAGCAGAATGAATCGATCCTTTGCCTGTTCGCGGGCTTGCGTGGAGAGGTGGGAGGCAAACACCTGCAGACAGACACCGCTGTCTTTTCCATGAAAATATAAATCAGACCCGAAACACTCATCTGGCAAAATGCAGAATCCTAGAAATGGCTTTGCTTTTGTCGTGTGCTGCTGGAGCAGGACATGGAGGTGGGCACTGAGGTCGGGATGAAGGCAATGTGAGCTAGACTTTGACTTTCTGTGAAGGACCAGACTTTGCTGTCGAGTGTAACAGATCTGCATGAAAGGAGTAAGTGACGTATCTGGGTTAGTGTAGGTACGAGAGAGAGAGAGAGAAGGGGCACTTGCAAGCGCCCCTCTTGTCCTGCGATTCAGTGCTCCCTGTGCAGCGCCGAGGCTCCTTAGCCCACCAAAACGGGCTCCTCCATAGCCCCAGTGGTTATTTAAAGGTGGATTCTTCTACCAAATGCTCTGCCATACAAATTAGCGTTCAAATCTATAAAACATACAAACACTTGTGAAGCCCGCAGCGTGTATTTGAGGGAGGCTTCTCTGAGACAGGATGAGACACAAGCATGTGTGTGATTCGTGTTCTTGCTTCATAACTTCTTGGCTTTTGTTTACTGCAAATGCCAGTGGCTGGGAATCAGGCTGACGTGTTTCATGTTACTGTCTTTTCCTTCCGACGCTGCAGAAATAGTTCTTACGGTCTGGAGACGTGACTTACCTAAACTGACACCTCCTATTTAATTTGCAGCACTGGGCAACACCCTTCTCAGGGTCTGTCTTTGGATGACATGAGAAGAAACTTCCAGTACCCACCAATCGACAAAAATGGTGAGTTAATGCAGAATACTCGTCTGAGCACCGCGGTGTGTTTAACCAGTGCAGAGCTACAGCCTCCTGAGGTACCGGAAAGTCTCCTGAGAAACCTAATACCATGGAGGCTCCTGGTTATGGTCAGCCAGGGCTGGCGAGGGCTCACCCTCTGCTTCTCGCAGCTCACGGCTGGGTACACGGCATGTGCGCCCCAAGCACTTCGGAGCTGGGGTAGTCCATCCTACATCCATGGATCTGTGGATAGGGAGAAGATGTGGCGTCATATCCTCAAGGCTGCTTCTGCAAAAAGTGGGCAAGACAGTCCTATTTCTAGAGTACCATAGAAGCATAAAATGACACAACATATCCGTTCCGCCCTTCGCACTCCTCTCTCAGAGGGCATCCCGTTGCTCTGCTCCCCTCCAGAGCAGAGATGTCCTGACTGCTCCTTCTTCTTGCCTTCCTGGCTTTCTGTCCCACCACATTCGAGTGTGTGCCCGTGCATCGCCACACAAATGGCTTTCCAGCATTTCCTAGCCCCTGTGTTTGCAATCATCCCCAGTAATCTTCTCTTGCTAAACAGCCTTTGCTTGGGTCTTGTCTTGCAGGCAGCTGCTTGGGAGTCCGCTTCTCACCCACCCTTTCTAAATGGCTCACAAACTCACTGCCTGGTTCTCACAGTTTCCCAGCATAGAGTGGTTATCAGCTTAGAGCAGTTTTTAGCCCAGCAGCATAGTGTGTAAATAAAACCTTAAAATAAAGAGTGTACGAAAACATAGTTGGCATGAGGGTGGTATCAAGCAGTCTGGATTCAGGCCTCTCGGGTAAATCTTTCTTTCTTGGTGCGGATCTGAAGGTCAGATTGAATCTCAGCTGCGTGCCGATCTTCGTTCACAGCAGGCTCGGCTGCCCTGGAAAGACCTGCCTCTGGTGTGAAGCCGCTTTCCGCACGTGCTGTCGGGGCAGGGCGTGCTTTATGCTCAGGTGGGGGACAGCGGTACAGCCCAGCTCAGTAACTTTCTGTGCAGCCGCATGGAAGGGGGACTGCACCTTCCGAGTGCGGATTGTGGAGAGCCTCCAGCTACTGTCCCACGGTGCTGCTCCCGCCACCCGCACCAGCTGACCTGTTTGCCTGACCGCCCTAAGCTGCTCCAGGGCCGTGTCAACAGGACGTCACCTCCCCGCGTCAGCAGTGATTCACGGCCAGGGCCATCCGCTGTGGCTGCTGTTTGCTGAGAAACCTCAGCGCAGCGTCCACGGCGGCTGCCTTTGCCTGACAACAGCACCACCTGCCACCGTCTGCCCGGAGCCATGCAGATATTCTGGATCTGAAAGCCCAGGGGACCCTGGAGACAGAGCAATGCAAGGAGGTGTCTTCTGACACCACTGCTAGAGGGTCACCACAGCGGAGCACTGCGGTACACCCAGCAACACCAGATGCAAAAGCACCCTGATACATGCCACAGAGCAGGCAGAGCACGAGGCTCTGGCACTGCCTGTTCTGAAAGCTGCGTACAGGGTGTTTTCAGCCAGACTCGTATCAGACTGGCATGTGACGGACAAAGGAGGCAAACAAGCCCAGCAGGAGCCCTGAGGCTGGCATGGTGGAGAGCGACAGCGACATCCTCAGTACCGAGGACCGGGGCTGGGCTTCGATGAACAACATGGATGGCTAAGGAGCTGCGTACCCCATGGTCGCGGCCCCGCAGGGGTGCCCAGCAGGAAGGTGTCCCTGCGTCTGCTCTGAGCAGAGCTGTTTTGTTCTGCGTAAAGCCTCTGTTCTCCGGGGCACACCCGCGGCGTGCCCCCGAGGAAAGCGCGCATTCTGCGCTGTGCTCACATACGCTTTTCTGTATGTTCGAACGGCAGCTGCGTTGAGTGGTCCCATCCACTTCAGGGTGTTGCCATCCTCATTCAGGGTTTGCCGCTGTCTCCTGCCCTGGGGCCTTCCCGCTCCTCTCCTGGCATCTGCCACTTTCCAACCTGTTTTGTCACCAGCAGAATTCAGTGTTTTGTTCTGCCTGAAGCATGTATCAGAAGCCCATCAGCTCGTTGCCTTCGCTGTTTTCCACTGGCCTCAGCACGACTCTTGCGCTCCCTCCTCTCTGAACTGAGCATGGGGTGAGAAAACCTGGGCTGGTGGGGGTGTCCCTGCCCATGGCAGGGGTTGCGATTGGGTGGGCCGGGAGGTCCCTTCCCACCCAAGCCAGTCTGTGAGTCTATGAAACTGAAAAAACTTTGTTGTTGCTTGGCCAAAACTTGGTTATTACTTGTCGCACGCGGATTCCGCAGCCGCAGAGAGCAGTTCCTGGGGGCACAGCTTTCATCAGGTACCTGCAACTGGAAAACCTGAAGGGGAAGAAAAAAAGAAATGTTTAGTGAAATCCTAGAGTAAAACCATCCAGGCAAGGCTGGAGAGGGTTTCTCAAGTCTGTATTAAAAGGGGCCACAAGGGAATGAAGGGCTGGTGGAGAAGAGGCTCTTCATGGCTACATTTAAGCTCTGGGACTAAGGAGTGATTTCAGACTCCACTCATGAGACACCAAGTTTTATTTTCAAATATCCCTGTGCTTTGAATTGTAGTTTCCCCAGAAGGGAACCACAGCATGTGAGCGCCGGGAGGTGTGGCCCCAGCCAGACCTCCACGCTGCTGGTCAGGGTACCAGGACCGTGGTGCAGCACAGCCTGGTCACAGCCAAGCACTGACCAAGCGGAGCCTTGCGCTGGCACTGGTAACAGTGGAAAAAGCCAGGGTGGTGCAGAAGAAAGTGAAGATCCTGCCTGCTGGACACAATGGGACTGGAAAAGCTACTCCTTGCCACATACTCCATTAGAGCAGGCTTATGCAGCTCCAAGCTGAGTCCTGCAGTGTCACCAGGATATCTATCTCAAGGATCAGCAGAATCACCGTCCCTTGTTGCAAAGCACCAAACCCAGCTGCTCTGGAGGCCCACCACGGTGCTCTGCAGCCCAGCCACCCCTTGCTCGGATTGCGTCCCGTGCTTCCACACCCTGGCAGGGCCGTTGCAGTGTATAGCGGCACGCCAGAAGACAGAAAGCCCCGAGCCCTTTTTTATTAGAGCACTTGGTCTAATGATTGCAAATATTTGCACTCTTTGTTTATGCCACATAAACCGATTTCACTGCTGTCTCTCCCCATTCATGTCCATTTTGATCCTTTTTCTTTCTCTTTGCTTTTTGCCTAATGTTTTCCATTATCCTCGTTTGCACTTGCAGTCCCTAACAGCAGAGGGTACATCCCTGGTTGCCTTTCTCAGTAAAAGCCCCCAAAGCGCCCTGCTCCCATTCCTGCAAGAACCTTGCCCTCACCACGGCTGGAGACGTCCTCGAAAGTGCGTCCTGCTCTTGTACGGTGCGTGCCGCAGACCGTTGTTCCTCGCGTGCGCAGAGCTGCACCGTGGCTGTGGCTCCAGCGATGACAGCGCTGCCTGCACCTCACAGGGCACGCTCGGCACGCACAAGAGCAGCCGCAGCGTTCAAGCCCGGCACATTTAGGGTGTGAGCGAGCCTCCCGGAAGGAAGAGCTGCGCTGCCAGCTGTCGAAGCATAGTGTGTCGCGACTAGAGATAAACCGAGGTTGCTTATGGAATGCAGCTTAGGGATGCCGTGGTTGGTACTCTTGTAATTACCAGAGTTAATTTTGTGGAGCTGTGTGTCTTTTACCTTTGGCAATAGGAATTTGGCCCATAGGAGCCTTGGCAACATTTTCTAACCCTTCTCCCACCCCACCATGTACCCCAGAAAGTTTTTGCGTTCCAGTTTCTGTGCTCTCTTGTTTCCTGAGCACCTGAGCATCTCTGTACAATGCCTAGTTACAAAGAAATTTGGGGTGGCTCCACTGGCTTTTAAATGCTAGCACAATAAAATAAGCGTGGGAGCAGCTGACCAATGACACCGTGGAAAAGGAGGAACGGTTTCCTTGGCATCGTTGGAGCAGCTCATTGGAAATACGGTGCTGGCAAGAACAGTTGCTTTCTGTTTTGCAGTGGCAAGAATTAAAATATTTTAAAAGCACTTACCAGAATGCTTATCTTGAGCCCTCTGAAGCTCTAGTTGAAAGGGCATTTATTTTTTTTTAATGGTGAACTTCCACTGTGTTATTAAAACATTGAGATTCATGTTTTTACATCAGTCACCAAAGTTTCTTTGTGCTTGATTATTGTGAATTCGTTGCATGAATGACGGGGGCTGTTGATTTAAATTTGTTCCTCAGCAGATTATATTGAATGGAAATTTGCAGCCAGCAAAAAAGCATCAGTGTGATCTGTGCCTGTTTGTCTCAACCTGCCATGCACGTTGTTTTGTTGACGTCGCGGCAGGGAAAGGTGGCAGAGAATTGCTGCTATAGTGATACACACATGAACTTCACATCTTCCCCATCCATGCCCCCTCCCTGGCAGTGCCCAAGGCCAGGCTGGATGGGGCTTTGGGCAGCCTGGGCTGGTGGGGGGTGTCCCTGCCCATGGCAGGGGGTGGCACTGGGGGGGCTGGGAGCTCCCTTCCCACCCAAACCAGTCTGGCATTCTGTGTTCTTGCAGGCTATGTGTCAGATCCCATGAGTACCATGAGGTTTCACTCCTGCAGCAGCAGTGGCAGCTTTGAAGAAAGCAGCTGACAGCAGGAACCATCCGCCGGCACGGAGACTCATCACCAGCCAGCAGCAGCACTTCCCACTGCGTCAGCCTGACTCCCAGGCACCGTGTGTGACACTGAGGATCCCTAAACCGAACACCTTTATCTACTGACGGCAAACGTCCCTGACATAAGTTCTGCTCTAGCGTCTCTGCTGACCTGCTTGAGGGTGGGGGTGTTTTTGGGGGTGTGCATCTGTTCCTTAACAAAGTCAGTGTCCACAAGGAACGCTGTTCTTTTGTCTTGAGCATTATTAATTTGAAGAGATGAAAGTAAAAACGCATCTGTCGTAGTTTCAGAGCAAGTTGTTGTTACCTTGCACTGCACCGAGACGCGGGGCTATCAGCCTCCCCGGCCAGTAGGTGCCAAGGAGCTGCCAGCCCAGTGCCCATCCAGAGGAGGAGCGGCCTATCACTTGCCACCACTGTCCAGGCCACCATGGAGGCAAAGTTGTTCCTGCTCCCAGCTTCTGAACCAGATCTGCTTTCTTTTTTGAGCTCCCCGCAGTTCCGGACACGTCCATGTCTCGTTTTAAGCACTGTGCGCTCAGCAGGTCCCCAGCACAGCAGCCACAGGGCTGCAGCTCTTCAGAGCCCTGATCTTTGGGTGCTCTCCTGCTCGACGAGAATAAAGACATATTTGAGTGGCCATCTTAATTGTACTCTTCCAGACATTTGTGTTTTCTTACCCACTTTCTTGGTATAAGCAATTGTTTTTCCCAAGGAGTGTGAGCTTTTGTTCAGACATTTGTCTACAAAAAGCAACAGAGGTCCTCTAAAACAATCTTTAAACCAGATGAAAAATAAGCAAAATTGTGCCATGAATACGATAACCTTCGCACAGTGCAGCACTGCATTTTTAACTCAGAGCGAAACTGCAGCAGAGTGGCGTCTAGCACGGGCTGAGCTAGACAAGTGCCATGGCTGGGCTTTGCAACAGCAACTCGGATCACTGGAAATCTAAAAATTTTAGAAAAGAGGTAGGGCAGGAGAGCTTGAAGTCTTCTAGGAGCAATTACAGTGTTAATTTTGCTGGTACAGTCTGGGGTCTTTTTTCAAATTAGCAAAATTTAGCTGCAGGCCATCCTGCTGTAATACTGCTCCTTAACTGGACTCGAGGACACAATTGTCGTGTTGGCCGAGTAGCAATCGGTGTTTGCCGCTGCTGTGTTGCGCTGTGGGTGTTATTCAGGGTGACGGTTCCTTACAGCTGCGACCCCTGAACCGAGGGCTGCGGTGAGGCATCGTGCAGGTCGACACACGTGAACTATAAACACGTAGTAGGCTCTACCACCGCACATCTTCCGTGCTGTCATTAATTTCACAATCCTGAGGCAATAAAAATGGGGCAGATTTCCCTCAGCAAGGCTCACAGGTGGTTTTTCCTTTGTTTTGTTTCACTTTCTGGAAACTTCAGTGGGGAGAAAGGGAAGTGAAGCTGTAGAGGCGGCGTTGCCGATCTGCTGCCAGCCCCCGGTACGCCCAGCCGTTCCGTTCCGTTCCTGTTCCGGTTGCAGTTTCACTTACACCAACAGTCTGCTGGGCTACGGTAAACGTTGGAAGGACCCAGAAGGGGCTGGGATGCAGCTCGCTAGAGGACTTGTCAGACCCTGCATGAAACCCTTCAAGCCCCGTAAGAAGCACAGCTGGGAAAGCGCCCCATCGCCGCGAGCAGCATCGGTCAGCACCCCGTCCTGCTCCCCCGGCAGCGGCAGCGGCAGCAGCAGCGGCGCGGGCTGCCTCGGCCACGAAGGGCCGGCCACTGCCAGCATCGGCTCCTCTGGGCCAGCGGCAGCCTCCGTGCCCTCGGTGCGGTCTGTGGGCTAACGCAGAGCCACCTCTTCCAAGGGGCTGAGAGAAACACGTTCTTACCTGGCGTTCCGTGTGAGGGGGCCGTGCAAAGCCTCTCGCGTCCAGCTCTTTCCCTCTGACTCACACTTCTTCCTTTCTGTGGCAGAGCTCACAAAGCGCTGACACTCCTATTCAGAAAATAGCATCGGCACCTCTGAAACCCACTGCCATCGTGGGCACCTCTTCCTCCGAGGCTGAGCCGGGTTTTCTGACCAGGTAGCCCTCTCAGTTTAACGCCTGAATGTTGTGAAACTGAGGAATTCAGTGCAGCAAAGCATCAGCGCAGCACCCCGGCTGCAGACCCAGGCCAGCTCGCCCAACGAGCTCACTCACTGGGGACGGCGCAGGGAGTTTCCCGACTTTGGGGGACTGGTGGTCCCCCCCACGGGAGCCGTGGGAGCGGCTGATCTCTGAGGTACAGGGGCCGTAGGGACGTCTTTCTTTCCTGGACGGCCCTTATCTATTGGCATCCACATTTTTACCAACAGCTGCAAACTGGGGAGAGGCAAGCCATGCATTAATTCTCAGGGAATACCTTTATCTAGACCATCTTTCCACAACAGGTTTCTCAAGTTCCCCCCCCCAAAGCTCCTGTCCTGGGGACAGAGTACTTTCTCCTCCATCTCAGTCCTACGGACCGCCGCTTGTGCCATCCTGTCCTTCCCGACACAGCCCACACGCCGGCTGCAACTGATCAATTCCCGTGCCATTTCTCCCCAGGTAAGACCCGCTCCGCCCTGAGGCCCCATGGCTGCGCACAGCACAAAGCTTCAGTGGATCGGGTAACCCTCTAACCAAGGGAGTCATCCTGTCAGCGTTGGCAAACAGCAACATCGGGGAGGGCTGGCGGGGAGCTGGGCGCTTATCGTGTGTCAGTTGGAGGCAAGCCGCCTTCTGTAAACTCTCCGCAAGATGGCTTGTTCCAGGGGTGAGAATTGCAATGGGATCTCCCCTCTCCAAGGGGTCGAACCCTCCTGCCCAATACGCCACTCTCTGGGTCAGGGACCGAGGTTCCCACTCGTCATCTACAGTCAAAAATACACCAGGGCCCCAATATCCCTGAGCCTCTTCCTCCGAAAGCCTTTTCTGTCTCCGCCTGCCAGGGAGACCCTCCACACACACTCGGTCTCAGGTTCCTTCGCCTGCCTACTGTATTTTTCCTGCAGTTTTGCCAGTTCAGTAACGGCATAAGGTGTCTCTTCAGTGGGAAAGGCGGGTTCCGCACCCTCGCTGTCATACAGAACTTTAGTTTTAGTAAGTGGCCGGAGCTTGGGAGCAGGGTCAGGTTCTGTCACTGCCCTCAGCTCCTCCCACGGATAGTGAGGGGCAACCTCCCTTGCTATGCGGCCGGCCTCTTTTGAGAAACTAGAAAATCCGGGTTCACTCTCAAGGTCCCCAGAGAGCTAAAACTTCAGCTCTCTCTCTCACAAAAGCATCTCGCAGGTAACGCTGTTACCTACGTAACATTCGGACAATCTATCTGCATTGCACAGAGGATCTCTGTTCACACCTAGAGCCATGAAACCATGTGTGCTGCATGTAAGCACACAGGAATTTATGCTAATAAAGAACAAGGGTATTGTCTTGGGCTGGCTCAGTACCAGATCACTAGCTTTACATGTTTGACTGATCATTCCTTGGCTTTCTGTACAGTGTAATAGTCTGTCCTCTAGGTTTGGAAAGTTCTTCTTCAGTACTCCCTTCTCCACTCATAGAATCACAGAATCATTAAGGTTGGAAGAGACCTCAAGGATCATCCAGTCCAACCCATCCCCCCATCACCTATTACCCACTAAACCGTGTCCTTCAGTACCGCGTCTAACCTTTCCTTAAACACCCTCAGGGATGGTGACTCCACCACCTCCCTGGGCAACCCGTTCCAATGCCCGACCACCCTTTCCGAGAAGAAATTTCTCCTCATCTCCAACCTGACCCTCCCCTGGCGCAACTTGCAGCCATTTCCCCTTGTCCTGTCACTAGTTATCTGTGAGAAGAGGCCGACCCCCAGCTCGCCACAACTTCCTTTCAGGTAGTTGTAGAGGGCAACAAGGTCTGCCCTGAGCCTCCTCTTCTCCAGACTAAACAGTCCCAGTTCCTTCAGCTGCTCCTCATAAGACCTGTGCTCCAGCCCCTTCACCAGTTTCGTTGCCCTTCTCTGGACACGCTCCAGGGCCTCGATGTCTGTCTTGTGGTGAGGGGCCCAAAACTGGACACAGTACTCGAGGTGCGGCCTCACCAGGGCTGAGTACAGGGGGACAATCACCTCCCTGCTCCTGCTGGCCACTCCATTCCTGATACAGGCCAGGATGCCGTTGGCCTTCTTGGCCACCTGGGCACACTGCCGGCTCATGTCCAGGCGAGCGTCAATCAGCACTCCCAGGTCCTTTTCCCCCTGTAGAACTTTTCCCCCTGTAGAACTTTCATCTGAGCCCAAACTGAAGTTTCCTTCACACAAGTGCAGAGAGGGGCTCCAGAACCAAACATCTTTGAAGATTTCGGCATTATTCAATGAACACTAAGTTACAGTCTTTGCTGTCTCCAGCATGACTGTGTAACAAATCAAAAGCAATGCACAAGACACTGAAAGTAACCCAGCAGCAAGAGACGTGCAAAGCATTAAGCAGCAATACTCAATTTGTTTAATACACAATTTGTTTAGATGCACTGCAATGAACAGAAAGCAACAGAAAGAGAACCAAAAAAAATCTATTAAAACAGAGGAGAAGCATTGTCTTCCCTGTCACTCCTGCTCGCACTTCCATTGTTTGAGGTTCCCATAACCAGCACATGCTGCGTCATCAGATGTCCTTTCGGCATCACACTCCTCTTCACCCTCAAGAGCGTCTTTCATCTGTTCGTCACTAGAACCATCTTTGCTGCTCTGCTCAACATCGGTGGAGGAGAGAGCGCGTGCAGAACTTCCATCTAGAAATACCAAATAGAAATCTCACAAACCTTACAATATTTACAGGATCCCACTCTGCCACCTCTAGAAAGTTCAAGGCACTGAGGAAGGGAGTTCCTGTACAGCCACCTCCCTCTCGGACAATGTTTTCCTTTCTACATCTCCCTGTCACTGACGGATACATTAGGGAAGCAGCAACTCAGGTAAGAGGAAAAGAGGTGGCTATTGAAGAGGCACGTGTATTCAGGTACAATGGAACAACTACGTAGCATTTGGGGAAATGATGACTCGGGCAGGAGATACGCTGTCTTGGAGAAATTGTCAGCGTCAATATAAAGAAGGGGCAAAGCTGCTTAAGGCTGTACAGAGGAATAACTAAGAACAGTGCAGTTAGATTAAACTCTTTTCAAAAGCAAAACTAAAGAAAACTCTTTTATAACAATTAATAGCCAGAAAAATCTTTGACTGTTGAGACCTATTAGGTACTTGCATCATCTCCTAAAAAGCTGAGCTAGTAGTTGCTACTAAAGCTGCTTGAAATAGTTCACGCAGGCTCTTTTCAGAGAGTAAGGGTCCCTCCTTCAAACAGAAAGCTCGTCCTCAAAATTACCAACAAATTCTAATTTTTCATAAATTCATTATTACATCTCCTCTGGGAACAGCCCACATCTTTTTTAGCACTTCTTTTGACCTCTTCTGTTCCGTGGTGGGAAACAAGATGAGAAGATTTCATTACAAAGGGGAAAAATACCAAAAATCCACAAACAGGAAAAAAATTAACTCTGCCACTTC
>VWZZ01005178.1:95092-112125 GCA_013399095.1 Psophia crepitans | reverse complement strand
AGCCACGCTGGCTTTCAGCCCCTCCGATGGCTCTTTCCTGGGGCGCGTTGGGTGCTTGCAGGGGCTGCAGGTGCCATCGGGCGGTGGGGGGTCCCCGGGACCCTCTGTGGGGTAATGCCCCCCGGGCGATGGGGGCTGGGGCAGGGTGCTGCCTGCAGAGGAAAGTGCAGCAGCATTTTGCCACGGAGTAATTAACGCAAGGGGCAAAAAGAACCCCAAACCCCTGGCTAAACGGCACCTGAGATTTAGGCGCCTTTCCCTCCTCTTTTATTTTTCAGCTTGAGTGTTGTCTGTGCTTGGAACGCACATTGATGGGGGCCGTGTCTGATGCGGGGTGGGCTGGCAGGGAGCAAATGTGGTGAGGTGACGAGGTGCCCGTGTGCTCACACCGGCTTTCCCACGCCTTCCCCCGCGCCTGCCGAGCCCGGCGGGGGCAGCTGGGTGAAGCCCCGGTCGTGCACAGGGTGCCGAGGCCCTGGGCGACTCGCTGAGGCCGGGGAAGTTATTGGCTGAAGAACAATACTCTTGAAAATTATGAAATGTTTGTTCTTGGTCAGAGCGGGGGGAGTTTTACCTTCTCTGCAGCCTGGGTGCTCTGGGTGTTGAGGGCGCCCTGCCAGCTGCTAGGGGTTTACTGAGGGTTTCACAGATTTTCGTCCTTTGAAAGTTATTGTTATTGTTCTATTTAATTCTCCAGTTTCTGGAGCCAGATGATTACATGAGATTCTTAGCTTCAATTTTTTTTTCTTCTTTAAATTGAATTGAGCCTCTAGCCGCATGTCTGTGCACACACGCACAGACCCCAGCCACAGATACTGAAGGCTTAAGAAAGGAAGGAAAAATAAGCAGGAACCCAGCACATACTGCTCAAGTCTTGTGGTTTTCAGGGCAGATTTGTGATTTATCAATGCTCAGCTTTGGCCTGTGGAAAAGTAATCTCACCTCTGATTAATGTGAGAGCTGAGACAAGAGTGAAATAACCCGGCGCTATTTCTCCAGCTGAGAGAGGAGCCTCTCCCCGCCTCGGCAAGGGGTGCAGGGCTCCTGTTGTCCCCGGGGCGATGGGGGGCAGCACGGGTGGGCGCTGAGCTCCCAGCGGCTGCTGCTGCCTCGGTTTTCCCCTTCTTCTCATTAGAGAAAACATCTGGGGAGAAAAAGCAGCTGCTGTGAGCAAGGGGACCTGCTTCACGGTGGGTCCCGCCGGTGGCTGGGCACCCGGCTGGCTGGGGGGGGCTGCAGGAGGTCACCGGGCTCTGGCGCCGTGCTGAGCAGAACGTCTCCCCTTGGCTTCTCTTTATGAAATCACCTGGCTACGGTCACCGGCTTTTAACGCTCGTCTGTGAAGGCTGGGTGGGGGGGTGTCGAGTAATTTTTCCATTTCAGGCTGGGAACACTGCAGCCAAACCACAGGATTAGAAGTGGAAAGGAACTAAGCCGGGCTGATGGCTGCTGGACACCGGCACCGGACCAGAGAGTGTTGCAGGATGGGTGCCAGCCCGGAGTACGGATCTTCCGTCTTACAGAGGGCCGTGCGGGTCAGCGGAGGAGGTCTCTTGTATTTATAGGCAGAGGTAACACCAGGTCCTGTCCAGCAAGCCGTGAGACAAACGTGCCCCGATCACCTCGTGGTACCCAGAGCTCTGTGCTGCAGCAGGAGCAGATGACCGGAGCTGACGGATGCTCCTGTCCACAACGCCGGGCTCCCGTTTGCTTCCCTGCTGCTTGTTTCTGCTCCTAACATCAGTGCAAAGGGGGAGAAAAAGGGAGAAGAGCAAGCTTTACAGCTCCCTAGGCTGCTTCAGCAAGGAAAACCTGTCCGGTTGAAATGCTAATTAAGAAACATCACTTCTTCAAAGGCCAGGATTGGAACCAGCCACATGGAGACGTAATGGGATTAAAATGCATCAGGGGATTACGGCAGCGGTAAGGACTCAGCGATGCTGCTCCTGCCCCGTGCACTCCAGCCACGGGCTCAGTGGTTTGATTATGAAGCACTCAGGACAAAACCCAAACGCTTTAACGATAGGAAAAGCCGAAGGAACACACGGGGAAACCCAGAGTGAGCCGCAGCCGAGGGCGAGGAGCCTCCTGCAGCGCTCAGCCCGTGCCCCCGGCGCGGGGGCTGCAGGCAGCCTTGGGCCGGGCTCTGCCGTTGGACGCGGCTTTGCGTCGCACGCCTTTACCCAAACGCCTCTGAAAAGAGAAAATGCCTTTCCCTCCGGGCGAGCGGCCAGGGCAGCCCCGACCGCTTCCTCGTCCCGCCGCGGCCGGCAATTAAACCCCGGCGATCGCCAGCCAAAGCGGCGTGACCCACCCGTTGTGCCCACACGCTCCGACCTGGTGTCAGCGCCGCCGCCTTTGCAGCTCGAGGTGGGTAATTGGAACGCGAGCGGCCAAGGCCGGTGCAGAATCTGAGGCTGTGGAAACCAGCGGCGGGCTCTCGCTTTCGGTGTCAGCACCAAAGGCAACGGGACTGTTTCCAGTGATGCAAACTCCTGGGCAGCAGAAGTGCCAATTAGGAAACATCTGTTCCGCGTAGTCCAGGCGGACTACGGGCAAGCACATGGCGACATAATGGGATTAAAATATATCACCGGATTATGTGAGTGCTGCAAAGATCAGCTGCTGTGGATGTTCTTATGAAATCAGGGGAAAAATGAAAAACACATTTCTCTCTTCGGGGTGGACGTAACCTTTATTTTTTTTCACTTTTTAAAAAAATTTCTTAATTTGTATCTTACGTAACGTGCGGGAGCTGGTGCCATACCTTTTCTCTGTATGGTTCAGTTCATCTAAGAAGACAGCCTGTGCTGAGCTGAGTTTAAGCAATTTTAGACAAAACAGCCCCGGGAGCAGCTGCTCCCTCCGGTCCCCGGCGCACGGCTGGGGCTGCGCCGTGGGAGGCTGCGGCCCCTCCACACTGGCTTTACCCAGGTGCTGGGGGTATGAAATGGTGGCTGTCCCCTCTGCCACCTCTGTGCAGCCTCCGCTCCTGCTGGTGGGTCTGGCTGGTGCGGCGCAAGCAGGATTTGGCCCCTGGGGTAGAGCCCTGCGTGAGAGCCAGGAGCCCAGCAGCCGCGGCGGGAGGCTCGTGCGGGAGCGGGGCCGTGTCTGCGAGCGTCCCCGGTGTGCAGCAGTGGGAGGCTCTGCCTCTCGGGCTGTCCCCTCTGCTCAGAACATTCGCCTGGTAGAAAAACACTGAGTGAAGCGTTAGGAAAGAAGAATTTCAAGTCAGGGGGAGAAAGGTGACCAGAGCAAGAGAGAAGCCTGTGTTGCATCCCCTGCCCCCCAGCTCACGGCGCTCAGCCCACCCGCCCCATCCCACACACCGGGCCACCCCGCGGCTCCCCANCGGGGCTCCCCATCCCTCCTGCACCGCAGCCGACCCGCCAGGAAAGGGTTCTGCGCAGCGGCACGCGGTGATTTCCAGCCATCAGACACTGCGCACCCAGCAGACAATAGGGACATTCTTCAGAAAACCATACAAATAACACAGAAACGCGCGCACTATTTTGGGATGCTCATATGCTCTAAGGCAAATGTCATTTATATGTAACATCCATTTAGGGAGCCGAGTAATGAAGTCGTGCATCATGAGGAGGGAACCGCTCGCTTAGCAACCTTCGCATCGCATGACGTCTTCCCCCTGCAGGACGGGATTGCGCCTTCCACAGCCAGGAGAACAAAATGCTGCTCGCAGCTGCCATAAGAGGTATTTTTAATTGAGAGACACACCAGCTCCCGTTAACATCAAATTCTTGTTTCGGGCTTGTGCCCCGAGTCAGACCCCAGGCAGCCTTTGTGCTCCGAGGGGCGGTTTGGGTCCTGCTGGCTCCTGGCTTACCCCAGCACATCGCGCGCTGCCTTCCTGGCGGCTCCCTCTGCGCTTCTACGGGTGGAAAGCAGCTGGGGCACGGGGGAAGGAAACGGGGCCCTTTCATTTTGGGGACTGAGCGGGAAAGCTGCAATTTCAGTTGCCACCGTGAGCTGCTGAGCCGCCAGGCTGTCTGACAGCGCTGCGACGGCTGATGGCAAACGCAGCAGCATCGGTTACGGAAGCGCAGCTATGAAACCCTCCTGGCATTTTGCTCATGAAAAGCATCTTCGGAGAAGCAGATTGAAAACCAGCCCCTGCTGTCTGCCAGGCTTCGGCTGCGATGTGCACGCATGGAAGCGAGCTGGTGCTCCGGGTGTGCAGGGCGCCCTGGGTGTCCTGGATGCCCTGGGTGTGCTGGGTGCCCTGGGTGCACAGTGGCAGCAGGGTGGCTGCGGGGAAGGAGAGGATGGCTGCATCACACAGGGGGGTGGTGTCTGTCCTGGCTCGCTCCGAGCTTTCTGGATGATAAGCAATTAAGGGAAAGAGATTTACAGAAGATTAAGTCAGAAGGCAAAGCCCATTATCTGCGGAGATGAGCTCCAAAGGAAGAGGCTGTGCTGAACGGGGAAGTAGGACGCTTTAACTATTAAAGTCCCTTTTGACACCGATCTGGTACGTGAGGGACAGCAGCTCTCCTCCCACGGGGACGGTGGCTGCTGCGAGGATGCCAGCACACGCATGGCAGCAGGTCCGCGTGCTGCCTTTCCCTTGCCAATGTGACGGCATTCTGTGCCTGAATTAGTGCCGACTCCCTTACACCAGCCGGGCTGGATGAGAAATGTGAGCGGAGGTGACTGCGGTGCTCGGTGCGAGCACCCCTGCGCCTGCTGGGCGCACCGCTCCTGCCACGCTGCAGCTCTCCCGCAGCGACAGCAGCACGGAAGGCGCTGCTGGCTGAGCTGGGTGCACGCGCCTACGCAACAGCAGCAATTAACAGCCTGCATTTCCCTCCGCGGGGCTTGGAGGCATTCAGTCCCTCTCTGCCCTGCCCCAGCAGAAAGGAGCTCATTGCTTTTAGTGTTTAATTGAAACAAGTATCTTTTCTATATCCCATCTGGGTCTGGTTTGCTCTCAGTGCAGTGTGCGGTAAGGATTGCTGCTTTCAGGGGAGGAACCAAGCTGTCCTGCAGGAGAGGTGCTTTTCACCAGAGCCCCGGGTCAAGCCGAGCTAAAGATGCTAAATCCATGCGAGTGCATTTTAGCAGAAAGATGCTTTTGAGGTCACTGACAGTTTATTCACTGTGGTTTTTTGACATGCAAATCTCTCTGTGAATTGTCCCTTTTCGCCTGGGCAGGCTGTCCGGGGGTGCTGCAGCTCTCTGCCCGCATGGCTGATGGACCCCATCCCCAGACAGACAGGCTCCCGTGCGCCTCTGGGCAAGGGGCCCTCGCTGGAGCTCTGTTTCCTCAGATGTGAAATGAAGATAATTTACTGGTTTGCTTTACGAGGGCACCGAGAGGGTAGATGAATTGTTTGGCGTATGGGGACCACGGATAGCATGGCTTATGATCCTGTAAACCCTTCTGCTTCATTGTTATGCCCAGAGCAGCAGGAGCACAGCCGTGGCGGCGATTGTGGACGCCTTGTCCCTGTGGACATCTCCTGCTGCATCGCTCCTGAACCCGCGGCCGCAGACTCAGGTGCTGGCACGAGGGCAGAACCGGCACCCCGGGGCCGGCATGGCCAGCGGCCCTGGTGGTCTTACGCCTGGCACGCAAAGGGAAACCCGGTCTCCAGCATCCGCGTGGGGGGTGATGGCACAGCTACCGCTGCTGGCTGGAGGCACCGGCTGCCGCGCGTACCTTTGGTGTCTGGATTAAACCGAGCACCTGGAGCCTGAAAATCTGCCCAAGGGAAAGCTGCGTGTTCCCAGGGTGAGTGCTGTGGAGCGGGGGCAGATCCCTCCCAGCTCTCCTGATCAGAGGCTGGTGCCCATGGGTGGTGCACCCCGAGCTCTACCCGCGGCTGGTACAGCAGGACGCCCCTTCGCACCATCCTACAGCTGACGAGAGAAAGATCCTCATATGGGATGGTGTCAGGTGCCTGCAGACGGGCAGCGGATGTCCCCGAAATGCTCGGCCGGCCCGCAGCCCCCGGCCCTTCCCCGCAGCAGGGAGGTCCCCGGCAGCTTCGCCTGGCTGGTCCCCAGGGGTGCGGGATCGCAGGCACACCGCACGGCCTTGCTCCCTGCTGCCTCCTTCCCGGTACGGGTGACTTCCCCAGCATCCCCTTGCCCTGCCGCCAGCACGAGTCCCTCACCATCCCCGCCGTGGGGCGAGGTGAGCTGTGCCTCCCCTTTGCTGGCCTGTCAGCTTGCTGGGACGCTCCATCCCCTCGCTCCGTGCCAGTCCTGGGGGTGTTTGCTGCAAACCGGGGAAGTTTTGGGGGAAGGCAGCACGCTTGCCCGTGCTGACGGCTCTCCGGGCACAGCGGCACTGTGCAGTGCCTCTGGGACCTGGGCATGACCGACACCGAAGTAAGTTATCACTGTCATCTACCAAACTGGAGAAGGCAGCAATTAACGCTGCTGAGCACACACTTCTTCCAAAATTGCCTCATTTATTCAGAGAATCAGATGCCGCAGTCTTTCATGGCTTCTTGCAAGGCTTGGATCTTGTGGGATGCGAGGCTATTAATAGGAACCAATCTTTCCCTTTCTTCTCCTGCAGGCTAAAGGGAGAAGAATTCAAACAAGGGCCCTTTTGATGTGATGGAAGTGCAAATAAACTCCATGCCATTTTGTTCCCAAGCGGGCAGTGAATTCCTGCTGCTTCACCCGGTGTTTCTGGCAGAGTTTGCCTGCGCGAGGGCTCGATCCGCAGCACCTGGGGTGCCCTGGAGCAGGGGGGAGCAGCCTGCGGCACCGCTGCGCTGTCACGGGACGTGGAAAGCACCAGGTTGGTTCTGTTTTGCGGAGAGAGTTGTTTGCACTCACTGAAATAGAGTGCGATGCAGCCGAGCAGAAAAATTAACAGGGTAATGGCTGGCTCAGGCAGAACGGCGTGATTTCCCTTCTGGTTTCCCGAGCAGCCTCAGAGGGAGAGACTTCTCCCATGTAGGTTTTAAACCCAGCGCCAGGTAAGAGGAAAGAAGGGCTGGGACGCAGGCGGTGAGGAGGGAGCAGCCGGGCGTTCCCCTCTGTCTTGCTTCCTCCCTCCACAGGCGATGGAGATGAGCCTCCTCTTCCTCCTCCTCAATGTGCGGGCAGGGTGGCGGGTGCTGCAGGCAGAAGGCATCCCCCCCTGCTCCTGCCTCCAGCAAGGTGGATGAGCAGCAAGGGCAGCGGCTGCGCAGGGCCAAGCCAGCAGCGCCGGGGGCTGCGTGTGCCGGGGGGCTGCGTGTGCCAGGGGGCTGCCGAGCCGCACACCTCGGCTCCGCTCTGCCCAGACCAGCCCGAGCTGCCAGGCTGGAGGAAAGGGGACACCCCGGCCGCAGCGCCGCGGGAGGCGCGTGTGCTGGCACCGGAGCTCCGCACCCCGGTCCTGGGCGAGCTGCTGATGCCTGGCTCCCGGTGCCGCGTGGCTCGTGGGGTCAGAGCGTGGCAGAGCCGCCCCACGCTCGCCCAGCACCGGGGACGCACCGGCTCAGGGGTGGCTCGGCCACGGCAGCCCACGGCTTTGGCGTGCGCCACTGTGCACCTTCCAGCTGACACTGCTGTCGTCTGCAGTGACATCAGGCGCTCAGGGCCAGCTCAGAGACCAGACGTGTAATATTGGATTCGGGTGAATGATCAGCCAGGGCAGCAAATGCCAATTTGCGTGCAAATAGACTTTGAGTACAAAAAGCCAGGGACAAGAAATAACTAGAAAGAGTTTCCCACATAACTAGAATTGTTTCCAAGGAGCATATTTTGAAGGTTTTCTAGCAGGCTGGCTTGGCTGGCTCATCGCAGGCAGCCTCGCTGGCACTCGGGGGGAATTTCAGAGAAGCGGCGCTGGAGCCCCGCACCCTCCGGCAGCCAACCTGCTCCCACCGCACCGGGGGCGTTCGGCATCGCCCCGGGGCTGCTGCGAGCCCCCAGCCCTCCCACTGCCTGCCAGAGCTAATTGTGTCCTTCGGACGGACTCCTGCAACGCGCAGCAGAACCACCCTGGAGATGAGGGCTTTTATTTTCAGCACTACATGATTTACCTTCCATAAGATGTTGTGACAGAATCTGAATTAGCTTGTGCCATTTCAATATCTGCGCAGTTGTCAGTTTTTCTCCTTCTGTCCCTCAAAATTTATAGCTAAATTAGTCAATTATTGATTCCCTCCCCCCCCTTTATCAAGTTACATTCAAGCCAGACCGTGGAGCAGCGAATGCTCAATGGTTCCCTCTTGGCATCTGTTTGTCAGATACGAGGCTGCTCTAGCGCCAGCTGAGGTTGGCTCTCCGGGGCGGTGCTGGGGTGGGGGGGGGCTCTTCTTAGGGCCTTAGGACACTTGCTGTCGCAGGCCTCGTTGCATTCATTGCTTTAAACTGTAACAACACGCTCGGTGGTTTTTAAACCAGGGAGTTCTTGAAGGCGGGTCAGTTCTGAGCAGGGCAAAGGCAGGCACGAGTGGAGGAACCTCGGGGCGTCCCTGGCCACCCTGGCACGAAGGGGGGTGTCTGTGGGGGTCACTGCCCCACCTCTTCTGGCTCTCATCAGGCACCTCTAACCCCACGGACAGGGCTGCAACCTCTCCAGCGAGGCCTGAGCAAGATGCTAAATCCGTATTGTGATTGAGCAGTAAGGAGAATCAAGGGTGGGGATGAAAATGGCTCAAACATCTCCTTGGTCCCCTCCTGGCCCATGGCAACTCGTGCAGGGCAGCCTCCCTTGCAGAGGAACACGGGGTGGGTGCAGGCGGCACCAGCTGATGCTGCCTGAGGAGAAGAATCAGGGCTGGGGATTAGTCCAGATCCCTGGGTCTGCCCTTCTCCTGCAGCAGTATCAGCGGGAGATTGAGTGCCACCAGTGTCGTTCCTGTGCCCCAGCTGGGTACCCCGGCCTGGGGCTGGGCTGGTTTTGGTGCGGCGATGCTGGCCCTGCAGCCCCGGCTCGTCCAGCAGCTGCTCTGCACGGGGGACGCTGCTCCTGCGCCTTTTAAGCTAGCGCTGGCTGGGTCAGAGGCACGCTTCTTTTTTTAGATGCTGCATGGCGGGGAAGAAAGCTATTTCATCACGATGCTCGGTTTTAGTAACATCCCCGTGCGTCCTGCAAAGAGGTCACAGCCAGCTCCGGCAGCGGCGCGAGCGCGCCGGGCCGCAGAGGCAGAGCTGCAGCCCCTGGGAAGGGACCGACGCTTTGCACAGCGGTGGGTGCGTGTCACAGCCGGGAGGGAGGGTGGGCCGGCACTGCTGGTGTCAAGGAAAAGCTTTATTTTTTGCCATGCCTGTGGAGCTGGCAATGGTCAGTCAGGTGCTAAGATCGTTTTCACACTTGACCTCTGTGGCTGGCCTTGGGGGGGGTCTCTTTCAGCACACAGATGTCCCTGTTAACTCTCCCTTTACAGCTCAGTTATAAGTAAGTAAGTAAATAGATAATCTTTAACAACCATTCTTCCCAGTAAATGATTCGGCTCACCCATAAGGCTTGGGATTTGAACCCTCTGCTGAGAAGCTGCTCAAACAGAATCGTAGAATCACAGAATCACTAAGGTTGGAAAAGATCTCCGAGACCATCAAGTCCAACCGACCTCTGGTTCTCGGTATGAGCAAACAAGCGTGACCTGCTGGGGAGTCCAGCACAGGGAGCACCCTGACTCGGGTCAGGACCCCGGTTCCCAGGAACCCCTGGGGTCCTCAGCCCCCCTCGCAGCACACCCTCTCCATGACAGGTTTATGCCGACCTGCCTCCCGCCCGGCAGTGCATCCTGGGGAAAGCGGAGCACCCTGCTTCTTGGGGATGAGCGAGAGCCGGCTTTCCCATCCCTTAGGCTGGGCTTTTCCCATTCAGCTGCAGGACAAAACCAAAACGCATTGAAGTGACCCCAAGAGGGATCCACGGCATGTCAGGAGCTGCCCCGCTGTGCCTGCTGCTTTGGCTTTGCTCCGTGCCGTGCTGGAGCCGGTCTGTGTGGGCTGTAGGGCAGAGGGACGGCCGATTTCATTGCCCAGCTATGGAGATGGCTGTGGGGGCAGTGGGGAATCGCACCCAGCTCCGTGTCGGACCTGGAGGAGCAGAGGGAGCCGAACTGGGGTGGGCAGGGAACCAAAGCCCCGTTTCTCTCCATGCCATTTTGCTACCGACTCACACCCCAGCCTGAGAAACCCCTCCCGCCCAGCCGGTGGGCTGCGGGAAGCGGCGCCGGCAGGGAACAGGCGCGGGCTGTCCATTTTTCTTAGTGTGTTTTCTCCACGACATTCAGCGTTTTCATTTGTGTCCGTCTCCAATCCGCCACTGAAAGGAAGGGAAGGGAAAGAAATAGTAGAGACAGTCTTAAAAATCTGGAGTCCCTCCAGAGGAGGGGCCAGTGTGCTTATCTAAAGAGAGCGAGCCCCCTCTTTTTTAATTAAATGTTTCTTTGTGAGTTTGAACTGTCTAAATTTGACCAGTTTGTAGTCAGGCATTTTCCAAAATCCCTTAATAATGCAGGAATTCCTGCATCGCACGACAATTTATTTCTCCTTTCTGAAAGCTCATTTTTTAATCGCTGTGTAGTGCAAAAGACGGCTGAAACCCCCACTCGTGGCTCTCACCCTGCGCCAGCCCCGAGCTGCCCAGTAGCTAACGCTGGGACTGGGATATTTTTATTACCCAAAATGAAGATACCACTCATGACGTGCAGATTAACTCTGTCCACTTCATTGTTTGAGGTTTCTACAGTTACCACAAGGTTTAGGTGATTTGTCCCATCGCCTGCTGTCCAGACGAAGGGCTCAGCACCCAACGACCCAGCAGCGAAGCGTCACCTGGATGAGTACAGCTGAAAACACCGTTTCTGTGAGTTCCCCCGAAGCAGAAGTCCTCCTTCGGACAGCAATCCCAAACCAACGGGGAAGGTGTCCCGCAGCGGCTTTCAGCTCCTGGTAGCTCATGCGAAGAGCAGGCAGGGTTTCAGCTGGCTTCTATCAAACTGGGAGAGACTGGAGCGAGGGTGGGATGGACTGGGATGCCTCTTAGTTCTGGGTCGCCTTATGACTTTGCCTGACATCCATAGTACGTTACAGGATTTGAAGGGCTCCAGGCACACGATGAGCCCCCCAGCCTGTGATACACGCTGGCACATAAACCGCGGGTGCAGCAGCTTGCCTGCAGCGGGGTGTTTGGACTCAGGCACGAAACAGATGATTACTATTGCTATTAATGACCACTAATGGCTCTTAAAGAGCTCAATCCTGCCAGCGTGTCAGCCCAGCCGAGGGGTAAAAGGACCAGCTCACTGCGATGCAGAGCACCGACGCGCTACCAACGCGCTCCTAGGGCTGTGCCGCCAGCCGGAGCTGGACTGCAGCACTGCACAGCGGTGGCCTGGCCCGCTGCAAACGCCGGGACCTCCGCTTCCGACAGATGTGGAGCAGGACACGGCCCTGCAGCCCATGCAGCACCTGACACGAGTAGCTGTTAGCCTGTTACAGACCAGGGTTCTTACTGGAATTAGTGCTGATCTACACGGACCATTCTTTTGGGGAGAAAAAAGGGAATTTGCAGAGGATCCTTTCTGGCTTCTTTTTATTCCCCAGGGAATGTGCGGAACAGCCAGGTTGTTGCTGGTGCCCAGCGCTGTCTCAGAGCGAGGGCACTCCCGAACACCCAGCAGGGTGCATGCCGTGCTGGGTGCTCGGAGGGGTGCACGCTCTGCTTGGCAGCACCGGGGACAGGCGCTGCCGTTTCAGAAGGCGTTTTTTTCTTCCTGCAGCCTCGCTTCTTAAGTTGGCCAAGCACGACGTGTTTGTCTTTCCAGTCCAGCGTTGCACAGAAACTGCTTGCTAGAATCAATAGCCCTCCGGGGTGGAGCTCGGGCAGGATGGGTCCCTGCATTGCTCATCTGAACACGCGGGCTGTTCGGCAAGCCCACCGAAGTCAGGCTGGAGGCTCCCACAGCTGCCGAGATGAGCTGGATCAGGCCCACAGTAAATCCACCGTAAGCCTTCAGCTCCTGGACCGGGCTGCTCTTTGCCTTGGGGGGCAAGCCCAGTTAAACCAGAGCGGCAGGAGGTTCAGCGAGGGCCAGATGCGTGAGGTGCCCTCAGGACTGTCCCACCAAAGCCAGCGTAGCCCCACCAATCAACATCTGCCCAGGATTTGGGCCCCCGTTTTCATGAGATGATCTGTACTGGAGAATGTCCTGCGTTGTTGGCAATCGAATTAGCAAGGGGCCAGAAGAATGCATTCTGATGTTACAATCATCTGAATTAGATTCGTTATTTCTTCACAATTTATTTTGATAAAAACTACTGCTAAAATCATTTCAGTCAATTCCAAAGGAACACATATTTCCTCCTGGAGTATTAAGCCAAGCCAGGAGTCCAGCCAGGCACTGCCACTGCACAGAGCAGAGGATGAGATTTCCTGCCGCCCCCGGTGCAGCCTCCTCGACCTCCTGCCCCTGCGACAGACTACGAGACTCCTGGAAATGGTCCCTCACCGGACCGTTCTGAAGTTTACAAAGCAGCCGGGGCGATGGCAGGAGACTCCGTGAGCACACCTGGGGCACATCTGCCCTGCTCACGGGCAGCCGTGCAGAAAACAGCAGCCTCGGATGAGGAACCGGCAGCCTGGCAAGGCACGGGCTGAGGAAGGAGCGAGGCAGCAAACGGGACACTTTTGTGTGATGTGTCGGTTTAAGAAATCATGGAGAGGAAAATGTCTGAGAGGTATTTTTATTACAGTGGTGACACAAGTGGTGTGATGCAATTGCAAACGGAAGGACCCTTACCTCTCGTGCCTGTGTTTTCTCATGCCAGACTTAAAGACATTGCATGACTTTCAAATCTGGTCTTATCTCTATCCCCAGAGAATGTTGTTATTACTAGTCAGACTATTCAGGGGCAAATATTTGATGGGGAATAATATTTTTGAGAATTGAATTGCCATTTGTTTCCTGATTAAAACTGAGTCTCACCATCACGTCAGCGAGTTACAGAAAGGACCGTGGCGATGATGAACTGCATCGAGTGCTTCACCTGTCAGAGGTGGCTGAAGCACCTTCGTTAAGAGGGTTCAGGAGAAGGCTGGGTGAACTCGCAGAGACGCAGAGGAGCCATCGTGCTGCTCCAGGAGGCCCGAGCCGCAGCGCTCATTCCCCTGCTGAGATTCAGGGTGCCTAATGCAACGAGTGCGAAGGCAGAGGCCATCTTCTGTAAAATTGCTCCTTCTGGAATAGTCAGTGAGTAAAGGCAGCAGCAGCAATGGCCATTAATTACTCTGTTTGTTTTCCATATTGCCTCTCACTGCTTATTAGCGCAGCATTAAGGAGATGGGATGCAACTTCAGTCTGGGTGGGGATGCTGCAGAGGAATGCCGTGTGCTTGGCCTGGACGTGCCTCCCGCCCCGCTCCGCACCGCCTGGCGGGGAGAGGAGCCAAAGCCGCCCCGGAGCCCAGCAAATCCGAGAAGCGGACAGGCAGAGGGGACAGCGTCCGGCTGCTTCCTCGGGACGCCGGGCGAAAAACATCCCTCTCCGCCGTGTCCCGCACGGCCGAGCGTGGGAGCGGTGACTCTCTGCACCTCCTTGTCTCTGCTGCGGGGCAAGATGGGGAAAATGCAGCAGACTGAGGAGGGCTTACATTGCCTAATTTTTGCTAAGAATAGTTTGCATTTATTTAGCTGCTACTGTCCTCTGGGCACTTTACCGTTGCTTACTAACGAATCCTCACACAACCTCATTAAGCAGGAGCTGCCGCTCCCGTGCTTTACCTCCAGGTAACCCCGCAGTCAGAAGCTGATTTAAAACACGTTGGTGAGAGGAGCTCGGTGTGGGGAAGGGATTTCTTCCCTCTCCCTTTCAGCCAAGGAAGCAGCAAAACACAACCTCTCTGCTCGGCTATTGCACAAACAAGCCACGGAGAGTCAGAGCCCATCGGGATCCATCACCAATAAATATATTATCCTCTACCAGCGCTGCTGAGGAGGAGCAAGGAGCGCAGCGGATTTCTGGCCGTTGGCTGGCTCTCTCTGTAGACAGCAGCAGCCCATGGAGGGAACTGCAGTAAACGCTGCTCCATGCTCTTCATCTCAAAACTAAGTGTGTTTCTGGTAATGTATTAGAAATATTTTTTAAAAATAGCATTTTATAATCTTCTATGTGCACATTCCCTTCAAAAGGTGTACTGTTAGCGTTAGCCATGCACGGCAGCAGAGATCTTACGTGTCACCAGGTTTGCCGCAGGTTCGAGGGCAGCAGGATGAATCAGCCTCCGTCCTGGGGTGCCATTCCGCACCATTATCTTGACGGGATGCTGTTAGTCGAGGAAGGACTAATACATCTACTTGAGACTCGTTACTCTCTGCAGTATCATCTGTCATCCTGTGAAGCTGAGTGGTGCAAAATTAAACATTTAAATCTTACACAGATGGTAGGAGAAACTCACTCCTCGGAAGGAAGGAACACCAGAGAGGAGGCAGGGTTTCTTGGCTCTGCAATGGATGCACGCAAAGCCCTGCGCTCAAGCCCAGCCAGGCCTGGAGACATGTTTAAATAGATTGAACAGTATCAATCAGTATTCACAGAAATGTCAGGAGATACTTAAAAGGCATTCGGAGCGTGTGTGAGTGTACCGCACTGTGACCTCTGCTAACCCCGGCATCCATTAATTCGGGGTTTCCTTTACCTTGGGGAATACACCCAGAGGCACAGAGCCCTGCTTATAAACACGCCCAGGTACCGCACACGAACGCTGAGACCAACACACGGTGCCTAAGACACCACGCGCTTCCCTGCCACGACATGCAACCCCCACAGGCACACCCGGGGTGCAGGGAAATGCCAGGAGAGCTGCAGACCGGCACTCGGGAACTGAACTTGCCGGCGGTGGATGCTAGCACTGCCGCTTCTGCCCTCTCCAGCTCCAGGGCAATAATTGGTTTTGCTTCCACTCCATCACTAAAAAAACCACCCATTCAAGCGATCTGCAAAACCTCTCAGTATAGAACTGCAAAATGTGTGAGGTTTACATGCTGCTAGAGCAGAATGACTAAAACCACCTCCCCCGCCCTGCGCTGGAGCAGCACGGCCCCGGCTGGGTGCGAGGAGGGAAGTCTGAGCTCTGCCAGCAGCACGACCACCTCACTGGCACAGGGACGGCGACGGGGTCCTGCCACCGCCTCTGACCGCACTGCAAGGATGCCAAGGAACGGGGAGGAGGACACCCCTTCTTATAACCCACCTCTGGTTTGGCTCCAGCTGCTGCCGCACCAGCTGGCACCGACGGTAACACAAGGGCAGAAGGAAGAGAACGAGTTTCTTCACTGTAGTAGCCATCACCGAACACGACTTCCTCAAAATTGCCATCAAGAATGACTTTGAAGTGTGCATTACAATAATATCCAGATAATAATGGCAAAAATGTGGGATAGGAATCAAAAGGAGAGCATTATGAATCCTAAGTGGTATTTTCGTGGCCATTATTTCCATCATCATCACCGTAAAGTCATTTAAATATTGTAGAAAACAACAGGGCCTTCTTCGGCGCGGCAGGGCCAGGCGGGCGGTAATGGCTTTCTGTTTGCTCTCTCCTCCCCGGTGCGGTTGCATCGCGATGGTGGTGTTCAGCAACGCCGTCAGGTCAGTGCCAACAACCTCCCTGCAGGGCTGTTGCTTCTTTTGCACATCCACGTTTCAGGAAATGAAAACCCAGCTCTCCCCATGGAAATACCCGTGAGTGGTGAAGGACAGAGGGGCTGCAGGAGCCGCAACCGCGCCGTCCCCGTGGGACAGCCAGCAAAATGCCGGTGTAACCAGGCTGGGGATGCGTGAGGCGGGAACGGCCTGCAGGCTGGGGGAGAGGCACCGCTGGAAGCATCCCAAGTCACCGCACCCAGGAGGGATGCTGCTCCCAGCAGGACCCCTGAAAAGGGAGAGTTGGTGCAGAGGCACCGACAGAGCCTTTGAGGTGGGGGCCTTGGGTCTGGACTGAGCCGGGAGTCACGGGGACAGCGGCACGGCCCACAAGCCAGAGCCAGCGTTCGCTGCCAGCCCGGCGGATCTGTGGAAATAAAACTATCCTTTTCCTTCTCGTAGCTCAGTGAAAACCTCAAACAGGGCCGGTGGGAAACTGCACAGCGAGCTTCCGAGGGGGATGTGCCCCAGGTCCTGCCCTGCTCCCTGCCACCGCTCGCTCGAACGCCCCAAGCCTCAGCTCCGCCACCGCGAGCCACAACTTCACCGGCGGAGGAGAAACCTTCCGCAACGGAGCTGTTCCGGTGAAAAGTGTTGGCTGAAATTAACATTTTCAACAAAAAGTGGGTTCTCAGACGGTTCATAATGAGCTGCACGCTGAAATCCTCCCAGCTGTATACTCTACCTAGCTTTAATCAGATCATTAACTTTCATAAAGATGTAGGAAGGAGGAGTGGCGGCACTTGAAAAGAGCTCAAAACAAGCCGAGTTTTAAACTTCACACTTGTCATTGACTTAGCCTTTCATTGAGCCAATTATTTATGACATATTTGACGAAATTCAGGAAAGAAAGCAGTTGAAATCTGCATATCTGCTGGCTGCAGCAGAGCTACTACTACCTCCCTCCCCAGGATGAGCGCGGAGCTCTGCCCCGGCGCCCCAGCCGGTGGGCCGCCACGCGAGCCCCCCGCTCTCCCGGCGCAGCCTTGTTTTGCACCGTTAACTGGCGAGCAAAAAGGATTTCAACGAGCAGCTTCGTACAGATGCCTTTACTTGTACCCCATTTTTCTTACGCACATCGTGTTTCAATAAACCATCAGGAAATTAATTTTAAAAATATGCGACCGACTCGGGGCCGAGGCCAGGCCATCGCACCCCCCGGCTGCTGGGTTCCCCTGATGCCAGGGGGGGCTGCCTGGTGCGTGGGTGTCCCGGGGAGCACCCATACCCCCAAACTGTGACAGCAATTTTGGGGTGTCACAGTACCCCACCCCCGTGGGTGACACCGGGGCCCCCTGCCCATCTCCTCGCTTCCTTAAGAGCTGTAGCCCCCCGCGCCAGGGGCTGTGCTCTCTGCCCCCCGCCCCCGGCAGCCGCCCCCGGCTTCCCCGGGGCCGGCGGCTCATC
>VWZZ01005178.1:45887-93926 GCA_013399095.1 Psophia crepitans | reverse complement strand
TTTTTTTTGGTGATGCTTCGTGAGGTTTGACAGCAGAGCGGGGGGTGCGGGCAGGGGGGGCAGGCTGGGGAGAGGGTTTCTCTCTGCAGGCGGCTCCCGGAGCAGGGGTGCTGTACGGTCACGAACTCGTGCGGGGCTCGGTCTCCCGGCCGCCCCACGGCTGTGGGCTTCCACGGGTCTCGCCTGGTGAGCGGACAGGTGCCTTGACAGGGCTGAGGTCATTTTCTTGGGGTTTGGTGGTGAAAGCAGCTTTTTTGTGAGTGAGAGTCCCTGGTTATGCGTGTGTTATAAAATCACCTGAGCATCGCTTGCTTATTTATTGCTGAAATTAAGGGTAAGCGTTCCCTCTTTCAGGTCTCTGTGTATATGTATTTAAAACAAAGATTTAGCCAGCAAACACTGCAACGGGAAAAAAACAATCTCAAGCGGAATTGCCTGCCGAAGGTGTGGGCAGTCGGGGCGCGTGCCGGTGGCCTGGCCTGGCCGCCTGCCGCGAGCCCGCCGCCGCTGAAGCCCCTTCTCGCTTCGGCGCTCGGTTTGCTGCCTGCGTGCTCGATCCTGGGTAGCGCGGTGAGGCTGCAGGGCAGGGGGGGCCCAGCGCGCCTTGGTCCCCCTTGCAGAGGCAGTGAAACCTCCGATAAAGGAGTTCAGCAGTCGTTTTTAAGGTCTGGTTGAGGATGGTTTGCTGGACAGGTGAAGGTGCCCGTTTTTCTCATGTACGTGTAAATGCTTGTAAAAATAATAACCATAAAATTAAGCCTGCCCTGAGGTACGGTGCGTGTTACTGGGAGTGCTGGTAGCTCTGCATTTAACAGTGCTTTGGTTGTGTCTCGGTGTCAGTGATGTGCTCCCCGTGTGCGGCAGGGACGTGACCCCTCGGGGAGGTGAAAGGGGGGACATGGAGGGTGTGCAGGGGAGGAGCCCCTCCAACGCCGTGAGAAACAGCAGCACCCGTGGTGCTTGTGGGGAGGCTCGAAAGCTGCTGCCTGGACCAACATCCCCTTGTGCAAAGCGCGGCGCAGGCTGGTAGTGCAGCAGGAGGCCTGAAGAACCTGTGGTGTGCTGCTCTCCTTCGCCCGGATTTGCATTTTTTCGGTGTTCGGTGCTTTCCCTGAGCTCGGAGGGATGGTTCGCACGCGTTCGGCTCCACGGGGTGGGAAACAGCAGCCAGGCACAAGAGGAAGTTTTTGCAGAGCAGGAGGAAAGGTGAAGGGTTAGGTGGCTCAAATGCCTCGCTCCTAGAGCTGCATGTGGAAGAACCTGTTTGCAGGTTATGTGAAATATTAAAGGGAAAAGATTGTTTGCCATCCCGCCCCCCCCGGACTGTCATGCTCTGAAGAAGGTGAGAAGCCGTAAGCGAGGGAGAGGTTCCCAGCTGTAAGCGGTGCCAGGGTGCCGTGGGACGGGGGCCATGTGAGACAGCTCAGCAGATGAATGAGAGGAAGCCTGGACATAAATGAGAACAGACTTACCTAAGCCTGGGACCACAAACGGTTCTAGATTGCTTGAAATGACTGAACTTCTCAGCTTCTAACTGAAACCAGGGATTTCCTCATGCAGTATGAAATTGTGACCGTTACTCTGGTGTCAGATGTCTTCATGGTGGTTTCTGGTTGGTTTTTTTTTTTGATCCCTCTCATTAAAACAGACATGGTATGTTGGGTATGCTTAAATATTCTGTATCGCTGTCAAAGTGATTCATTTAAAATTATATAAATCGGCTGGCTGAACGCAGGTTGATATAGTAACAGGGAAAAAAACATCACACACAAAGTTCTCTCTTGCATGAGTTTGAAATCAAACAATTTTTCCAAATCTTTTTTTTTTTTTTTTTCATTTCTGGGTGTGTGCGAGCAGCCTCTCGGAGGAGCGTGAGCGCAGCTTCGTAACGCCGGGCTGCGAGCAGCCGTCCTGCCGTCGCTGGGACAGATAGCGGGAAGGTCACTGGAATATCGTCACATCCACACTTGAAAATGGATGTCTGGGCCTTATTGCAGCGCTCCTCTCGCAGGAATGCGTTGGGTGTCAGTTTATCTATGGTGGGTGACCGCTGCCCTGCGATGGCATCCCGTGCTGCTGCCGTTATCTCCCCGAGAAATATTGCAAAGGTTTCACCCCCCCTGTTTTCAGTTTGTCTCTAGCTGGAGGCAGGTACACCTGTAGGCACGGTTTTATCTGTCTGAGATAGGACTGATACCGAATGAAGTCAGGGAGTTTACTGTAATGCAAATTTGAGGGGGCTTCCTGTTTACGAGGAAATGGCTGTAGTGCAGGCAGAAGAGATTCCAAGGCTGCAGGCCAAGGCTTAGCAGCAAATAAACTGTGAGGGTGAAGAGTTTATTGGCCGCGGGGCTGATTATTGCTGAGGTTACATGAAGCATCCTTCAGACTGTTTTTGCGCCGAAATCGTTAAGTATCACAGTTTGGGAAGAAAGAGGACCAAAAACGCTAATGAGACAAGAGTGCCGACGGAAAAGGCTTAGGGTGTTTTTGGTTTTGTGTTTGTTTTTTTTTAAACCACCAAAACAAACCAACCCTTTTTCCATCCTCTGTCATTTCCTTTTCCTTCCTTTCTGCTGTTTCCTCCTTTCATTCCTAAGAACCTTGTCAAGAACTGGGGAAGCTGCGATATCTTTTAGTTTTACCTTGTTTCTTAACAGCCTGTCTTGTGGGTGGCTTCCCATGGGTGGACAGCAGGGCTGTCACAGGCAGAGTGACCTCCAGAAACAGGGCCTAAAATGGAAAAGACAATATGTGTGTTGAATTATGAGCAAATATGAAAGCTTAATCTCTTTCTACAGAATTACTGTCAAATATTTTAAGTTTTGAGGGAAAGGATAAATAAACTGCACTCCAATTTTTCAGGCTATTCAGCAGGCTTCTGAAGTTTTGCCCTTTTCCATGTAGATTTTCGATTTCCCTTATTTTGGTCAAAGGGAGCAGAAGAGCTCTATTTGCCAGCAGCTTCTTCTGGTTTTGAGTCAAGGATTTGCATAATGTGAAGTTGAGAAAAAAAAATAGTCCAGGAAATCAGGTACCTGGAATCTCAGGGGGTGCGGGACTCGCAGATGGCTTGCGTACAGCGCTGCCGTGCTCGCCAGGAAAGTTAACGTTAGAGCTTCCCCACTGTAAACATCACGTAAGCTCAGGGTGCTTTCGGTGGACAAATACCAAGGGCACGGTAACAAAACAGAGCGTGCGCCTGTCCAGGCGTCTCTCCCGCTTCTCTTGCTGCAGTTGTAGGTGTTTCCCATCTCGTCTTTCCTTTTCTCACCTGCTTATTTCAGTAGTTCCCTCTCTTTCAAGCTAATTCTTATTTTTCTCCCACCTTTTTTCTTTGGTCTCCTGCCTTCCTCTGAATCCTGCCCCTCTGGGAAGAAAGAAGACATGTTGCAGCACTTTTTTCTTAAAAATCACGGTTTTAATGTGACATTTTTCCAAAGTTATCATCCCGTCTTCACTTTACCTGCAGAGGTGAAGACCGGCGCGCTGGTGCCCAGGTGCTTCCTGCCGGGGCAGTTCAGGCGGTGGTGTGCTCTTCGCTTGCTTACCTAGTATTCAAATTAACTTCTTTAAAACTCTTAACTGAAGGTCATGGAAAGCATGGAGGTCGCTTTTCCTTTCCCAGGTCCATCCTGAGCTGTTTGTGATTTGCTTTTTTCTTCTGACAGCGCTGAGTATTGGCGAAACCCAAGTGACATCTCCGGCTGGGAGCTGAGCACCGTTACTCTGTCCTGTATTGCTTCTGCCTTTTCAGCGTCGTTCTCTTGGCATTACTGTACTCTTTCCCTGAATTTCAGTTGTTTCTTTGATGTGTCCTTCAGCATGTTCTTGTACCTCTTGAAACTTCTGTAACATCTCTAAGGTACTGGCTACAACCCCTGTGTCTCCCTTTTGTGTGTCTCGGTTACTTTGATGGTATTTTCTCTGGCTTTCCGTCACGCCGCCTGGTTGTGGTTATTCCTGCAGAGTGCCGTCTCTAAGAAAATCTTCCTGACGATCGTGTGTGCGATTTTCATATTTGTTGCTATCATGCTCCCGTCATCCCTTTGCATCGTTCTAGGTGCTTCTTTGTCGCTTCAAGCGTGCTGTTCGGTTTTGGGCTTCTGCAGGTGGCACTTCCCTCGCTGACCGTCTGCTGCTGCGTGTCAGGGTGCTGCTGGCGGCTGCAGCGGGCCGGCGCTGCCTCCTCCAACGGCCCCCGCCGGCGTTGCGAGGCGCTGCCTGCTTTGGTCCGCGCTGTTCGTTGCCATCAGGTCCGTGAAACTCCTGCCGAATCCCTCGTTAAAACGCTCTTTCATTACCAACGCCTTCTTGTGGCGCTGGTCCGCGGCACAGCGGGGCCTGGCGGGGTCTCATCGGGGTGTTGACACCAAACCCCACTTTATACACGGTTTGTTTACAGAACGCAGTGGCTGCAGGAAGCCTTGTGCTGTATTACGCTTCTTCCTCGCTATCTGAATGCAAATGGTCGAGATCTTCAAAAGTACTGTTTTCCTGTTTTCAGAAAAAGTGGGCCCAGATTTTGCAAGGGTTTATGCGTTTGCTGGGCTCTGCCCAGAAACGGTGCCAACGAATGCAAAATTAAAGAGGAGTGATAAGGCGGAGTAAGGATCTAATGGTTAACTCAGATAAGTCCCGGTAACTTTAGCTCTGTAAGGTGGCAGTACTTCATTGAAGCTTGTTCCATCTGCTTGTAGCAATAATGGCTGTACATTGTTTTAGTAGAACTTCCTAAGCTTGGCTGTCTAAAATTTAAAAGCAATTTAGGTTTTTGTTTGACACTTACAATTTTTTTTCTGGTGTCAGGCACGATCGTTTCTTGGTATTTTTATACCATTTCTAGTACTCACTAAAAATTGACTTGAAAAATTTGAAGAAAGAAATGAAAACCAGCATGCAGGACACTCGAACTGTCCAAAGTGGTGTCATGAACATGTAATTTGTGAAACTGCAGAAGGAAAGAGGGTTCTAAATGAAACAGTTTTACAAATTAAAATATTGTTTTGCAGCTAGACTATATCCAAAGTGAACATGTAAGCAAAGAGCAAGGGAGGTAAAGCTTGGTGGGAGCTGAGGATGGCTGAATGGGTGCTGTACGCCAGGCAAGTGTTGCAAGAACTAGGGTAAGTGCTGGAGGTGAGCCTGTGGTAGGTGTGTGTCGGAGGCAACGGTGTGGGCTCGTGCTTTCCAAGGTCAGAGCGTCCCTGTTAAACAGAGCATCTCATAATTCACCGGGCGCTTTCCTGAAGCAGGCAGTGAGCTGCTTGAACGGAGGCATTCCATGTTACTGTGCTTCCCAAAGCATTGCCATCTAGTTGGTGCAGCTGACGCTTCTGAGATGGTGAATGTCTTCTCATTCAGTGGGACGGCACAGATCGTCTGCACGCTTTTCAAGCTCTAAAATCGCCCGTGAGAGTGACTCCGAGGCGCCTGAGCTTGTCCTCTGGGCCCCTGCCCCTCAGCCATGGCACCGTTCTGCTGCTCCGCGGAGATCCAGGGAGCAGTGGCAGGACGTGTCCTAGACGATCCCTCTACTTCTCATTTCCTCACTGAAAGTATTGCATTACTATGTGATGATGATGATGATGGTGAAGAAAGCCATTGTTCGTTTAGGTTAGTGTAATGTATAGAATTGTAGAACAGAATCACAGACTGGTTTGGGTGGGAAGGCACCTCATCCAGTTCCAACCCCCTGCCACGGGCAGGGACACCCCCACCAGCCCAGGCTGCCCAAAGCCCCATCCAACCTGGCCTTGGGCACTGCCAGGGAGCCAGGGGCAGCCACAGCTTCTCGGGGCACCCTGTGCCAGGGCCTCAGCACCCTCCCAGGGAAGGATTGCTGCCTCCCAGCTCAGCTCCAGCTCCCCTCCTGCAGCTTCAGGCCCTTCCCCTTGGCCTGGCCCCCCCTGCCCTGCAACCAGCCCCTCTCTGAGTCATGTATATTTTTCAAAGGTAAGTTTGCGTGTTCGGGAACGTTGAAGTGTGTAGACTGAAGCTCATTTTATATGTTATGCTGCTTAGGTGAAAAGATGTGCTTGAATATTCATATAGTAATGGTTTGAGGAGGGGAAAAGGCTTGTTTTTTGCTGAACTAGCATTACAAGAAAGACCGCACGTTTGTGCGTTCGTTGTGGGATAGCTTAGTCCTGCTCAGGGTGAGCATGACCGAGCGCTTAAAGGCTCAGCTTTGTTTAGGAACTCAGCCTCCGAACTTTGCTGTCAGTAGGTGTTGGTTGAGAAGGTAGTAAAAGGTGGCCTCCTCCAAATACCGTAACAAAGGACAGCCTGCGCAGAAGTGACCGGGAAGAGGAGGGTCCTGCTGCGAAGCTCTTGCAGCTTTACTAGACAAGACGTGAGGGTCTGGGCGAAGGGCGCTGTTGCTGCCTGCGTTGTCCGGAGCAGGGGCAGGACAACGTACCTTTGGCACTTTGGACGTTTGGCAGGTGTGGGAGCTGAAGGTGGATTTTCTGAGCTTCGGAGCAGCCGTGGAGGCCCCAGACTGTCTCAGCTCCCCAGTGTGCGTTACTTGGAGCATCTCTGGGTGCAGGAGAGGGAGATCTGGCCCTGGGGGAGATGTTCCAGTTAGTTCTCCTGTGGGGATGTGCTAAGGCTGCAGCTTATGTTTTGAAACATAGACCTTCCCTTGGGCGTCATTACCTTAATTAAGAGAAAAGGTAAATGAGGATGAACTGAGAAGAGATCAGTGCACGGTCTTCTGTTACTGTGCAAAATCCAGAGGGATGTTTCTCGGGGTGCTTTTGGGGAAAGCTTCCGTAAGGTGCTGTGCGTTACAGGTGCAAGGAGCGCGCTCAGTGTTCCTGGTGGGAGGTATGCCCGGGCGGATTTGTCTTTTCAGTAAAATTACTAAACCTTATAGCTACTACTCCTTCTCCGGTATGATGGCTTTTCAGTGCCTGGACCTTCCCACATGAAATGTTTCCAGCGAAACGCTGGAACTATAACATCAGGAAATGAACGTATGCAGCTTTGCTTTCTGTTCTGGTGAAATCATGTGGAATGGCCTGGTGTAATCTTCTTATCGATAATAGTGCACTTTTTTTTTTGTAATTAATAAAATTAGAAAAAAGCCTATCAGGAGCCGTCAGGTCTAGGTGCATAAACCAAATAATTTAATTGAACTAAATTGATGTAAAAGCAGCAGTTTCTAGCTTGAGAAAATACAACTGTTTTCCACAGAAAGAGCTTCACCCCATGTTTCTCCAAGAGAATAATTCCACCTATATAACTATGCCTTGCATAAATAAATACAAATTTCCGGGGGTGTTGGGAGGAACAACTTCCTTATAGAAGCCCCCAGTCCCCTTCCAGTGTGCCAGGAATTTGTCCTGTCAGCGTGTGTCGTGTCCTATTGAGAAAGGAGCTGGGGAAAGGGCAGATTGCTCAGGATCTGGCAGGGCTGTGCAAATCAAAGCCTTCGTTAAACGCCGGCAGAAATGCAGTCCAGCTGATGCAGCGTGTCTGCGATACGCCGCGCCGGACAAGCACCAGCTGCACGTCACTGCAGCCGTGGGGGACTCGGCAGGGACACGCGTCGCAGAACGGAGCTGGGGACGGGTGGGTGCTCGTCGCCCACCAGGACTTGCTACCTCTGCTTAAGGTGCAGGGGAGAAAAGAGCTCCTGGGAGCTTCTGCATTCCTCCAGAAAATGACAAAGCACTGGGGAACCCAATAAAACACTCGGTGCTTCAAACCTGAGGGGAGGACGCCCTTCTCCCAAGGGTCTGAGCGCGGAATGCAGCTCTGTGGGTGCTGCTTGGCTGCTATTCTCTTTATTACATTTCTGTCTTAATATCCGAAGGGAAAGCAAGCTCTGTGAAATACAAGTTTCAGTTAAACCGAAGCAGTAGCGAAACAAGGCTGGCTTCGCCAGGAGCGGAACCGGTCAGGAAGGAGTTTGGGCGGCTGCGGTTTGCTGGCTGCGCTTTAGGTGTCGGCGCTCCTGGCCTTGGTTCGCAGCCCTCGTGGGCTGGAGGGATCGCCGCGGTGGTGCCTCTCGGGGGACTTCCCTTTCCGAGCCTTCTCCTCCTTTGCTGTTTTTCTTAAGTCTCCAGCCTGGCTTCCCTGTGCCTTCCCCACCACGTTCTGTTCATTTTCACGTGAGGTGATTCTGTGTCTCTGTGCGTCAGTCCTCTGATTTTTTTAAATTTCTTTTTATTTTTTCACCCCAGATTTTTGCATTCTTCTCTCCAAGTTGTCCTAGCGATCACTTTGTTCACATCTCCCTTACTTCTGGGACCTTAAAATAACTGCCAGGTTAAAACGCACAACGAGGAGCAAAAAGTGAATGAAGAGAATTTTACAGTTCTTAGGGTTTTTTGAGTTCTGCCTTAGGAGCATCGCTGCTGCGGTGTTTGGGGTGCAGGGCTCTCGGGGACGCTGGCCTGTTCGCAGAGGGGAGAAAGAAGTACAGCAACGTTTCTGTTAGTTTTACCTTGTTGTTTAAATGAGTTCTGAGAAGATCTCGTTCGCGGGCCAAATATTTTGTAACAGTTTTCACTTTTGCATTTCTAAACCTTTTAAATGCACTTTTTATAAAGGGGGGAAAAAGATCCTTGGCTGCAATGGCCGAGTGCCATTCTGCCGTTGCTTTGAATTGCACTTGTTGACCCTGTCGTGCTGTCGGTTCAAAGGCCTTTGGGGCAGGATCTTTGGTCCAATTTTAGCAACTTTATGGTGGATTTGGAGAGTGCAAATAAACATTTCGGCCTCTGAAATTGCATCCTGACACTATACATGAATAAATAAATGGCAGGCAACTGTAGTGTGTTTCGGTCAACGTTGGCCGTAGTTCTTGGTAGCTCGGTTAGTGTTTATACTTGCACGCTACTCTAAAAGAAAGTTGTAAACATTTTATAGATCTGGAAGATTAGAAGGATTTGGCATGCCTTCAGTAATTCTGTATTTGTTTAAAAAACCCCCAACATTATGATTGACAAATGACTTAATTGCAGTAGGAGCGAGGAGCTGTGATTTTTGCTCCAATTTCTTTCTTGTAATTTCTGAGTAGCAGCGTTCTAGTGGAAGGGCAAGTCCTTGACATTACAATTCAGTGTAATTATTCCTGAAAAATTCATGTACTTAGAAGCTTTTATACTAGTTTCAGATTTCAGCAATGGTAATGCAAACGATCCTCAAGGAACAAGAGGATTGTGCGTATTTTGAAATCGTAGCTACTGCTTTTGGCTCCCTTGTTGTAAACTTTCTCCATGAGTATAATTTGCATAAGCGAAGCTGCTGCGTCCCCGGATGAGGTACCTGCGCCGGAGGGGGGCTGTGGGACAGTGTGGCTGAGCTTCAGTCCTTCCCGTGCCAACAGGGTTCTCGGGCGGACCGTGCTATTAATGGTCCCTGAGAGCCCTAAGAGCCCAGGGTCGCTGCGGTGCGGTGGCTGGGCGGTGGGCTTAGCATAAACCTCGGAGGGCGTGCAAAGGCACCACATGGGTGTCAGCGGGTGAACTTGGGACAGACAGCGGCAGAGCCCTGTCCTTGGCCGGTCTGACGCCCCCGTTCAGGGGCGGGAGGGAAGGTTTGCGTTCCCTCACTGCTGCCTGACTGTCAGCTGGTGAGGCTGAGTAGGACGACGGTGTGCACTAATTAATGTAGCACCAATGTTCACTTTTATTTCCCTATTAAGTCGTGAAGTCAATTGGATATTGCATTGCTGTCAAGGATGTTCTGGTAATAGGATAGGGTGCTCAAAAGTAGAAGGAAAACAACGTATTTTTTTCCATGTTATTTCACTGTTTTCCAAAACTGCCTTTTCACAGTCTTGTAATGATTCAGTAGACACGGTGGGTTGGGTTGGACTCTATGATCTTAGAGGTCTTTTCCAACCTTAAAGATTCTGTGATTCTATGACTTGTTTCCTCCTCCAATATGGAATTTTACAGGTAATAGATAAACAGATTAGATGGTCTAACGGTCCTTTCTGGCGTTGTGTGCTGGGAGGCTGCTTTAGCCCGTTAATTGCTGGCACAACAGTTGCAGTGCGTTAAATAACCTTTTGCAGCGTCTGAGAACGCGATCGTTTGGAGAAGTATTAACTTCTCCTGAACTCTGAACTGGGGACGAGTCTGAGAGGAAGCAAAATGAAATGGAGTGAATGGTTTGTGATATGTTCACTATTTTTTACCTCCTGTATAGGAAGGAAGCTAATTCTTTTTCTTTTTTAGTATTGGCTGCATGAAGTATCTGCCCTTTGCTTTCACCCCCAAAGCGAGCACTGAGCTGGGCACGGGGCTGCGATCCAGCGACTCGTTGCTGTTACGGTCTTGGGCAAGGGGAGGTTTCTGTGCGGCTGGGGCGGTTCTTCAGGCTGATGATGAACATACTACAGGAAAATAACAACATCATTAGTAATCCGTCGCACAGATTTACTCTTTCTGTTGAGACATTTCTCTCCTTCTCCCTGTCATCTTCTTTTCTGTGACTTGTTTTCCCCTCCACTCTGCAAGATCCCGGTACAAATACTTTCAAGGAGAAACCGTATTCCTAAGGACACAATGCCAGTATTATACTTCAGACTTCCAGATTTTCTTCCCGTTTGAAATTAGATCTAAGCAGGCGTAGTTGTTTTCTGACTGCAGGCAAGCCCAGGTCTTGCCGGCTTTGTGAGACTTGCCCGCGTCCACGGGCTGCTGCGTTTGTGCAGAACGAGATGGCAAAGAAGAAAGTGGAGCGGAAAGCTGGATGGGACGAGGGGACGTGGTAAATACAGTGCGCAAAGCAAGGTGAGAACAGGGTGAGGGAGAGATTTGGGGAAGGGAAGAGGGCGTGATACCAAGAAGGCAGAGGAGAAAGCAGACCAGAATAAACGGGAGGTGACTGTCCCGTGCAGAAACGGGATGCTCGGGGGGCAGGGAGCGGGAGGTAAGTCAGTTCCTGAATATCTGGCATTTTCTTGAAATAATTGTTAGTGTCAGAGGAGGTCTGGACATGCCAGGAGCCATCGGGAGCTCCGTGTGCTGGGTACGGGTACAGACATGGCAGAAGGATGGTACCTGCCCTGATGGCAAAGAGGAGGGAGATGAGCAGTGCAGCTCTGGTCCGCAGAGCGGGGACCTTGGCAGGTGATGTTTGTGACTTGCCCAAGGCGACACAGGAAACATTGGGAGAGTTAAATACTGAACTCTGCTCTCCTCAGGCTAGTCTGTAAAGCTGCCATTTCATTCTTGTTCTGTTTTTCTGTTCTCCTTTTTTCTGTTTCAGCTTATGGGTGGATATATTAGTGAGTGTAAGTGCGCATTCTTAATGTGGGTATGATTCCTTAATGCTTGCGATAAGGCCAGATGTTTGTTTTTTCAAGCCGTGGTGTGCGTGTGTGCATCTGTACGATAGATAATACCCTGCAAATCTGAACTCTTATTGATTTAGGAGAAAAAATGATGTGCTTTTATGATAAATAATTAAAAGCTCCTTTAAGATACAGTAGTAAGTAGGCCAGTAGTAAGTAGCTTCTTGATCTAGTTCCAATAGTAAGAGTACGTATGCATATACGTACCTCCATGTCGTTCTTCACCCTTTCCATTTCCTAGGTGCAAGACGCTTTCAGAAGAGCTCCTGCATAATTTAGTATAACAAACCTGTGGGGACAAAATCCAGGCATCTTATAAATTAATAGCAGAACTTTTAGGAAGTGTCAGAATGAATGCTGTTTATTTTATTCTCCTCCATAACTTCTAGTTTCTGCATACACCCGCATCCGTTGCGGTCGTGCTCCCGGCTGCCTGTACTGGCTGGGGCTGCCTGACGGACTGTTCCTTGGGCTCCGGTGGCCGTCCTGCGGGCTGTGTGGTTGCAGATACAGTCGTACACCCAGTGGAAGTTGAATTTCTTCTGATAGGTAATGCTTTTCCTCGGAGTCCCAGAATATTGCTGCTGTGTTGCCAGACGGGACAGCAGGAGCAGCTGCTGCAGTCGGCCCTGGCGCGTGGTTGTGGCTGCAGCGGCGGGCAGACCCTGGCCGGGGTGAGCTCCCTCTCTGCGGGACCTGCTGGTTTGCTGGTGCAGCGTGCCTGAGAGGGGCACCGCGGGTGAGTGGTGCTCTTGCCATGTCCTTTTCTGTGTTAAGAGCATAGTGTGATTTCGTCTTTGCTTCTGAGAAGATGGATTTTCAAGCAGACGTTTCCCGCCCGTAGTGACCTTGGTGCTGCGGCTGTCTGTGTCCTGTCAGACTGCGTGCCACCACGCATGCTTCTAGACAGCCAGAGCTTTTTAATCACAGAAGGTATTTTAACCTTGAAGGTTGCTTTTCAGCGGATTTCTTTGATCCAGTGAGAGAGCAGGATGCCGCCTGGAGGAACGAGAGCTTCAGGATGCAACGTAAAGCTCCTTTTACCGTTCTCCCGCTCATGCCTGCGATAAGCCCCTTTTGTGGGGAGGTGGAGGAGCTGGCCAGGTTAGAGCGACCTGTGCTGTTCACAAAGTTTGTAGTTTGATGACGATGCAGATAGTCATCTTTCCGCCTGCTCCTGGGCAGGCAGCCCGCGCTGAGCTGCCTCACAAGCCTGGTCTTTTTGTTCAGCTCTACCTTTAAGGGCAGCTTCTCCCATGGGGCTGCAAGAGATGAGCCTGCATCCATGCACAAGCATCCATGTTGCAGCACCCTGCTGCCTGCGGCCCTCAGTGTCGGCACAAGGTGCTGCGTGGGGACCGTTTGCATTGCCAGGCATCGAGATGCTCGTTTTAGTTGTGATAAAAACTCTCCCCAAACTTCTCGACTGTCTCGCCACTCCGTTAGCTCTCTCTGGCTGACCTCAGCACGGGTGCTACCCTGCCCCTGATCACGGGGCGAAGGGCTGCTCCCAGGTACTCGCTTATGTTTGGCCCCAGTTAAACCAGCAAAGTCCAAAACGCTTTTGTTACCAAATTTTAAGCCTGACTTTTGATTTCCGGGTTGTTTCCCTGTCTTGTTATTTCGGTTGACTTGAGGTATGTGGACAACAAACCAAGCGTTCTGAAATTTTTGTTGTTTGCTGGTTTCTTCCACTCTGAAATAAAAAATACACGGACAAAAGGTTGTGCTACAGTACAGTCGGATATGCTTTTGTTTCAGACGTCTCCCTGGATTTCATTTTTAGCCAGCTTTTGGTTTTGCTTATTTGGAGTGTTGCTTTTAAGGTAGATCATGCTGTGAACCGAGACGAGCTTACGCAGAAAGTCCGCTTCTCACGTTAGCGCGTTGTTTGTGCCGAAAGCGTGTTGGGATCTGGAAAGCTTTTCAGAAATGACTACTCTTCTGTGGAACGCTTAATCCCACACTGCTTAGATGGAGGGCAACTAACGGCCCCCATCCAAAAGCAGAGAGGGAACCTGCCTTCCTGTTTGGCATGTGCTAGGCTCCACGTTGAAGTGTTCCGTCCTTCTGAAGGAGATACAGACTCTGCTTCGTGTCTTTTGAACTCAGTAGGATTTCTACCTTTGACTTCTCTGTGAGAATTAGAAGGTGATTATTCTGGGTAGTTCCCATCCGCCCCATGTAATTTATTCCTGTTTATTCATATGGATAAGGAGAAGTGGCTGTAAAGGGGTGGCGCTGTGTTGTGCAGAAGCTGGAATGTGGTGTGGACTCCTGTAGCCTGTGATCATTTTTCACATTTGTTACGATTCTGTAGCTGCCAAAGCGTTTTGTTCTTCTGCTATGCTGCCCATCAGACCAGAAGTACTAGATGTCAAGGGAGAGGAGCAGCAGCGCTGGAGAGATTTGTCCGTTACACAATCGGAGCGTTTTCCCGGACACTTCAGTCATACGTTAAATTTTTCATTATCTTCTCCCATTGTCTAGACTCAGATATGTTTGTGTAATTTCTTGCAGTGCACTTGTTCAGGCAGAAGAAAGCTTTCTTGATGTCATTATTATTAAAAAGGCTTATTGTGTTACTAATGGTCTAGCGGGCAGTGGGAACGGGGCACTGCCGAAGGGGGCTCCAAGTGCAGGGGCTGAGATGGGCTCGGGTCACCCAGGAGGCCGGGGAGAGGGGAGTTCGTGCTCTCTGGTGATGCCCACCGTGTTCTTTTATAAGTGGTCCTCCTCTAAGCACGGAAAGGTGTGCTTGGGAGCAGAGGGACGTGGGGGCAGGAGCCTGCGGGCAGGCAGAGCTGCAGGCTCTCCTAGCCCTTCCTGGGCTGGAGGCAGCCCATGCCCCTGGCCGTGCCCACTCCTGCCAGCCGCTGGGCAGTCATTGAGTAGCATCCGAGAATGGTTTGGTTGGAAGGGGCCTCAAAGCCCATCTAGTTCCAACCCCCTGCCACGGGCAGGGTCACCGCCCATGGGAAGCGGCGCAGCGTTGCTGCCTGTGCTCACCGGTACAGGACGGTGCCAGTGTGACCAGAGGGGTTTCACCATCCATGTGCTGACAGTTTATGGATTGAAGAGAAGAATTAAGTTTTATGGTCACTGTTTTAAACACGTTAAGCTAGGATGTGTGTTTTTTAAAATCTACCTATAGAACAGGTGGCCAAATTTTGCAATTCTGTCACTTATGACAGGTTTTATTTTACTACCTTGCTTTTCCCGAGTACAGAACACGATCTCTATTTACTGCTTCCTTTTTCATTTGAAATCACTATTTGTTTAGGTTGTGAAAATACACAGAGAGTAGACCTAGTTTTTAATGAACAAATAAAAAGACTAGCAAGTTTGTCACTGAATAATTTACAGTCTGAAACCTGATTTACAACGTTTAGCCCTCCCAGTTCTTGTTTGACTTGATGTGGTGGTTAGCCTCTGGAGTTCTCGCTTCGGATTGCAGTGTTGGTAGATCTGTGTTCCACATGGGGCTTTGAGATACACATAAAAATGATTAATAGGATAATTTCCTAGACTGGGGCTTAGGGCCTTCGAGTTAAATTTCTTGGCTTTTATTACAGACTTTTTTTTTCCTGGTCAAGCTGTTCTGGCTTTACGCCTCAGGTCCTCATTTGAGGAGGAGGGCAAATGCTTCCCACCCCAAAGATGATGGAGATGTTTTTTTAGCATCTGGGAGGTTTCTGAGGAGCCCTGCTGATGGGTCCTGGGGAGCCTCTGAGAGGGGACAGTGGCCTCAGCCCTTTGCAGAACCCAGAACTGCACAAGTACCTGTTAATGAAGAGGCTTTAGAGGAAAAATGGGTGAGAAATAACTGTAGAAATCTGTTTTTTCTTCTCCAGCAAATGTTAAAATCTGTGCATGAGAACCGACCTGCTCAGTTTCTTCCTGACACGAAGTAGTTCAGAGTCCACATTGACAAGGATGGGGTGCTCAGCCTTACTTCTGCAGAAACAGTGTTGTTTGGGGCATGAGTGCTTTGTACAGGGTATTTGTGGTTATTTCAATAAAAATAAAGAGTAAGTGTGAAAATATAACTTTTAAAATTGGAAATAGAAAAAGTCTAGTGGAATTTTGACTTAATACTGTGACAGTATAGTTGCTTTACCAAGGCACAGCACTGCTGGGCTACGTTGATTTTAAAATTGATGTACTTGTATTGTTGCCCGTATGAAATTTTTATAGGCATTATATTAAAGTGAATATTGAGGTTACTTGACAAATAAAGGAAATCTTTGTTAATGTGGTTTAAATGAGTGATTGTGACATTATAAATTAGGCAAAGTAGAAGTTAAGTGCGCTGCAGCCAAGCTAGGGGCCTAATGGAGCTGATGTTGGCTCATTTTCTCGGTGATAGATGGCAGTCGCAGTGTTAACAGCCTGCTGTAACTTTGATTGACTTGTGCATTTATTTTACACGGTGCCAGCTAAAACCTGCTGCAGGAATGAAGAAAGGAGGCGATGGCCGGCGTGTCCCCTGGCAGCGCCCCGTGCCCCAGGGCTCAGCTCCCCCAGGGCAGGGCCAACCCCGGGGCTCCAGCCGGGGCTGCTTGCGTGCCTCTGCCTGCAGCCCGTTTCCTCTGCTTTTGGGGAAAAACACCCAGCATTTGGTGCTCCAGCCCCGTACTACCCTTCCGTTCAACCCGCAAATGCCTAACTGGGATAAAGACCTGGGAGCTCTCCTTCAAACTGTTGTGCTCTTGCTCTGTAGTGGCATATGGGAAGGGGACTGTCTGCAGTTGCTGATGGCTTTTTTTCCGAATGTACACTCAGTTGTGGCAATTTTGAACCTTACTAGAGACATACAGATTCTTGAAGGGGAGTTCTGGCAACATCACACTGTGTGGTGTAGGCTATTGATACGTTAAGCTTACAACATAAAAGCTGAGTCTCTTCTACACTGAATAAGTACTAATATTACCAGTATTACTCCACTAGTTGTGGAGGCCCCATCCGTGGCAGTGTCCAAGCCCAGGTTGGATGGGGCTTTGGGCAACCTGGGCTGGTGGGGGGTGTCCCTGCCCATGGCAGGGGCTAGAACTAGTTGATCTTTGAGGTCCCCATCCAACCCAAGCTATGATAATATTCTACACTGGAGAGTATTAATATATACAGTGGGGCAAAGTGATTTTTCTTGTGTACCTCAAACTCAACCTTAAAAAAACCTACAAACCTTAAAAATCACAGTATTGAGACTGCAAGACTAAGTTTAGGCTAGTAAGGTGGTGTCTGGAAAGGTGCTCAGAGGTGAAGATTGAATTTTCACAAAATAATTTGCAGTGTTGAATTCTGTAAATGCGACAGCCTCTCTGTGTTGGCGACTTGACTACAGGCTGGTTGATGTTCGTGGCTCCAGTCCTGCAAACTCTGTGGTCCTCAGCTAGAGGAGCAGGTTGCCTGCCGAGCCGTGAGTCGGTGCTGTGGGTGGGCAGTGGTGTCGCGCTTTGCATGGGTCTTCTACATGGATGTTTCTTTTCTCCAAAGTCTATTAAAGCTCTGGTTTAAAATAACCCATTTCAAGTAACTCTTCCTTCTTTTTTTCCCCTCCTTTTTTCTTGTCTTCTTTCAGTATCCGCAGTGTTATGCAGAAGTACCTTGAGGAAAGGGGCGAATTAACCTTCGACAAGATCTTTCATCAGAAAATTGGTAAGTCATATTTCAATAAACCGTTACTCACATAAACGTTTCTGGTCGGCTTGCCTGCCACTTCTCTGTAATGGCTGCTGAAAAATCAGGGTCGTAGGTGGTCTGAAGAACACTGGAACACGGGCAGGACTTAGTAAAACAAAGGTCCTCAATAAAATGAAATGTTGTGAAAGGGAAGAAGATGAAGCAAGGCAATCTGTCAACTTAACTTCATGTTCTGGAAAACTACTGGAAAAATAATTAAATTATTTGGAAACATCGAGGAGAAAATTATATTACTTGGTATGGGCTTGTCAGCAATATAATGTGTCACATCAGTTAAAGTTTTTTTTCCCTCTGCAGGGTAATAAGCCCTGTTGATAAGGGAGCAGTGGTAGAAAGGGTACCACACGTGTCATCTTGACGGTCTGACGTGTCCTTGCTAGGAACACGGGGAAACGTGGGCGCACTGCTGTGTGCAGGGGCAGGGCTGCTGGGAGGGTGGGCTCGAGGAACGGTTAGCAGCGCTGCCGTGTGAACGCGGAAGGAGGTACCCGGGGAGCCTGCACGAAGGCGTCAGAGGTCGGTCACTGGGCAGCGCTTTGGTTAACGGTGTGAATGCTGGGGCGAAGAACCTCTGCGTCCTGCCTGCCTGCTGAGAAAGACTGTAACCACACTGAGGACAAGGACAGAATTAATTACAATTGCAAATTACGAAGGATCTCTGTGAAGTAGAGGAGGGTGAAAAAAATGCAGTGCTGCTCGGTCCAAACGAGCAGTGTCTTCTGCGCCTGGGCTGGAGTAATCACACAAATACAGGACGGAGAACCACTGATCGGGTGGACATTTTTAGTCGACTTGGCTGCTCCAGTGAGCCGTAGGTTGTGTTGTCTCAGCTAGATCACACGACTAAATATAAAATCAGGATTGTAACCAGTGAGGCATGTGAAGTAATCCTCCTCTGGCAGAGCATCGTGTCCATCCTGGCACTGGACTACAAAATATACATGGACCTGCTGGAAAAAGTCCAGGAAAGAGCAGTGGGAGTGAGCAGACCTTACTTAGCAGCCTGCTAAATATGACGTACAGGGAAGTATTGAAATAGGGTTATCGTGTAGGCTATGAAAGAGAGAAGTGAGGTTGAACAATATTCAAAACCAGAAAAGTTGTTGCAGAAATGGTGAGGTTAGCCAATTTTCCAGAGGCTTAACATGAGAATTAAAAAAAAATAAATCTGGATATGAATAAACCCATGTTAGTAGTGGGACAGGTCGTAAAGCCAGGGAATGGATTTCGTGAGGGGCTTGTGAATCTTCACCCAGTAGATTTGAGGAGCAGGCTGGCGTACGCCTGCTGGGATAGTACAGCTGCTCTTGTCTTGCAAAATGGGGACAAAACCATAAAACAGACTGGGAAGACTCAAGGAGGTCAGCGGATTTTTTCCTGTCTGAAATACAGAGGCTGTAAGGAGCAGCGGAAACAAATGCCCAAGAGCAAAGTGCTGCTGCGCCTTGTTTCTTGGGGGGGGGCAGTGGGACAGGGGCACCTCCGAGTTGGGTGAGCTTCAGCAGGTCTGCCCTCTGGCTGGAGCAGAGGTGTCTGGCCATCTGGTCACCTGGGAACGTGCGGACGGAAGGTGTGGGAGGTTTAAGTACTGCCAGCTTAAAATAAGTAGTGTTCTTGTATAGCACCATAGGTTGGCACTGATGGGTTTCATAGCTGCGTACAAAGGGGGTTGTGGAAACACGCTCTGAAGTGTGTGCCCGTAGAAGTCTCGTGGAGCTTTCCGTTGTATTACAGTAGTCGAAGCGTCGTCTGTATCTTTGTGCATAAACCCAGTGACTTTTTATTCCGGCCAAAAGCGTTACGCTGTAGATGACAGGCACCTCGTTTGCTTGTGCCGACATCTCGGCACGTGCTTCAGTTCAGTGTCTGTGCTGAGTCCGGAATATTTTGCTATAGCATGGCAGTTGCAAAATAAGTGGAATTTTAAGCAACCAAACGCAGGCTGACTTTAATTGTCTGATTCTGCTTGGTAGCAATGAAATGAAGAAGCCTGGTGTGTTTTCTTCTTTCTTCTTAAAAAAAAAAAAAGTCAAAAAGACCAGCTTAGATGTAACGGGTATCTGTGTTTATGTAACTGAATCCTGCTCGTCAATAGTTGGTTCCGAAGAACAGCGAAGAGCGTTGCAGTTACAGCAGTTATAGTTCGGTGACTGTAACCTCGGAAGGGTTATATCCTCCTTTTTCCCCACCTTTGTAGCCACCGCACCTGGGATTTGAGAGCCCAGAGTTTCATTGACGGATTCATTTCTGCCCCAGATCTTGATGTGTCGTGCACAGATGGGCGGGAGGCTCCCCCCCCCTCGGCGCAGTCATAGCAGTACTCGCCCGCTGTTACCTGGAAATGAGAGGTCTTCTGCGACCACACTGCTGGAGTTTCGGTTACTTCGGAAGCTGGTTTCTTCTGAAGAAGAGTTTAGAATGGAGGAAAAAAAAAAAGATTAGAGATAAATACGACTGGTTTTTAACAGAAGACTTTGCATTGCACTGGAAAATGCTGTGTTTCCTTACTGTGGTTGTTCATTAAAATTTTATTGCACTTTTAGCCATTAAATTACTTCTGTTTCCAGACGTTAGCATAATTGCTTGTGGTAAAGTACCTTCAATTTTAGGCAAGCATTATGCAAAAGTCTGTGAAAATAAATACGGTGAGGTGATTAAAAGCCTCATCACCTTTGTACTCTCCTCGTTACCGCTCTGTGTGGCGGGACGTGGAGGGCTGGCGGTGCAGGTCTGGGGCGGACACCGGGGAGGCAGCTCCTGCCCGAGGAGCCCCGACCAGCACGAGCCAGCCGGGTCTCTGGGCACGAGCTGCAGCTCTGCTGCTTCGTCCCCTGCTGCTGGCTCTTCCTCTGCCTTTATTTGCTCAGTTAGAGCCATCTAGTATACAATGCTTTATCCCCGTACGCTAATTGCAAAACTTCATCAAGCTACCTATTTGTCCCTTTGGCAGGTGCTGTAGATGAGGACTGTTAGGCTTTTTTTTTGCCTTTTTCTTTTTTTTTCAGACCACAATTCTTTCTTACAGCTCCAGGTCACTGCTGTTTCTGTTTTTCAGCATCCTTCTTTCAAATGTAGAACGCAGGGCTTTGATCAGCCATCCGAGTCTTTCTGATGTTCTATATGGGGTCGATCCTGTTGGATGTTTTCCTGTGACTGTGCCTGTGGTGCTGGTCTTACTACCTGCAAGTGCTGATCCCTAGTGAGCCCTTAAATCCTTGCAGGATTGGTGCTTTCCGGATGCCCCTGTAGAAGATCGGTCCAAATTCCCTCCCTGCCACCGCCCAGGTGCGCAACCGCAGGGAATCCCACGGGCGGCTTGGGGTTGGAAACCAAAACCTTTGCTGAGCCCTTTAGGATCAAAATAAGAGCAGGAAACTTGGTCGGTGAGCGGCGTGGCAGCAGCCCTTCCGGGGGTGAAAATGGCCTGGAGGCTTCATCGCATTTGCATAAACAAGCGTGTGTCCTCTATTTACATCTTTGTCTTCACGAAGGCAAACAGGCTGCCCTTGTCTCTTGAAGACTGCACGACTGTCTGCAGGAGTGATGCTCCAGAATGATCTTGAACTCTCTAAGAATCGCCTAATGAGTCAGAGGACATGAAGATAATAGAGCCACCCAGAAAACTGCTCTGGCAGCCCTTAATAGCCCAGCAGCCGGCTGTTCCTGCAGAAGCTGCTTCCTCCACAGCAGAAGCTTCTTGGGGAAGTACAGCATGTCTCGAAGCGGAGTGCGTAACCACCTTTAGCTAGTTTTCTTTTTACCACATCCTGTTTGCTACAAGACCAGATTATGTGTTTGTTTTAGAAAAAAAAAAAGATGTTTTCTGCTATCCCGATATCTAGAATTTACATGTGGAATCCAGTCTGCTTCACGACTGCGTCAGAAGTGGACGTGGAGCTCCTCTCCTGCCGGGTGGGCATGCTTGGGAACGCGCTGCGTGCAGGGGGAGATGTGAAACCAGCTGTGCTGTGCGGAGCTGCTGGGCGGATCGGGGTCTGCTGCAGCGAGTGTAACCACCAAGTGTGAATGGGGGAGAGCTCGGTCATGGCACTGCTAGAACAGGGTTATTGGGGTTATTCTAGTTAAAGGCTTTGGAGCAAACTTGTTGCCGGTTAGAGTTCAGTGACGCTTACGTCTGACGCTGGACTTTCTGACAAATCGCATCTGCCTGGTAGGCAGGGAGTGAAGTTGGCTCAGAAATTGTGGGATGTGATGGTAAAGCATCCTACAGCTTCAGGTCCTGGCTTAGGTTCAGCCTCGTGTTCTCTGGTGGGACCTGGCAGTTTGGGTACACCCTTCTCAGTTTCTCGTCTGTTACCCAGAGCTGTTAGGTTTGGGGAACCATAAGAACAGAACATACTTTAGCTGTTTCAGCAGCTGGTCCCACTGCAATATAAGCTTTTCCCCTTGCCTAGTAAGTAACTTGCCCCCCCCCCCCCCCAGCTAGACCTTATTTTTATTTTCTCAAAATTTAACACTTCTAAAGAGAACCAAGTAAAAAACCTTATGGTTGACGTAATGAAGTGACAAATACTTTTTTTCCTGTTTACCATCCACTTTTGTATAGTGAGGAATGATCTTTCTGGGGTGATTCATTTAGCTGTCTTTTATATCCTCTTAAATCAGCAGGCTCCACGTTGGAGGTCTTCCCAGCCAGGGTGAGCGTTTTGCCATCTGTATCAGAGCTTCTTCCTACACACGCATGTCTGGTGAGGGGCTCTCGCATCTTCTCTGCTCCCTTTACGCAGCTCCAGCTAAGTATAGCCAGTGTACGTTCTGGTGGCTTTGTAGCTGAGTTTCCAGAGCAGATGACTTTGGCCTGTGTTGTAGTCCCTTTTGCACAGCCAGCCTACAGCCGTGGGGAGGAGCTTTTCTGCCTCTGCCGTTGGAGGGAAAGGGGCTCCTCACCGTTCTGGCTGCTGTTTCCTCCAGCTTTGTCACTGACAACGTTCTGTTGAAAAAACAAGAAGCCGAACCCCAGCAAACTAGGGTGCGAACAGCTAAAGAGGGGTTTGGGTTTTTTAGTTAGGGCAGTGAATCATGCTTTCTGCTGCTTGCTTCTCTAGTTATGGGCCCATCATATTTGATCATTTCAGAATTTTGATGCTAATCGTTAGATGGATCTTGAGTTAAAATCTGTTGAGAAAAACATTCTTGCTCTTCCTCTTTTTGTTGGCAGTGTGGTGGCACAGCGCACTGCGCTCTCTGAGATACCTAAAAATAACAGGCTGGGAAAAGTACCTCCCTGGAGCATTATTTAAGCTATTGTTTAATTTAAGCATAAGATCTATGTGCCGGTGGCATTCTGAGCTAATTAAATAGTCCTCTGAGGAAATAACATCGAAAGCAATAAAACTTGGTTGGGAGTAAAGAAAAGCACCTGGGGTTTTGGCTATTAAATGAGCAGTGGATGACACAATTATTAGCAGATCTTGCTTCTAGTCACTTCTGGCCGCTCATGATGACTCTGAAGCTGTACACTTGCCTGCTGGTCGAGGTCCTCCATCCTTCCCAGGGAGGATGGTGCACAAAAACCTGTGCTAAAACCCGAGACTATTCCTAGAGCCCGAGTCACCTAGGGACATGTTAGCTGCTGGTCCAGGACTGGGGTGGCTGAAAGGGTCACAGCCTTGGTCTTGTTTCTTAACAGTATTGGTGAGACACGTAGCACTGCGATAATTTTCTCTGTTCTGGCATGGTGGTGTTAAATGGTGTGTGGCCATATCATAGGGAAAAGAGTTACTTGCTTGGCGGGTTTTCTGTAAGAGCGAGAAGGCAGGTTGGTTGTTGAAGCGGTTTTATTCTGGGTTCCGTTTCTGACCTGGGGAAGACAGCCTCCATACAGAAGTAGATGCCATCAAAAGTAGGAAGTAACTATGCGAACAAAAAAAATGTATTTAAAATACTGTTTGAAGACTGATCTTCTTTCTCGTGTTACTTCTTATTTGCAATTCACGTTTAGACTAAAACTTGGATTGTGGATAGTCTGCAGGAGGCCTTCATGAATCTGTTGACCCCATGCTTTCCTTGCACGGTTTGTATGATCAGTTAAAAACAACACAAAAACCAAACCACAAGTAGATGTCGGAAATTGTGTGATTGTAAACTGAAACAGAAACCGTTAACGTAAGACGTTTCACAGCGGAGCTGTTCCTTTACAGCTATTCCCCACTTGTATCAGCCCGGGGTGCAGACGTGGAAAAAGAGAAGACGCGCACTCTGACCCCTCTTCCAAAGCTCAGTCTGGTTTGCAGTGCAATTTTTTTTCACTGAATTAGCGTTAGGTTTAAGATCCAGTGTTTGTGTCCTAATTTAAGTGTTACCAAGAGCTATGTTTCTTTGAACGTAATTCTGGTTTCTGTTAAAATAAACACGATACTTGGATGAGTTACATGGAAGATTGTTCAGGGGGATGCGGACGAAGCGTCCTGCTGTAGATTTGCCGTGCGTTTTACCTGCAAGCAGTTCTAAGGAGGTGTCTGTCTGGTGTGTCAGAGACAAATAGTATCCAAAGTCGCCATCAAAAATGTATGTATTCATTTTGGATTATCTTCTGATCATAAATAATTGAACATTTCTTTGTTGGGCTGCAGCGTGATGTGCTCCCAGGCCTGCCTTTGTGCAGGGGTTGAAGATACTCCGTTGATTTCCCTGTGGACTTGAAGATTAAGTCTGAGCTTTAAAATAGGAAAAAGATGTATCTTATCGTCTGGAACTTCGCATAATGGATAATGGAGGCATGCTGATACGTATTAGCATTTATATACAGTACAGTTCTTGGAAGATTTAAGTCATGGGGAAAAAACAGTCATAGCAGAGCAGTGTAATTATACAGTTTTTGGGTTAGATTATTAAGAATTCCGGGCAGACTGGAAATTTTGAACTCCAGAAGTAGTACTGTAGGAGAGAAGATGAGCAAGAGAGGTAATGAATGTAACAGAGAGAGAGAGATAACAAATGATAAATTATTTTAATGAAATTTCACTTGGTGTTCCCCATTTAGGTTTTCAGCAAACACACGCCAGGGAACCCCAAGTGGGTCGTGCACAGCCCACGTGACTGTGTTGCCTATGTTTCGCAGCTTGGTTTGGTTTTCCCCAAGAAGCATGTACGTAAAGTCGTTGCTTTCAGACTAGATGGGCCCTGGGTGATTTGTGCAGCCATCCTGCGGCTGCGCGCCTGAGGCTGCGGCAGCGGCGAGTCTCCAGCCCTCCCTTCCAGCTCTGCTTGCAGCAGCTTTGCTGCTGTGCGGGGGAGATGGCACCCCTCTGTGCGGGTACTGGCGAGGGACGGGCATTTCCAGCACGCTGCTGGTGCTGTGGCAGAGAGCTTTGAGCTAAAATGTTATAAACCCATCCTTAATACAGTGCGAAGCGACTTCCATGGCGTTTTCTATCTGCTTCTGCTCACTTGAGCTTTCTTAGCCCATTTCTGACGTCTCTACTTGCGTGTAAACAGGGATGGTGTGCAATTTTGATTTCCTCCTGCTCCCCCAGCAATTTCTCAGTCAATCCAAAACAGTTGCACTCCCATGGAGTTTTATCAATGTGTCTTGAAACAATTCACAGACCAATTAAGCCTCTGAACACCACTGTGAAATAGGTAAATATTAGTTTCCCATGTCTGTAGCGTGGCATAATAACAACTTTAATGAGATTTACCTGCATAGCTCTGTACTAATGATAAAGCATATTCTCTGCTCCTGCCAGTGCTACTCATTCATCTCAGTGGGATAACTCATTAGTAACAGGAGAAAAGCTTGGAAACCAGTAGAAGAGTAAGCAGAATCTAAATTACTGAAGCTGTTAAGTCGCCTAACTTTCAGCAGTGCTTTTAAGAGATGGAGCGGTTAGGAAGTCGCAGAGCAGAGAAGCCGGAGGGCCCTGGCTACCAGTTGTCTTGTGAATGCATCTTCGGAGCAGAGAACAGGCACGGGTATTTACCGTGAGCCTTTCAAAGGCTTTTGCAGTTCTGTACCAGCATCTGCCCGGGAAGAGAGCAATGCATAGTGCAGCTTGCAAACCCCCCGGGGAACTGGTCCAGAGTCGCGAGGTTCTTGGTGCAGAACGTGGCTCGGTGCGCTGTCGGGAGGTGAGTAATGCACGCCCTGAGACCTCCGAACCCCAGCCTCCGTAGGGAAGGAGCAGTAACCTTATAGGGTAGTCACTTCGCGCTTTCCTGGCCTCGTTCCACCGGCAGCATTTGTCCAGCCAGCGCCTCTCTCGCATTCCGCTCTCAAACGTGTGTGTGTCTGCCCTGTTGGGTAGGTAGCTTCAGAAATGTGCAAACCAGTTTCTTAATGTTTCTGGATACTTCTGTCACTAATTTTTGTGGTTACCAGGGGGAAGAGTCTGACGGGCAGCAGAGCCATCTGTTCCCGAACCTCCGGCTCTCGGCAGCTTTCTTCTCTCTTGGAGTGCGCCAAGTTAACCAGAGGAAGGCTTTAAAATTCCTGTAGGAGAATCATCTGTGCCCTGTCACTGTTGTTCTAGCGGTTTGCTCCTCTTTACCTAAGCGCTGTGTGTATTTACTAACTGAAAACTGCTGGGTTTGGGGTTTGGTTTTACCCACAGTACAGCAGTCCTCCTAGATGCTGTTGCAGAAGAGTGTGATTCTTTACGGTGGTTATGATGCTGAACAGTACTTGTGAAGGTGAACGCTGTCCCCAGGGGCTTGAGGACACCCTTCTGTTGAGAAATGAGCCCTCTCTCCATTAAATGATCCTGTCACCCCCCTCTGCCCGAAGAAAAACCACACGCAGACCTAGGCCCTTCCAAGGAAGTACACCTACACCTCCCCATGTATGTTGTATGTTAAATTTAAGTCAGAACAGGGAACGGTTCGTGGCTTAGAGCGTGTCAGAAGGAATAGTGTGCTTTTCAGTAACTAAGGGGTACTGCCTTGCCTTATGTAAGTGATTTTGAGAAGCTGTATAGTGGAAAAATACTGATCAACAAAATAACAACTGTCACGTCCTTCACAGGGACTGAATATTCGTGTGACGTGGGGAAAGAGCCGCTACAACAAATAACAAGCAACCATCATGACGTTTTTAAGCTGCTAATACTCGTTAGCTTGCTAATTAGTTGCTGGTAGCTGCTAATACCACTTGCAAAGGTGGTGGGAGTTTCCTCTGTTTGCAAGTGAGAAAAGAACAAGACCTCAAGTGCTGCAATGTATTTCTTGATGAAACTGAGTGAAGGAATTTAGTCATGTTCTTGGCAATAACTGATTGATTGAAATTAAATGCTTCAGTTCTCCATTGAGTTGTCCTTTTAAGAATGAAAATATTTTTACGTATCTGTTTAGTGATATTAGTCCTCAGTCTTCTAGAGGTACTTTTTCTTCTGTAAAACTCTTTTATTGGTTCACCTTTGGTACGTTGAATGCCTTTGATAATCCCCTTTCAATGTATGTATAGATCTTTAGCCGACTGGAGTTTTGCGCGTTAAGGGAGGCCAGAGTATGGCAGGTATGTGCCAAGTGTGGGTCAGATAGGAATTTTCCCCATTCTGTTCATGGCTTTAAAAAATGGTTTATTGCTCATTCAGTATTCAGAGGTACGTTTCATGAGGGTCTTAAGATGATAGGTGGTGGGGTGCGGTGTTCTTTTTTTGAGGCAAAGATCCAGTGGCAGTTGCAGCGGGCGAAGCACAGACTTCATGGTTTTGTTAATGTTTTAACACAGCTGCGTGTTAAAAATAGAGCCTGTTCCTCTTTTCCTTAGAAATCCTTTTATTTGCATCGGCGTGCCACCACTCGACATCTTGACAGCTGCTGGTCCTGCCCGTGGAAAGCGCCGAGCGCTGGCTGCTGCCGGAGGAGGCGGAAGGGTGTTCGCCGTCAGCCCTCTGCTCGCAGCGCCGACGCTAATCCGCCTCGAGTAGTTTGCTCCCAGCTGCCCCTCCGGGCTCGGAGCAGGGTAATAGCTGAATGCTCGCACTAAGTCAGTGTATTGGCTGCTTAAGATCCTCTACCTGTAAGCCCGCGTTGAGGCTTGGCAGGGCTCTGGAGTTCTCCTCCGTCGTGCCAGAGGAGCGGCACGGCCCTTCGGCGCCCGGCGCGGCTCCACGCAGGGTTTAAGGCGTGCGCAGGTCCAGCGCTGGGGAGACGCTGGCCGAGTTTTAACGAGGGTTAGTGATTTCACTGAGTGAAAAGCTCTTGGAAAAAATGCCTGGAAAGAAGGATTTTCTTTGAAGAGACTTGAAACCTTTGAGCCAAAGTTTATTTTCATACAATGATTTATAGACGTCATTAAACAGGCTACCTGGCAGCTTACAGACTAATTTGAGCTCAGTTTGATGCTGTTCTAGGGAAATTGTTCTGCACTCCTCGCCGTTGTATGCAAGCCCTGCCTTGCAAAGTATAATTTGTTCTTTTACCCCGCTTTTTATGTGCAAAGATGTGTTTTAATTTGTTATGATGTATTATTTTAAATGAAAAGTGAATGTACATTAGGCTCTATTAGGAAGAATAGGTTAAGGACAAACAGCTCGTAATGGGAAAGCCGGGCAGTGAAATCTGCGGTGCCTCCTGGGCTGTGAGGATTCCTGTGGCTCTGCACCCAGCCAAAGCCGTGATTCCTGGGCAGATGAGTATTCCCCGGTAGTAGCAAGTCTCTTTTTGTTCCTGAAGAAGGAAGTTGGTGGTTCACTCAGTTCTGGAGGTTTTAGGTGGTCTTAATTACCCTGCGCTTTGGCAACGGAGTGCCTGTACCAGACAGAGCGAGATTTTGAACTTGGCTGGATATTCTGTAACGACTGCAGGTTTGAATTATGATTTTATATGGTTTAATAATAGACCCCAACTGTTTGTGTCTAAGACCCAGATCTGTTCTTGGTACTGACAGTGGGTTTGTGGCGTTACTTGAGGCAAATAAAATAAATGGGGTAAAGCATGGGATCGCACATCAGGAGGAATGGTGATTTTCCAGCAGAAAATCCAAGCGTGATCCTCTGTTCATGGTCCTGGCTCCCTGCTGCAGAGAGGCTACAGACCACGCCGGAGAGGAGCTCTGGGGTGTCACGCAGCGGATCTGGCTGTCTCAGAGGGGGAGCAAAGCCTTGCCATCGCAGGTGGTTAAAAACCCCAGTACCTGGGTGTAAACATGGCCGTAAGACGCCTTGACTGCGGTGTGCTAGTTGAGTTTTGCTGTTCCTGGCAGTTCTGCACAAGAGGCTTTTCGGGGGCCGGGGCGTCATTGCCAGCGCCGCGTGCGGATGGATGCCCCTCCGGTCGTGCTCCTCTGACTTCTTCACACTGTTGCCTGAATCCAGCCAAATAAGAAAGATCAGGAGAGGTCTTGGAGGCGCTTAGGTCAGAGACTGTGCAGGGCCCTCCCTGAGGAAGGAGCCTGGTGTCGCAGGGTTTGCAGAGCGCCGGCGCGTTCCCGAGCAGCCTGGTGCGCGGACCCCCGTGCTGCAGCTTCCGCTGCCTGGCAGTCAGAGCCGGTAGCTGCGCTCGACGGGAAATGAGCCCGTACTGCTTTGGGTGCAGATGTCGCTACTTATTTGTTTTTCATTATTCTGTATTTGTACACAGCGTGTTTAGTTAGGATTTGGAAGCAGCTCGATATTTTTGTTTTGTAATTTGCTATTTTGCCTGCTAGAAAGAGCCTGCATCGACATTTCGGACCGCGTTCAGGTCTGCTGTAAATAGATGCGGCTTCCTTTCAATCAGTGACATTGTGAATACTTATGTCAGGGCCAAATGTGTCTATTTTTAGCTCTGCTGTCTTACCTAGTCACTTCTGTTTGTTTTAATAACGTTATTATTTACTCCTGTTCAAAGGGTGTTTGAATCAGGTACTAATAAAATCAGATAAGTAGTTTTCTCTAAGGTTTGTTTTATTATGGTGTTCCTCATGAATTTTTTTATTATTATTATTCTGTGCTCTCAGTTAATTGACATTCTCATGAAGATGAAGATACGTTGTGAGTGCAGAGGTGACCTTTAGCCGGCAGGAGCAGGCAGGAGGCCAGCGCTCAGCCCTCTGCCCGGCTGGCAGCGTGGCTCGGGCTGCCGTCCCGTCGGTGAGTGCTGGCAGAGCCGTCCTGCCGATGGGGCAGAGCATCCTGCTCTAACAGGGATAATTATCTGGGCGTAACCTGATGGCGGGGCAGGAAAATGACAAGTAACTGTAAGATGAGAAGGCAGCTTTAATCCCTACGAGTGGAAAGGGCAGCATTTCTTTATTAAAACTCTTAAGAGAAGGGTTCTACTTTGGCAGGGTTTTTTTCTTTTTTTTGAAGTGTGGCCCGGTTCTGTTGGTCTCGGTAGCGCTGTGCGATCCCGTGCTGGGAGGCTGTTTGGGGGCTTCAGGTGGAGCCTTGCTCGCGGAATCGGTCTGGCTGCAGAGCTGAGGCGGCTGCTGCGACGCGCTGGGCTTGCATCGAAGCAGGGCGACTGCAGGGCGGTGGGTGCAGAGGTGGTAGCGGAGGCTGAAGTGGGTGGCGGGGGTTAGATGGATAAAGGCGCCAACCGGCATGGCCTGGGAGGAGCCGTGGGCTCGTGGGCGATGGGCACCCAGCCCTGGGTGCCTGCTGGCCCTTTGTGGGGACGGCTGACATGGGCCGCACGGAGACTTTGCGTGGAGGTGAGAAGTGGGGTGGAAGGCTGCTCGGGGTGGTGAAATAGTGTAAGCCGTAATGGGCTTGTAAAGGTGGTGTCAGTGGCCAGGCAAGTTTGCGTGCGGGCTGCTCACCAGCCGCCTTCCTGCTCCCTGCCCCAGCCTGGCCCGAAGAAGTGCTGAATTCAGGAAATAAAGCCCAGACCTTACTAATCCAGGGGTGGGCCGGGGGTTGAGAGTCAGGATTTCATCAACAGTTCTGAAATCATGTTAGAAAAACATAATTTGCAATAAATACAGAAGTAAAAAGTATGTTCTCTTTAAAAAGAAATGGGTTAACTTGATTCCCTCACCTTGTCCCCTCCCAGCTTGTGAAACAGCCCGTGTCTGGTTGGGGACGGGCTCTGGGAAGGGCCCGATCGCTCCAGCAATTAATGATGTTTGGCAAAATCAGCTGTACAGGACTGTCCATAAAAAAATAACGGGGCAAAAAATCCCGGTCTGGAGGCTGGGAAAGCACAGGCTGGTGCTGTCTCGCACTCGCTTGAATGTATTATTGATACCATCCGTCACTTCGGTGTTACTAGAAAAAGCTTTTAAAATCTTTTTTTTTTCCTTTAACAACTAGTGATCTGGTTGTTGCAGAAATTATATAGTATAGAAGAAAAAAAACTTTAAAGCAAAAGCTGTCAGCATCTTTATTTCATAAATAATTGCTGGTTCCTTTTATCTGTTACCTAACGCTATCATTTTTTTAATTCCTGCTTTCTGTTCTCAGTGTTATTTTTCTGTGTGTAGTGAACTGTGCTTATTGTGCTTCTCGTCAGTTCCTGAACTTCTTAAAACTCCTGTCACTTATTCAGCGCTGCGTCTGTCAGTTAGTTTTGCTGTTATCTGAGAGCTGCGGTTCCTGGCTAATAATTTTTCACTCAATCTAAGAACGTCAGGAAAAGAAGAGATTTCCTTTATGCTGCAGCGGGAGTGCAGAACCCGTTGATACAGTGGGAGGCGGAAAAAGAAACGCTTCCAGCCTGGAGAACACGAAGCTCTAATTGGATTTGTTTGGATTCAGGACAGCGGAAAGATTTTGAGTGTGCCGATACCTGGGGACGTGGGCTGCGCGGTCGGGCAGGCTGCAGTGGTGAGAACAGGGAGGGGTAGGATGTTTGCGTTTGCAGTGGTGCTGTGAAAGAGCTAATGGCTTAAGGCCAGTCACTCAAAAAAAGACAAAAATCAGAGAGAAGGACTCGTTCAGTGAAGAATTTACCCACAAAATCTTTTGAAAATTTCTTGGGAGTCTTCGATCTTTTCAAGCAATACTCTGGACTGGGCAGTGGAGATCCTGGTTCTGTTTTCCTCCGTTGTAAATCTTCAGCGGAGTAATTATAAGTCCCTAAAAACTGCTCTCATCGCTTTGCAATGTTTCTGTTTCTTGGCTTCCCCAAAGATTTTTCCTTAACATCTCTGTCCTCCAGGCTCCGCAAGAGTCTCTTACAGTCCCCAGATCTTTCTTCATTGCTTGTCCCTCACCGTCAGCCTCGGATCAATCGTCCCTGGAAACGAAGTTTTCCTGCAGAGCTCCCGTCCTGCCGGCACCGCGGCAGCGAGCCCCCCCGTGGGACGCAGCTGCTCCTCAGGCAGCCGAGGTGGAACCTGCGCAGACGCGCAGCTCCCCTTCCCGGCACGGTCAGGAGGGATGCGCTTCGCTGCCTGCGGTTTGCTGTCTGACGTTGCTGTCGCTTTGACTGAGGAAATGCCTGAGGTGACACCATTCCCCCCTATTTTCATGAGGCAAGGGGAAAAAAAAATCTCATTAGATTAATTAGAATTCCATCACTCGGCTCGTCCTTCGCCAGGTACAACCTGCTGAAGAAGGTTGTGCTGGACACCCACAGCTTTTTCTCTGATGTCTGTGCCACGAATGATTTCAAGCGCAGCGCTCAGGGTTGCCTAACCCTAGCCAAGCATTAGGATGTACTTAAAAACTCCGAAGGAATCCAGTTCTCCTCAGTCACGTGAAATGTCGGGAGGCAGTTCGTTTCCCAAGCGTGGGACGGGGCTGCCTTGGCCATTGCCGGGGCGGCAGCAGGACGGTTAGAAAACACACAGTGGTTAGAAATACACTCTTGGAGGGATTCTGAAGGGTGCCCAGGTTGTGAGGTGTGGATCTGTGCCGCCAGGCACGTGGAAAGCTGGCGGGATGGAGCAGCCCAGCAGTTATTTGCGGAGCGGTGCGTGTGTCTGGCTGGCTGAGCTGCTGCTCAGAAAGCTTATGGTACGTAATCCTTCTTACGGTTTGCTTATATCTTTTAAAAAATAATACTGGAAGCCTTTCTGTCAAGGGATGTTGGTCTGTGTGCAGTCCTGGTTTTGTGATGACTCTATAAACCCCGTGTATGCGTGCAGTATAACCTACTACATCTATGTAAATGCTCCTGGTCCATAGGTTCTTCAAACCTATTTCAAGTTAACCAGCATCAAACAGCATTTCTTAACAGGGAATGCATTTTTTTCTGTTCTGAAAAGACAGTAGTGAATAGCTGATGGAAGCTGATGCTCGAATGTATGCTTTAAGCACTCCCCTGGTGGTAGGGCAGCGTTCTTCTTGGGTGCTGGTGACCTTTTCAAGTGCACTGTGGGGTTTCTTCCCCTCTTACAACTTGTAAAAATTACAATAGAAAATATATGTTAATAATTTTTCTGTCTGTGGGAGAATTTTCATGTCACTTCTTGCCATAACAAACCCGGCTGTCCCTGGGGTGAGGAGCGGGCCACCCCCATCGCGGTGCCCACCCTCTGGGGCCGAGGGAACGCCCTGTCTCCCACCGTCTCCCGACCCTGCTGCTCTTCAGGGTGCTGTTGGGCTGGAAGAATCACCCTGTGGTTTCGGTACAACAGGCTTGCAGATACCTGGGGTGTCCAACTGGTGAACAAGTACAACGTTGGTAACTTCATGGGGAAGCGATGGTTCATGCTCTAATTTATTTTACTGCAGTATTTTAAAATTTTCTTTGATCATATACTTAAAAATGTTGCTGTAGTAATTCTGTTCATCTTCGCTGGAACCTGGCTAAGCAGCATTTTCTCATTATTGATTCATATGGCTGTAACTTACTAGGACTATATTAATCGCCTGCAAAATTTTTAGACTGCCTGCGGTGGAGGGCTCTAGCTTTCTGCCCAGCAGCGCCGGTTGGAAGGGCCCTGGGCAGAGCGGGCTGTGCAGGGCAGGCAGCATAAGCCCGCTATTGTGCCTTGTTCTCTGGCCTCGTGAACCTTTTCTTTCTCTGAGATAATTAAATTTAAAAGTTTGGAAAATATTAAACAGGGCTAAAATGTTTGGCATGGCATTGTTGAAAATTTGTGTTGGTATATTTTTACACTCCTCCCACAGTTGTCTTTGTGGGGTGGTTTTTTTTTTTTTGTTGTTGTTGTTTGTGGGTTGTTTTGGTGAAGAGCCAGTAGCTGGGACCACGCCAGGGATTTTTCTTTCACTGCATTCATTGCTGTTTGTGCCACTCTTTAGTCTCTTAATTACACGACTGTAATCTTCTTCGGTTCATTGTCCAAACAAAGGTTCAGTCAATTCAGCATTATTTTGCTCAGTGCTGCTGCTCTTTCGATCATGTGTAAAATAAGAGTTAATGAATTAGGTTCAGTTCCATAAGCGACAGGTTTTGTTCTGAAAGCCGGGTCCATGCCACGTTGGCCACTCCGGCAGGGGACTGCAGGAGGACGCGCGCTCTCTGGAGCTGGTTCTGGAGGTCCAGGAGCGGCCCTGGGGGGCGCTTGGCTGGGTTTTGGCAGCACGGGGACAGTCTCTGCCTGCTCGGAGAGGGGACTCGTGTTCCCCTGCGGCGACAGGGTGACCCTCGGTTCGAGGGCTGGCTGGGAGCTCCGTCCTCCGTCTGAGGGACGGGCATCCCGAGGGCTGCTCGGGTGAGCTCCGGTCCCCTCTGCAATACAGGAAGACAACTCTAGGAATATTTCCAGTAAAACAAGAACAACAATGAGCCCTTAAACAAAAGAGAAAGGGAAAAAAAAAACCCCACTCTAAATGCAAATTGCTTGTAAGGAATAGAAAACTTGGGGTTGGTCGGTTGGTTTGTTTTCCAGAAAGCACATTTGTTTGTAAAATATTTCAAGAATGATTCTTTTTGTGGAGAATAATTAGAAAGTTTGGAGAATCTCATGAGAGAATTTCATAATTAGATTTCTGTCCTTATTTAGAGAAGAAAACCCAGTTTGCATAATCTTCGAAATACCATCCTATTCAGCTAAATGAGCCAGGTGGGGTACAGGAGTTGTCTGGTCATGGTCTCTTTTCGGGTGTTCTGATTGTGGCCAAACAAATCCAGGGAACCCCAGGAAATCCAGCTCTTCCAATAGGACATTTAACTCGGAATCCAGATATAGCTAGAGGGGCTACCAGGAAGCTAATAAATGTTTTCATTACACATAAATTAAAGATTTGTTTGCCTGATTAGCATTGCTTTGTCTGCCGAGACAAACTGTTTTGCTTCTGAGCAGTTGGTGGGTTTTTTTCTTCTTTAGGTCTTTGATAAAATGAGGTGATAGAGAGTTGAAAGGACACGGTGTTCCTGACTGGCAGTTACATGCTCTCTGGTATATACTACAGTGAAATTACTGTGTAGCACATGAAGTGGGGTTTGCATTTTTTTTCTTAAAGACAGTATACTCTGGAAAACAGGAGATGTTGTAGGTGGTTGTATTATTTCTTAGTGGAGCATTCAGTGATGTGCAACTTTTTTTAGCAATATAATTTTGCTGTAAGTTCGAATTGCAATGACATTTGAATTTAAAAAAAAGTCTCTGGTGTGTGTATGTATCTACTTGCAGTCGAAAAGGGGCACGTTGTGGCCCTTGGGTTTCTGCTCTGCTTTCTCTTCCTCGCTTCGTTATTTTCACTTACGTTTTTGGGGTCTTACTGAAATCACACCCAACTTTTGGAGGTCAGTAGACAGCAGCTGAAGGAGAAGAGGTACTGCCTGCTGCAGGGTGGTTTTTAGCTCTGAGGGGTTTGAGATAACCCAAGCAATGACGGGTGACAGCAGATCCCTGTGTAAATTAAAGGGTAGCGGGGACCACCAGGCGCGTGTAGAGACAGTACTTCCAGGAGACGGAGCTTGGAACGGTGCCTTAAAATGCTTATAATGGAAAATACTCATCAGCAGGCTGCAAAGGCCACGCTTTAAATTACTTATCATTTCTTGGTAAAGATGATACTTATAATTTACTTTTAAAGATCCTGATGTAATTTATCCTGCTATAAAACCTATTAGAGGTAATATTAACCAGTAACTCTAAAATCGGAGTGTAGAAGACGTTGCATTTCGTCAGTAGAATGTAGGTAGATCTGTTTCAGAAAACCAAAACATGGGAACAGTAGCTAATTTTTACTCTGCAAAAAGAAGCAACATCTGATCCATGAAGAGGAATGGGATGTTTTGGTGCTTTATGTAAACATCTCATAAAACTCTCAGCAGGTGGAAATTGGAATATGCTTAATGTACCTGTGGGAGGTGGGTGAGGTTTATGATCCTTTTCTGTTCCGAATGCTGTGGAGCTGCCCGCGAACTGGTATTGCTAAGCCCTGGCAATTGGGGATCCTCGCGCAGGAACGCGCGGTGCGGGATGGTACCCCGGTGCTTTTGTTTCCCTCTTTACAAGTTGTCATCGTGATGATACTTCTTTTTCTGAAATTTTTTTTTTTACTCTTTTCTTTCTAGGATTTTTGCTTTTTAAAGACTATTGCATGAATGAGATTGATGAAGCTGTCCCTCAACTGAAGTTTTATGAAGAGGTAAGTGGCCGCTGATGGAGTTTGGGGCCGGAGCGGGCTGCGGCAGGCTGTCCCTCCCATCCGCGGGCAGGGCTGCCGTTCGTCTGAGTCAGCGCAGCCTCGTGGTAGAATGGTTGATTCATGAGAGACAATGTTTGAGATAGCAACGATTGCATCTCTGAGGGGCGAAACTACCCTCTTAAACACATTCAAGAGACTGTGAAAAATAGCGGTGTAGCTGGTTTATCAGGTTGGTAGTTTGGCACAGTACTCTCACAGCATATTTTATGGGAGTAGGGTAGATGATTTTTTTGCCTTCTTACTGGGCAAATACTTGAGATCTAGAAAAGGAACATTTCCAGGAAAAATATACTGAGCTAAACTTCTGAAAGTGCGTTTATTTGCATACACTGAAACTGTGTTTTTTTAATTAAACATAAGCTAGCAAAGCATTTGCAGAGCTACTGGTTTTGTCCTTCAGGAGTTATGTATGTTTAGTTTTAATAAAGCTGAAATGTTTGATGTGTTGAAGACAAAGCAATGGAAGGAGGTTACTTGAGCAGCTGCTTAACCAAAGCTTCATTCGGGACGTTCATGTGGCAAAAGATAACTTGGAAAACACTGAGAGAATGGTGGAAAGGGGAAGATTACTATTAGAGATTGAAATATCTTTAGGTGTATTCATGGTACACTCTTTGACTATGGTTCGTTTGGAATTTTCCAAAGAAACGAGGTGAAATTAGATTCATCTCAGTCTCTACTTGTTCAGTATCTCTGATACCGTAAGGTAAGCCGGGTGTGTTCTTGAGAAGTGGGATTAGCTTTTGATCTTCACTTGTGAAGATGATGGTAGATCTTAGTTCTGCTACAAAACAGAGGTGAGGTTAAAGGAAGTGACATTTGCCAGCTCTCTGGTGGTGGGGGGTGGGGGGATGGTTGGACTAGATGATCCTTGAGGTCACTTCCAACCTTAATGATTCTATTCTATTCTATTCTATTCTATTCTATTCTATTCTATTCTATTCCTCCTTTCAAAAAGACCTGAAAGCAAACCCAGTGCTTTTTAGGAAAGCCGCTGACGTGGGGCATGGATTCATCTCTATCGCATGTAGTGAAGATTTCCCCTAAAGCCTAAAATAAGCACGTTTATTTTATGCTGTCCCGAGAAGCAAAAGCAGACGGTGGAGCGCGGTTCCCCGCTGCAGTTTGGTGTTTTGTCCTTGGCATGGCTGGCGGCTGCCGCTGTGGGAATCACAGCCAGACGCTGGCTTGGCCCCACATCGTCCATCTCTGGTCCCCGGCATCCCTCACCTGACTCCCCAAAGCTTTCCCTGTGCCCTCTGTGCTCCAGCGAGATGCCCAAACACCGTGCCTTCAGCCCCGGGCACCTCTTGCTCTGCAGCACCCACCTGGACAGAGAGCGATGGGCGCCCTGTTGCCCATAGCTGGTTTTGAGTAGCTGCCTGGGCTTGTAGAAAAGGAGGCGCAGCTGGAGTTCCTGGTGTTGGGCTTGTGCTCTCAAGTGCTTCGTCCTTGTCTCTAACGTCCTTTTCCCTGTGGGAAAGACAGCAGAGTACAGCTGTCTGTGGCGTTGCGTGAGGGACGCAAGGGCAGCTGGGGCTTCGGAGATGTCTTGGGAGTCACTGTGGCAGGGATGCAGGAAAGCCCTGTCGAGTGCTGGGATGGGTAAGGGACTTGAAAACAAGTCTTATGCGGAGTGGCTGAGGGAACTGGGCTTGTTTAGCCTGGAGAAGAGGAGGCTGAGGGGAGACCTGATCGCTCTCTACAGCTACCTGAAGGGAGGTTGTAGTGAGGAGGGTGTTGGTCTCTTCTCCCAAGTAGCAAGCGACAGGACGAGAGGGAATGGCCTCAAGCTGCGTCAGGGGAGGTTTAGGTTGGATATTAGGAAAAACTTCTTCACAGAAAGAGTAGTGAGTTGTTGGAACAGGCTCCCCAGAGAGGGGTTAAATCACTGTCCCTGGAGATATTTAAAAGACGTGTAGACGTGGCACTCCAGGACATGGTCTAGCAGGCATGGTGGTGTTAGGTTGACGGTTGGACTTGATGGTCTTGGAGGTCCTTTCCAACCTTAGGGATTCTATGATTCTGTGATCCTCCGAAGAGCGATACGAGGGGTGGCTTTAGATCGATGGGGTCGGTTGTATCCTGTTGTCACAAGATAATGAAGGAAGAACCTAACAGAACTCGTGCCCAGGGCAGACGCGGGTCCGGAGGGACTGGAGTTTCAGCGGGTGTCCTTCTGCAGCCCTCTGCTGCCGAGGGCCCCGGCAGCGCTCCCGCAGGGGCCGCTCGGGCAGCCCGATGAGCCTCGTCACTCCATTCATTCCTTGTTATATTTGTGATGCTCTAAATATAAAACGGTGGTTAATCCTATCCTAGGTGCTCCTTTCAGCTACAACAGGCACACGTGCTTTTGAACGGCAGCCTGCAGTGCTCGGAGTTAATTAGAAGTGCTGCCTGAGATAACCTCTTGTCTGGATTACTCTTAAGCTCATGATTTAAATTTTCCCTTGCTAGTGGGCTAACAGCACAAAATAGGCTGAGCTGGTTATCAGGTTGGAGATAAATCCTGAGCGATATACGGTTCCCCCGCTCAAATGAGATACTCGCTGTCAATAAAGAAGAATCTTTTTCTGTTGTTTTAATCTTTTTATATACTGAAGCTATCACTGTCAGAAGTAATCAAAAAGGCACGTTGTAGCAGATTGTTTAGCGAGATATTTTTAGCTGCCTCTTTATCTCTGAAACAATTTGAAATTGTATTTTTAGGTTATTAGCAAAGTGCTGCCTAAAAAGAATTTAAATGCTTTGTCATGTACTTTTCGAAAAATCCCATTAAAGATATTTAAAGAGAGGTTCATTGCGTTTTGTGACACACCCGATTCAGAAGTGCTTTTTTCATACATTTGATTTACGTACTGCGTTTATTACATGTAGAATAATTGGAGTACATTGCTACATTAAAAATTGCTTGATGTAGAAGGGCTGCGTACTCCAGGGATTTCATATTACTGCAGCCTAAGTCACGATCCAGCGCTTAAGTGGAGGAGTGATTCATCCAGATTGGTTTCAAAAAAAAAAAAAAACAAATTAAAAAAAGAAAAAGAACTTCTTGGTGCTTGAAAACTAATGGATTCTGGTGTCAGTTTTTGAGCAGAGACTTTGTCAGCCGCTTTTCTTGAGGTGAGGTGAAGTTTGCCAGGGAAGCGCTGGAGCAGATGATGACACGGTACGTTATCTCGGGGTCAGGAGCAGCACAACCTGCGTTTATAAATGGGGACACGGCTCTGCCTATCGCTGTATTTTTTTTTTTTGGCATGGCACAGTAATGTTCTATTTCATAAACCTGTAAAATTAGCTTGTGAGTATGTCAGGCATGCGTGCTAAACGTGATCGCAGCCTGCGGGGGAAGTGGGCTGAGCCCCCGGGAACAAGGTTGCTGGTGGGGACTTTCGCCACCCGCTGTCCTCTTCTCCAAAGCTGTACAAAACAAAGGACTTTGGTTAAAAAGCCCACGGGAAAGGCAGGTGGGAGAGACCCTGGCCTGCCGCCGGCGTGGCTGGGCTGTTGAAAGAGACCCGTCTGCTCTAGGTGCTGAGTTAGGGGGTTTGAAACATAAATGCTGATGGGCATAAGGTTGCTTCAAGTGAGACAGTACGATAGGCATCAGGCTTTCTCCTGTACTTCTAATTGTTTTGTAGCATTATATTAATTAAAAAATGTTTCTTTGGCAAAGATGTTTTGAATCATTTTAATTATAAATTGGTACCAAGGGGGAAGTAGTCACAGATGGCAAATCGTGGTGGAACGGTTGCCTTATCGTAGTTAGCAAACAAGAGGACTACAGCTAGAAAAATACTGAGTTTAATTACAGTGTCCCACTTTCAAAGGTAGGTTGGTCTGGGTTTGTCACGAGGAGGCCTGTTCGAGCTGTAAGGGGCAGCTCATCCTGTAAAACGAGCAGCCTCTGAAGAAGAAAAAAGAAAAAAAATAATATTGTGAGATGGAGACAAAACACGTTTTTAAAATCCTTACCTTTAGCAGTCCTCAGCAATGTGCTTTCTGTTACCTCGGGTGCTGCTGTGGCTGTTAACGCGTGGCTGGCAGGAGCAGCACAACCCTGCTTTGTTGTCCCTGGAATTACGTTTTGCTGGGCCAGTACGTTCTCCCCGCCTCGGAAGGAGATGTGCCGGCACACGGTTTGTGTGGGGCTTGTTCTGTAGGCTGAAAGTACAGACCGCTCCGGTATGGCCTGTTCCTGCTCAAACGGGCGCTGAACAAAATCTAGCAGGGTCTTAGCTCTGCTTTGGTTTTCTTGAGTGGGCACAGGCATCCCGAGCAGGTCTGCAGACGGGCAGTCATTTGGACCCCGGGATCACAGACTGATGCTGGGAAGACCCAGCAAGTCAGAGCTACGACTGAAGATCTGAGAATCACAGAGTCGTTTAGGTTTGACCTTTAAGATCATTGAGTCCAACCATTACCTCAGCACTGCCATGCCTACCGCTAACCCATGGCCCCAAGCGCCACATCTCCACGTCTTTTAAATCCCCCCAGGGATGGGAACCCCGCCGCTGCCCTGGGCAGCCCCTCCCAGGGCTGTGCGCCTTTGCTCATGTCCCTGCCCTTGCACGGCCAGTCCTCGCACGCAGCTGGGCTTCGGGCTTCCCCCGCGCAGGTTCGTGTTCTGGCAAAGGGAGGGATGGAGGGAAGCATGCTGCTCCGGCTCGGTCCTCTTCCAAGTTTGGAAAGCAAAGCTTTGCAGCAGTTTTGAGCACATCAGTTTCCTTGCGTAAGAGTTCTAAGGTAGGAAGGAATTCTAAGGCCAACTGTAACTACGGTACTGCAGGTGGTTTTTCTTTAAGTCTTAATTAAGAAAGGAGTAAAGTAAAATAAAACTTCAGCCAAAGCCCCTTTTTTACCAAGTGAGTGGCAAGTCATCAGAAATGTGCTCATCTAATGGGTCCTTCTCTCCTGTGTTGCAGATAAAAGAATACGAGAAGCTGGATTCTGAGGATGAGCGTCTGACCAGAAGTCGGCAGATTTATGACACGTACATAATGAAGGAGCTCCTGTCCTGTTCACACGTGTGTATCACCCACAGTCCGCACGGCTCGTCCTTGCTCGAGTACCTTGACAGCAGTGCTAATTCAAAATAACCGCGATTTCATTCAGAGAACAGCTGAGGCTGTTGCTGAAGGAGCTGGTACTACAAATACTTGTAGTGCTGTGCGTTTCCATTTGAAGTGGGGTGGGGTTTGGCTGAATTCAGATGCTTTTTTGCTTTTCTTTTTTCTTTTTTGCTTCCCCCCCCCAATAATGAGGTGTAAAGATTGGTGGTGTGTGCCAGTTCTTCTTAAACTTTGCGGTACGCAAAGGAAATATTTGAAGATTTATCTGGTTTATATTTCTTTTAACAAAATCTCTACTTTAAAACTTGCCAGAATGAGCGCCCGTTGTGTATGTATGTGCACAGGTATACATCCAGTAACCAGCCCTCCCCAGCCCAGCAGCAGCCCTGCTCCCCACGGCTCCGAAGCAGCGTGAGCTGCTGCGGGCTCTGCGGGACAGCTCGGGTGCTGAACTGCGGTGTCTCTGGAAGCTCAGGGTGAAGTTTGAGATGTTGTTCAAAGCTGATCACAGAAAGATTGTTGGGGTTTTTGTTTGGCCATACAGCAGCCTTTCATACTGTACTGGAGACAATACATTTAGCCGCAATGTGTAAGTTAAGGGCGCGGGGCCGCGTCGTTGTGACAGTTGCAGCTTTGTTAAAGTGGGTGAGAGCACGTTTCCTCCAGCTGAAGCTTGGCCCTTTGACCTGTGTTAAACAGTTCCGTTTGCTCTTGCTTTAAAGAAGCATTTCAGCGTGCTTTCCCGGTGGTACGGTTCTTTGGATGGAGGGTTTAGGCAGGTTTTTTGCTGCGTTACTGGCTCCGTAGCGGTGGGAGGTCCCTGTCAGGTGCTGCGCTGGGAGCTGTCCCCGCAGATGGGATTTTTCATGGATCTGTTAAAGGAGCAGCAGCCAGCCCCTTTATCTTCCCTCTCTCCTCCTCATCATCCCCCTCCTGCCTCAGAGTAATTGTTTTACCATGTCATTGCGCGTTTCCCCGTAGAGTACTTGGGGGAAGCCCTTTGCATTCGTTCGGAGCTCCGTGTATTTGTCGCGTCTACAGCAGCGCTATAGACCTTAAATGAAAGTTCTTACGTTCCCAACTGTTTGAAATCTTTCTTTTTCTTTTCCAAAAGCCTTTCTCAAAACAAGCTGTAGATCATGTACAAACACATTTAGCCAAGAAACAAGTGCCCGCCAGCCTTTTTCAGGTGAGGTTCACACAGTCTGAATGTTCGTTCGTGTTTCCTTCTCTTAGTTGACAGTAAGTGACTTTGTACATATTATTTTAGGAGACAGAATAAATGGTACCCGTGCATATTCTTCACGGTAATAGTGATGCTAGAATGCTTTTCCAAGTCAAATAAAAATTATAAATTGCTGTTCTTACCTAAAAATATTTCAAGCACGTTTATGAAAGCGAACTGTACCTTGGTATATGGACAGAACAGGTTTTAAATGTATGTCGTTTTAAGGCATTAAGTGATTTAGAGTAATGCACTTTACATCGGGAAGATACCCATCCTGTCAGGATAAACCAGACTGCACAGGGGAGAGATTGCCTTCACATTTCAGTAATGTGAAATCTTTGAAAACATTTTTCCTTTAATTTTAAGGTATATTACTTCCTCGTTGATGATGGTGTGGAATTAAGTGTTTGTACCAGCTCACGTGTTCTTCTGTCTCTCCCCAAGACAAAATCCCATCAAGTTACCTATCCAAACAGGAGTTTCTGCACCCTTGAAATTGTGGTGCTTTTTTAAAGCTTTCTAAAATTCTGAGTGGTTAAAAGGAAGTGTGGGATCTGCGTAGCCTCCATTTGAATGTAAAAATAAATGGTATCCTGGTTCATTCTTGAAATTACGCATCTTTTGTGTTGTTGCTTCCTTTAGAAAAGGAAGAAACGAGAAGTGAAATACTTCTTGTGTTGCTAGAGCTCTAGTATACACTGATACAAGACAAGAAATTCAGATCTCAGCTAACTTTTGTGCTGGGTGCATTAAACCAGGGTGGTTTTGCACATAAGGAACCCCATCAATCATGGGAGAGTTTGTAAGCTGAAATTTCTTTGATGTAAACCTTGTGTGTTTTTATGCATTGCAAAAATGTGAAGGTGGCCCCCGCCTGATTTTTCTTACTGCTCAGTGAACTGTTTTTAACGTCACAATTAGGTGAGCTGACAAACTGCTAACTGCACCGCTTGAGTGATAGCTCACCGCTAATTGGGTTGGGGTTTGAGATCGCTGCGTGCCATCACACATCCAGAGCAAGTATTTCCCTAGAAAAAGTCGCTTGGGAATTGAAGGTGCTGGTGACTTACTAAGGACAGAGAGGAGTGAAGCACCAAAAAGACGAAGGCAGAGCGCGACTCTGGGAACTCCAGACTCCTCAGGAGCCACCATTTATTCCGTTTAAATAGACTTGACAAAAGAACTGTGCTGTGATGGTCTGTCCCAACTTCTCCTCCACAGACAGGAGCCTTACGCAGGTTTTGTACAGCCTCCCAAAGGCAAAGTCTGAGGTTTTCTAGCTCATGACAATATTTTTCCTTACACATGAGGGCACCTGCTCAGATTCCAAAAGCTAAATGGAGGTTAAATGCTTTGTTGAGCCTCTTCAGAGAAAGTTGCTGTAGTTACGTTGCGGGAGTTACGTGTAGTGGGTGGTATTGCATCATCAGTTCATTGTACGCTTGAATGCTGATTGTGTTTCTTAACCCTTTTCAGCCATATATAGAAGAAATCTGTGATAGTCTCCGAGGGAAAATATTTCAAAAATTTATGGAAAGGTATGAACACGACGTGTTATCCCAGTGCTCTACCTAATGTAGCAGGAAGCCAGATCTCTTAAGTATTGCTGTAAAATAAGGCTAAAAATGTTTAAACTTTATCTAATTAATAGTGTTTTACCAGCAAGCTTCTGCAAACAGCTAGCTTTGTTGTGTATCGTGATGAACGTCAGGCGGTCTTGAGTGGAAAAATTGTAAAGGTGATTGATTTTTCTGTTGCTCCGTGTAGCAGTGATACTAGATTGTGGATTGGTCTCAGAGGTTAAAAAACGCAGCGCTGTGTTCTTGTGGGTATTCTCACGAGTAATCCATCTCCTGTGAGTGACCGAATGGCCCGCTCGTTCTCGTCTGGGTCTGGGCACCCGGCCATGAGGCAGAAAAGGTCTAGTAAGGAATACAAGGCACAGACCTGTCTGCTGGGCATCCCCCGTTCCCGGCAGGGCGCTGCCCTTGCCTGCGGTCCCGGCCCTTGCCTGCGGTCCCGGCCAGATCCACGCTGCGGGACGGCGCGGTGGCTTTCTGCAGGCGGGCAGAGACTGCTGGGAAAATGCCTCCGTAGGACTACGTATCGCTTACTCTGAAATTAATTAATTAATTATTTGTGTAGAAATGCAAAACTGTTTTCTTGGCCATGGCTTGTGATATTATTGATGTTTTTCTTATTTTAAGATAAAATAAGTTTAAAATGTTCCTTGGAGTATTCAGAGGTTCATTAACATAAATCAAGCTGCCTCTGTTTTCTTATAATTATCTTTCTCTTTATGTAATTTAAATGTTTGTTAGTTCCAAATTTAGTTGTTTTTAAAAATTGAAAACTGTCTGAAAGAGATAGGAGGACATACCGAGCACTTACAATGACAGGGATAAGGTTATCTGATATCCTGTTCTTACAAGGATGTAAAATACTCAGTGTGCGCTGCCTAGTAATTGTTTTTCTTGGTGGGGGTAAGATTAGAGTTGTTGGAAAGGAAGGGTATCGTTTACTAAATATCACAACACGCCCTAGCGCAAACTTTATTTTAAATATCAGAGTCTTGCCGTTTCCTATAACGCTTTACACAGAAGTCTCAAACAACTTTTAAACTTTTTTTCCACAGTGACAAGTTTACTAGATTTTGTCAATGGAAAAACGTAGAACTAAATATTCATGTAAGTACTTACAAGTATATTTATCTTGTCAAAGGCTGCTACAGGAGAGAAAATGTTCAGCTTCGAATACTGCTGGTGAAAAAGCCTTATTAAATTGTACGGCAAATGTTACCCATCTGCTCTTCTATTCTTAGACGTGCAGTCCTAACGGTTCCTTTCTGGACATCCCTTCTGCCTGTCCTGAGTTAATAGCTGTTTGATTTTTGTAATAGCTGTTTGATTTTTGTAATAGCTGTAAAAAAACCCCAAACTGCCAGAACTGCCGCTCTGCAGCCGCCCCAGACGCCGGCTGTGTCCTCTTCCCCAGCGCCCCGGCCCCTGCTCTGCTCCAGCTTCGGCTGTACCCGTTGTGGGTGGGACCGTCAGCCTCTGGCCGCAGCAGTCTCATTCCTCCTGTTTGCACTTCAGACTGTAGTGCTTGCACGTACCTTGAGCTATAAACAATAGGGGAGTCCCTTTTCCAAAACAATAAATGCTGTATGAATCACAGTAGTGAAGTAGCTTAATGCATTCACAGATGATTTAGATGTTTTTGTGGTAAGTTTTTTAATGCTGAAAATTGAAGTCTGGTTTTGTTTTGTCTTTTGCATTTACAGCTGACCATGAATGACTTTAGTGTACATAGAATAATAGGAAGAGGGGGATTTGGTGAAGTGTATGGTTGCAGAAAAGCAGACACTGGAAAAATGTGAGTATATACACACTTTGGTTTAGAGGTAATTGTAAGCTCTGAACTAGTAAGGAAATCCTTCCTGTCATTTCTACAAAGTCACTGGAAAGCAGCGTCACGTTACTGTACAGTTTTTGCAATTAAATTTTATCCCAGGAGGTTCCGATTTCTGGATCGTCTTTAAGCTTAGTTTGATAGCTGATCCTGTCACGTGCCGTGCAGCGGGGCTGCAGTCTGGCAGAGCTCTTAAGCACATCCTTCCTTTAAATGGCCCTGCCAAAATTCACGGACGCTGCACGTGTGTTTAACGTTAAGTGCGTGCTGAAATGGTGTCCTGGATCGGAGCCCGACAGTGCGGGACGATGTTCTTGTGGAAGCCGCGGTGATGGTGAGGGCTTACAGGCTGCTCCTCTCCAACAAAGCGCATCCCGTAGCTGCTGCTGACGTAGGGCTGGAGGATGACACGGGAGTGACCTCACGCTGTTCAGTCTGAGCAGGTTCTGAGTACGGCATTCCACACTGGTGCCATTGCATACGTTTCTGCCCTGCTGAGCACGTTTCACTGGCGAAAGCAGTGATCCTCGCTTACGCTTGGAGGAGTATAGCTCCAGTGCCGAACTTCCGTAACAGAGCTCTCGTGGGAACTCCAAGATCCACCTGTGTGGTTTGTTTCTTTTTTCTGGTCTCACCATTCACGCACTTCTCCCAATAACAGATTTCAATCTCTAGGCATAATTGTCCCATCATGTCCTGTTTTCAGCATCTGGGCATTAATTGAACAAATTGTTCTCCGTATTTATTTACAGAGACACCCCCCCTTTCATCTTGCTCTTCTTCTAACGGTTTTAGTCCAGGGCCCATCCGTGAGCGTTTCTAAGGAAGCATGGCATGTTTGCGGGGCCAGGTCTCTGCAGTTGCAGCTGGCTTCTCTGGCAGTTGTGTGTGCTTGGCATCCTTGATCTGAGCTGTTAACAAGTGCAAGACATCCTAATGTTGCTATCACGCTCAGTATTTCTGCGGTGACCTTCAGCATTTGTCTGAATGCCGTTACTAACAACACTGTCGTTATCCAGGCTTTGGTACTTTTTTGTCCACATACAACTCATTAATTTGTCCATGTACAAAAGTAAACACTGTGTGTAGCTTGAGCTGCGCTGAGCAGGCATCCACCCTGAAGAGGTAGTTCGCAGATTCCCAGTCATTTTCACATCTGAGTTTTGCTCTGGCAGGAGGTGGATAACCCTTGGGACCAGCAAGGGAAGCGAAGGACAGTTTTTATCGAGTATAAATAGCGTAAAGAGAAGCGAAATGTGGGAAAACCAACCTTTTTCAAATTTGAAGCAAAACTTTAGATCAGATTCAGTTTCTGGGTAGAGGTTTGGTTTAGTTCTTTCTTAATCCAAACCTGTTTACCCATCCCTAATCCAGATCCCGTCCACTCTAGATGGCTGCCTCTGCTGCACTTACTGCCTGCAAGGAGCTTGGGAAGCCACCCCTCTAAGGTAAATGCCATCGGTGTTCCACTAACCCACAAAGATACACCTGAGGCTTCTGTCACATCACCCCCTTCAGGGACGCCCACGCAGGGGCCAGAAGTACGAAGCAGAACGCAGTCCGACGGGGCAGGGGTAGTGCTTTTTGAGCACGCCACCCCAGATAAGGATGAGATCCTGGGTTTCGATCAGCCTTAACCGGCCCCAGTCGTTCCCTCTGATCAGTGATGTCAAAGCACAAATAAAGGGTAGCGTGTCAAATGGTATTTATAGTCCTTGTTTACCGACTCCTCGGCCAGATCACGTGCTGTGAATATACCCCGTGGTTTGGAACTTAAAATTCCAGTGTGTTCACGCTCACTCTTCCCCCACTCACAAGATGCATGGCAAGGAATGACGTGGCTTTTTAGGGAGTGCAGAGGGAAGGTGACGCGCGGCCCTGTTTCTGTGCAGAGCTGTCACAGCGTAGGCAGCCGATCAGCGACGATGTAGTGCCCTAACGGGGTGTTTTCCGGAGCGTATTGTAAAACGAATGGCCTGAAAATCCGTGGCTGCCCGTGTCTAGAAATCTCATATGGAGGAACACACGTGTCCTTCTCGGCTGTTCTCTAACAGTAGGCTCACCTAACGTCTTGAAAAAATATCCACAGACTGTTTTATATCCTGCCCTTGTTTGATGGTTGTTAGGGTAACGTTCTTTTTTTGAGCAAAATTTTATTAATTTGTGTAATACGGATGGTAGAAGATTAAAAAAGCTTCCTTGTGTATAACTGACCTTTCTTGGAGCAGAAGGAAAACATAAAAAATTACATATGTATATAAAACTCAGCATGTGTTCAAGATATTACTTTCCTGGTAGAGTTGAAACTGTTAGAATTAAATGGAACTGTAACAGGGTCTGTGTTATTTAAGTCATACCGCAAATCCTTGCTTGTAGATAGCGAAAAATGATATGTAAGTCCTGTATCACCGTGGTTGTTTGGGCATGGAATTATTTGTTAAAGCACATTCTCTGTTTGGAGGCTTCTGTTGAAAATGCTTTAATTCTCTGAGATTTTCTTGTTTAGTCATGTAATGATGTTTTTACTACCAGGTTTAAGTCTTTAAAGAGCTTGCTTAGCTCGTATCTACTGGCTGCTGTAGATACTCACAGTATAACTGCTGGTGAATAATACTGAGTATAGGAGGAAACTTTTTCTGGTGCTTTTTCTGAACGGTTAATATTTTCAGGTATGCAATGAAATGTTTAGATAAGAAGAGAATCAAGATGAAGCAAGGAGAAACATTAGCCTTAAATGAAAGAATTATGCTGTCTCTTGTCAGTACAGGAGTAAGTATCATTGATTTGTTACTCTTTTTCTTCTTTTTTTTTTTTTTTGCGTATGCTATAACAGCTTTTATATATAATGCATATTCC
>VWZZ01005178.1:19523-45859 GCA_013399095.1 Psophia crepitans | reverse complement strand
AGTGTGGTCCCCACAAAAACCCCCCCCCCCCCCCCGGAACCTTCCCCCTGATTCTAGCAATGTGTCTGGAGTAAGAATGCAAAAACTAAGCTTGCTTTTCAGTTTGGGTGCTTACAGAAATGAGCATCTCAGCTGAAGAGGCTTGAGGGGGGTTCCCGTTTCTCAGGTAACTCATTCTCTCTCTCCCTCCACTTCTGTTTTTTTTAAATACTCCTTTTTCAAGTCATTAGATTTGGAACTTTTCCAAAATATTTTTCTGTCTTGTAAAATATTTCGTTTCTGCTATAGTTCCGTAGTACTTTTGTAGACTATCAGACGCTTTCAGAAAAAAACTTGTTACCTGTTCGTCCCCCCTTCCCTGCGACTCTGACACTACCTTACCCAATTTTTCCATTTTGTTTTTTGTGTACATGAGCTGGGTACCTGCCAAGGTGTACCAAATAAATCTGCCCATCCCGCCCACAAGCCTATTTCAAGTTAGCAGTATCACTAAGGTGCTGCCGCCACGCCGTGTCCCGTTACCTGTAGAAGCTGGGCAGTGGCCGCGGCACGCTGGGCTCGGGCAGCCTCGGAGCAGGCTCCGAAGCGCCAGAATTAACTGGCACTGGCCTCATTATACAGAACTTGAACTTGGCTCCTGTCACCATGGTTACATGTGATGCTGGTAAAAAGGTTAATTTTCCTCATGACTGTTGTGGTGTATGAGTTAAACATTCGGCTTGCAGCTTGGTGTAAATGCATCCCCTTTGCCCAGCCCAGGGAGAGGAAATGTGTGAGATGTTGGTCTAGGCTGGTCCAGCAGGCGTGCAAATAGCATAACGTCAGCAGGGCAGGAGGGGCGCCGCTTTGGCGTGCGAGGTGGCAGAGAGCGGACACTGCTGCCCTGGGAGGCAAGGTCTGCGTCGTGCAGAGGTGAGGCAAATCCTGGTTTCAGTTCTGCATTACCCAGGTGATTTCTTTTTAAAAAAATCTCACTTGTGATGCATTGAGGATCGCTGTGCCCTTCAAGTGCACACGCAGCATCCTTGCTGTCTTCTGTTCAGGGAAGCCGTCAGGCTGAGCGGGTGCCAAGGTGGGCTGTCTTCCCCCGCGGTGCCTTGCTGCTGCAGCGCTGCCCGTGCTGCGGTGGCCTTGGGCTTCTGCACACTTGGCTTTGAAGGGTGGAGATGTGTTTTGCCTGGCTCACGTGTGGGTACAGAGTTAGACTTGCTAAGCAGTGCCCTTTTGCCATCAAGTGGAAACGCTGTGAATCAGACACCGCTGGGCACATTCCAGCCTCTCCATAGCCGTATGAGATGCCCTCTCGTGCACACTGGCAGGACGGGAAGGCTGGTTGCCATTTTGCCCCTACAAGATGAGCTTTTGGACTTCTCTACCCATCAGATCATTTCCCTCTGCTGTTAGAAACATCCTGGTAAGGCGAATCCTGAACCCGGAATTAGGGAAACCACACATGAAGGTGTTACCATAAGGTTTGAATTTTTCCTCATTGCAAAGCTCCGAAGGAAGAACGAGGTATTTCTGCTTGTGCCCTTCACTGGAAGCTCCTCCCCGCCTCAGACGTTCTCTGGAGAAGCGCAGCACGCACTGACACGAAAATCAGAGCATTTCTTCTAATGTAGAATTGCGTTCAGGGTTGGCTTGAACATGGAGATAGCGAAAGGACTGGGAAGTATTCCTTTGTTCTTTTTATCTCTGAAGGTAACAGGTGGATTTTTTAGACTTTCAAGCAAGCTAACGTTTTTCAGCACAGATAAGTTGCAGCTTCCCCAGAAGTGTCAGGAGCCTTGAGAGCCAGTGGGGTAAAGTTCTGTAGTGGAGACCAGACCAGAAATCTAGGCGAATTAGTAATAATTGTCCTATTAACTTCAATTTGTGATTCTGTTGCTGCAGTACTGAACGTGCAGTTTCACATCTAACGATTCAAGAAGAGAATTGTTCACAAGGCTGCTAATGGTGGAGCCACTTTCCTTCTGTGACAGCACGTAGCTAGTCATTTAGCAAGAGAAAAGCAGAACAAACCCTTTGTTTTTTTCACTAAGGATTATCAGCTCATTTGAGTGTAACTTCTTGTAGATTCTCAGCAATTCGAAAGAGAGTTTGAAAAGGGGGTTTTTGTACACAATGCCACCCATTCAGGTTGGATACACCTGCTGCTGCAAGAGATGCTGGAGCCTTTTGAATCTGCAGAACTAAACAGGTTTGAGAGCGGTAGAATAAGATGATTTATCTCCTTGCTGAATACAGGCTGTTCGGTTTGAATGGCGCGTGCCTTCCCCGGCGACAGGATTTATGGGCTGCCCGGAACAAAATGGAACTGGGAAGTTCATCACAGCACAATTAGTCACTTAACTGGGAATCCAGATGTCTCTGCAAAATAGATAATAACAGCTGTGCAGATTACACATACGTCTGTGTAATCATTTTTGTTAATCCACCTAAACTTTTGGCATTCACAACTGCTTCTTGAGCAGGGAGATGCGAGTACGTCGTGGCTGCGTTGCGGGAGTAGCTTTTCACGGTAACGCTGCGAATCGGCACAGCTCCAAAGTACGACGGACACCTCTGCAGAGCTGCTGGCTTGGCCTAACGCCACGGGACGTGGGCTCTGCGTGGCGGGGATTCTCCACTGGTGTGTTTGCTTTGTCACTCGCGGGTGGTGCGACGTGGGCAAACGATTGCTGAGGTTTGTGTTTCCTTGTCGGCAAGATGCAGGCCCTGCCTTCCTCTCCCGTGGCGATGGTCAGGCTGGAAGTGCATTTTGCAGTTCTTCGAAGGCAGCACAGTAGGGAAAATATTTTACTTTCTGTTAAAAGGAAAAAAAATATTTATTTTCTGTAATAGCCAATATTTGCCTAACGGTCAAAAACTGGAGTGCTGAAATCGCCCAGACCAAGGCTGCTGCTGGGCTGTACGACAGCAGTCAGCCCAGAGGTGGTGTATGTGGAAGGAGATGGTTCTCGGCTCGATCCTTCCTGCGGGTAGGAGCTGGTCGTTCCCACAGTCTGGTGCGAGACCCTGCAGGGCTGCGGCTCCACACTGCTGTGGCTTCTAGTTCTCTTGGTCTGAAAAACGAGGCAGTTAAGGTGTCTTATTCAGCTCTTTTTGAGACAGAATTGCAGAATCGTTTAGGTTGGAAAAGACCTTTAAGATCATCAAGTCCAACCATTAACCCAGCACTGCCAAGACCAGCACTCAGCCGTGTCCCCAGGTGCCACATCTACAACTGCACAGCCTTTAGATACCTCCAGGGGAGGTGACCCCCCACTTTGCTGGGCAGCCTAACGTGGCTAATGACCGGATTCAGGATTTATTATCCAGGGGGTGATAAGTAGAAGGTACAGCAAAAGTGGACAGGCTGAACACTAAAACATCCGAGGTCCATAGTCAAGTATTTTTATGCTGAGAAGAGCAGGTACTGTGTTCTCACGCATACCGAGATTTGCAGGAGTCTCGATTTCGCTCAAACAATGGAATCTATTCCCAAATCTTGATGGTCTTGAAGGAACGTCGCTGGGAATGACAGGCGATAGCCGGCTGTCTCAGGCGTTGGCTCGCTCGTCTTTCTGGGCGAGAGCCGTCGGGACAGAGCTGCTCTTCCCGAGAAATGCTGCGCAGCCGCTCTGCGCCCTCGGCAGGTTTGTCACCTCTTTGCCGTCACTTGCGCGGTCCTGCTCTGACGCCGGGTGCTCGGCTTACGGGACGAGTCAGAATCAAAGTTTTCCATTGAAAGTAATTGTTAGTGTGCTCGTGTCTTTAAAACATCACATTCCTGCGAATTTTTTTATAGTTATTCTAATATTTTTTTCCTTCCACATGATTTATTGCCAGAAATTTGTCTTCTACAATTTTTTGGACTTAATCCAGGATTGTTTAGAAGTGAGGAACTGTTTCCAAACTATTCTTAATTCACACATTGTTGTCGTGCTTTTGCTTATTTTTTTCAGAGCAGAAGCTTGACTGCAATGAAGCATTCCTCTCTTGGGAAATTTGCTTTTTTGCTTTATGTTGCATTTAGTGTGCTCCCTATGGGTTGTTTGGGGGTTGTTTTATGCTGCAGAATATTCTTTTGCAGTGGTTTCTGCGTCAGAAAAATATTGCAGTGCTACAATTTCTTCTCTCTGTTAAATGGTGAGAGGGTAGTGATTAAGTTAGGAAGGCTTACACAAAAATGAGTTACACATCGCATTCACACTTGCAGATTTCTTTTCTTTTAAAAAATGAGATCCATAAAAATAGAGGCATACTATGTTCTGGTATAGAAACAGCCTTTTATTTTTCTGTGTATGGTGCTTAAATTCTAAGAGTAAATCCTTCCGGGTGATTCGATTGCTCGGAGCTTTTAGGAAGCCTGCTTGGGGACACTTCTGAATTACCCGGCTGATTCAGAAAATTAAGTTAATAATTCTACTAAAGCTTTTGCTCTGAAGTGGGAGCTACGATAGTGCGCAGTGAAGAGCGCTGCGGAGTTTGTAAGGGGAGGTAGTATCTCTTGCTAGATGCGGTGTCGCCTTGCCCACGGGCTCCTTGTTTCTAGGAGCATTTCGCAACCCGGCGTTTTTCACGCGTGTTTCTGCAGGGTGCTGCAGGACGGGGCTGCGCTCTGCGGAGCTGCGCCTGGAGTCGGTGTCGGCCCAGTACGCAAGAAAACAGTGAGGGTTGGGTGGTCAGGGTCAGCCCAGGTGGTGTGGGAGTCCGTGGGGGTCGCAGCCGAGTGTGCAAAGCTTTGTATTTCAGCCGTGCGAGGTTTTGCCTTGTGAAGGATTCACAGGTGTGTAGGGGTGGGCAGGGCCCTCTGGAGATCACCCAGTCCCACCCCCTGCCAGAGCAGGGTCACCCCCAGCAGGGTGCACAGGGTGGTGTCCAGGCGGGGCTGGGGTCTCTCCAGAGAAGGAGGCCCCACACCCTCTCTGGGCAGCCTGGCCCAGGGCTCCCCCACCCGCAGAGGGAAGAAATTTCTCCTCATGCTCAGGTGGAACTTCCCATGTCCCAGTTTGTGCCCGTTGCCCCTTGGCCTGTCCCTGGGCACCGCTGAGAAGAGTCTGGCCCCTTCTTCTGGACACCCACCCTTCAGGTATTTATAAGCGTTGATGAGATCCCCTCTCAGTCTTCTCTTCTCCAGGCTGAGCAACCCCAGCTCTCTCAGCCTTTCCTCACATGGAAGATGTTCAAGTCCTCTCATCATCCTGGTAGCCCTCTGCTGGGCTCTCCCCAGTAGTTCCCAGTCTGTCCTGAACTGGGGAGCCCAGAACTGGACACAGAACTCCAGCTGTGGCCTCACCAGGGCAGAGCAGAGGATGAACCGACTTGGGCTGTCCCAGCGGGTGGGTCGTTCCCTCCCTTTCCTGCTCAGCAGGGCTGGCAAGGCGGCACCCCCGGCCGGGTCCCACAGCCCCTGCTCTGCCCAAGGCCACTGTGTTTTGCTGTTTCTAAATCGGGAAGGAAACAAATTCCTGTTAGAGATTCCCAGAGCTTTCACTATCAGTACTGCAATAATTAACACATTGTTTAAGTCGCGTTAGGTCACATTCATGCTTCCTGCGTGGTGTCCTTGCTCGTCAGCGGTTAAGTTCGCCTTAGCTCCTCTTCCTGCCAGCCTCGTGCTTTGGGGTCAGTCGTCGCCCGTCGGGATTACGGCGCAGCCCAGTCTGCTGTGACAGCACAGCCGTTCCTACCTCCCCCTTGTTGACTAACCCAACAGCCCACAGTGGTGTGGCTTTGCAGAAAAGGTCAACGAGGTAATAGCCACCCCCTGTTAATTAGCCACTTACATCCAGTGTAGGCCTAATGGAGAGCAGAGGGTTCACCAACTTCCCACCATGGTGTCTTTCGATGCCTGTGCGTTACAGAGGTACCAGCCCTCTGAACAGATCAGAGAACCATCGAATCTCCTGAGCTGGAAGGGCCCCCCCAGGCCCACCAGCCCCACTCCTGGCCCCACACAGGCCCAGCCTCATCACAGCAGATGGCTGAGAGCGTTGGCCAGACGCTGCTTGAACTCAGCCCAGCTCGGGGCGGTGACCACTGCCCTGGGGAGCCTGTGCCAGGGCCCCACCACCCTCTGGGGGAAGAACCTTCTCCTGATCCCCACCCTAACCCTCCCCTGGGGCAGCTCCAGGCCGTTCCCTGGGGTTCTGTCGCGGGGCCCCAGAGGGAGGAGATCAGCGCCTGCCCCTTGGCTCCCCCTCAGGAGGAAGCTGGAGGCCCCATGAGCTCTGCCCTCAGCCTCCTCTTCTCCAGGCTGAACCAGCCCAGGGCCTTCAGCATCTCCTCACACACCTGCTCCTCCAGACCCTTCCCCACCTTTGTTCCCTCCTGTGGACACTCCCCAACAGTTTTATGTCCTTTTTGTGCTGTGGTGCCCAGCACTCGAGGTGAGGCCACACCAGCACAGTGTAAAGAGGTGGTTTTCCAGCTGCATTTTCTTATGGCTCCTTGTCTTAAACATCGGTGCGAATTAGGGTTAAAATGCATCAAGAAGTGGGAATTTAATCTATCCGTGCTGCTCTGCAGTGGCGTTCTTCAGTCTGCACCCACCATACTCGTTTTCTGGGTGTTGCATGGTCCGGACCCTGCTGTTCTGCTTCCCGTGCGTTGCGTACGCCTCGGAGTGGTGACTTCCTTCCTCGTGTGTATTTATGTCCCTTTTAATCATCCGTTGCAAACGCTGCTGGAGAGCTGAAGGGCGGCAGCGGGTGGCAGAACACCTCGCTGTCCCCTTCGGGCAGCTCTGCGGGGGGAAGGCTGCTACCCGTGTAGCTGCATTTAACGTGTAGGTGAGGATAAAATGTTCCTCCCTTTGGGATTCTGTACGTGACGTGACTGAGATTCTCGATCGGCATTCCGGTGGCGGAACGTTTGCCATGCAGCCGTGGGAAATAGTGCGTGTCCTTTGCTCTTCATGGGAGCGGCTTGGGCTTTTTCTGAGCTGGCCTAAAGCTTGTTAGCTTTAACGGGTCTGTCGTGGAAGTCTAGAGCAAACACCTGTAAAACATTTTTGTAATATGCTGTAGCTGAAAGTACCTTTACCGTATCTGTAAAAGATCGTGGTGCTGCCTGCATTTTTCAAGCTTTTGGCTTGTCATAGCTTTTTTAATTTTTGTATTAAAATGAGATAGCAAAATCTAAGATCTCTGAACTGTAAGAGAAACATCAGAGTATGTAGAGTAGCACACAAATTGGTTTAGAAAATTACAATGAATATTGACAAATATCACAGGAAAAATAAAACGTGCGGTTTTAGCCTCTCTGAGTAGTACTTTGTTTATTGTCTGAGGTGAACTCTTTGCTCCTTTCCTTCTAGGACTGTCCTTTCATAGTATGTATGACCTATGCCTTCCACACCCCTGACAAGCTCTGTTTCATTCTGGACCTGATGAATGGTAAGCAAGGCTCGTGCAGATGATAATACAGAAACGTTGGCAGGAGGGCGTGCTGAGATCCTAAATGAGGAGAATGAGGGAAAAATAATCTGAGATGTGAAGCATCGACCTGCGAGCAGGAGGGGTAAATTGATCTAAAGCAGGGATTGTATAGAACAGACTGAAAAATCCCTAATACCTTATAACATTTAATGTCTTTAAATAAGATGTTATCAAAGAGCCTGCTAGGCTGGAAGCTTAAGGAAATGATGGTCATGAGGAGATGGGGAGCATAGCTTTCAGAAGAAAAATAAAAGGGCTACTGTCAAGACCTCTGCAAAGAAAACAGGTGGGGGAAGTATTCCTCAAAGGAAAGAAATTATACGTAGAAGCCTTAGCATAAGTCTCAGAACAGAGAGAGAAATTGTCAGAGAGGGGAGAAGGTGCTGCAGCGCCTTTACCTGCTGAGGATACTCGGCACGCGCGAGACTTAGGCTCGATGTCTGGCTGTGGTCCTGCGGGGAGCGCCTAGAGGTGTTGGAGCACATCTGCACCTACCGTGCTGCAAAGCTGGGAAGTTAATTGGGAAACAGAGCTCATACCCTGTAGCAGAGACTGGCTTTGGTGTTTTGCAAGTGAAGGTCCTCATTAAAATGTAAGCTGTAGGTCAGATTCAAGTAACTGGGTGATTATTTTAAATCTTTAGCTTGATCAGAAACAGGTTTTTTTAGGAATTTTTTTAGGAATAGTCACAATTTGATGTGTTGATGGTGTGGATTAGCTCATAGAGGGGCATTGTATTGTGTCTGTTGTTTGATTAGGAGAGTGTGAATAGAATACAATAGAATCATTAAGGTTGGAAGAGACTTCAAGGATCATCTAGTCCAACCATCCCCCCACCACCTATTGCCCACTAAACCTTGTCCTTAAGTACCAGATCCAACCTTTCTTTAAACACCCCCAAGGACGGAGAAAACCTCCCGAGCGTGAATATTTGAATACTTTGGCCTAGATGACCTTTCGAGGTTGCTGGATACACTGATTTGTGCAGGTCCCCAGAAGCCTGTGTGTGTGACTGCGTTTTACTTGCTGTGGAAATCCTTTGCGTTAAGACTCAGTTGCTGGATTAGTCACTGAATGCAAATGTATATCAAGCAAATGTATTTTTAAAATGGAGTTTCAAAGTGATCTAAGCTAATCTCTGGAGCGTGTCCAGAGAAGGGCAACAAAGCTGGTGAAGGGGCTGGAGCACAGGTCTGATGAGGAGCGGCTGAAGGAACTGGGACTGTTTAGTCTGGAGAAGAGGAGGCTCAGGGGAGACCTTAATGCCCTCTACAACTACCTGAAAGGAGGTTGTGGTGAGCTGGGGGTCGGCCTCTTCTCACAGATAACCAGTGACAGGACTAGGGGGAACGGCTGCAAGTTGGGCCAGGGGAGGTTCAGGTTGGAGATGAGGAGAAATTTCTTCTGGGAAAGGGTGGTCGGGCATTGGAACGGGCTGCCCAGGGAGGTGGGGGAGTCCCCGTCCCTGAGGGTGTTTAAGGACAGGTTGGATGTGGTACTTAGGGACATGGTTTAGTGGGGAATAGGTGGTGGGGGGACGGTTGGACTAGATGATCCTGGAGGCCTCTTCCAACCTTAATGATTCTGTGATCTATCTTCTCAAATATTTTTCACCATATGTACTCGCAGGGCGTAGGTCCAGGTCTCTGGGTGCTCCACGGGTTATGGGAACCTACAAATAACGATGCTTTTCCCCCCAATGTCATGCTTTCTGCCCCTGAGGCAAGATTTTACTGTTCTGTAATAGTATCTCAATTCTTCTAATTCTAGGAGGAGATTTGCACTACCACCTCTCCCAGCATGGAGTGTTTTCTGAAAAAGAAATGATGTTCTATGCTACTGAAATCATCCTGGGTTTAGAACACATGCACAATCGCTTTGTTGTGTACAGAGACCTAAAGGTAATCGTTAACGTAGTGGCTGCGTTCTCACAGATGGTTGTTAGATAGCAGCAAACAATCCAGAGGTACTGAGAAGTGGAAGGAAGTGTCTTACCTGAAACCTGTCTGGGAAGAATACAGATCGTTTGTTTTACCTTTGGCTGACTTTTCTACAGTTTGTCTGATTTTTCAACAGTTACAATCTGGTCTATTATCTGCAGAATTATTTATTCTGACCCCAAGGAAGCATCTCCAGGTTTAACCCGCCCAGGAGACGCTTCCTTGGGGTCAGAATAAATCTGGTGCAGTGTTATCCATCTCACTTACAATCTTGATGATACTATTAATTTAGAGAGTGTACTGTATGTCCGGGAGCCCTGAAAGAGGAGTGTGTGTGATGGGAGACCAACAGGCAGGCAGTGGTTTAGGGCGTTCCACTGGCGATGGGGAAGTTGAGGACTGTTCTGAGAGGTGTCCATGAGCCAGGCCACAACAAAAACAGGGGAAGAAATCTGCACAGAGGCCGCAGGGTATAGATTGCAAGTCAGGGATGGGAGCGCCACACACAGATCCCTCTGTGAGAGAACCAAAAGCAAAGTGGACTTGAGGCCAAAACGCTTTATTCCTTCGTGTGCTTTCCATTTCAACCCTCGCCTGTTTTTCCTCTTTTGTTATTTATCAGATTATTTCATAATCTCCTCTGGAGTCGATGGTACTGCTGCGTTAGCAAGTGTCTGTTCTATTGATGTAAAAAAAAAAAAAAAAAGGCAATTACCAGGGAGTAGTGATGTTTGAGAATGAGAAGAGAGAATTCGTAGTTCTGACAGCTGAAAAATACCGAGCAGTAACCTGTCTGTCTGTGCATTCCTAGCCTGCAAATATCTTGTTGGATGAACATGGACATGTGAGGATATCAGACCTTGGGCTGGCTTGTGATTTTTCCAAGAAGAAGCCACATGCTAGCGTGTAAGTGTGATGTATGGGAGCTTCACTGCACGTACGGCTAACTCGTCCTTTATGTGTCTTATAATTTAACTTTATCTAAGGGCAAAAACTAACACTTGCGTGGGGCAGGCTTCCTCTGTAACAGAGCTGAGCTGGATACTCTGAGAAGGTTTTTGAGTCTCCTCTTTCTGTTTTCTGCGCAGTTGTGGCAGCTGATGTGTAGGCATGGCTGGAAGATGACACATTATTTTGAGATGATTCACTGTTCAGAGAAGATAAAAACCTGACTGAGTTAAAGTACCAGGTTGTTTTAATTGTCCTAAACGGATAATTAAATATTCTGCAACTGACTAAAAACCAGGACTTACTGTGTCTTTCTCTTTCTGGATCTTTGTAGAACTGGAGGCAAATTATGTTCCTTTCTGCCTCCTGGCATCAGGTCACAACTGGGATCTCAATCTCCCGGGTTGTGTGTGGATTCCACATCTTACCTGGCACGTTTTATTCTTAGGTCCTCACTTACCCTGATTTAGTCTTGGAATTTATGCAAAAAAGAAAGCTTCATCCTGTCATATCTTGGAAGATTTGCAATTCAGTAGCTTCTTGAAAAAGTTCATACGTTCCAATTGCATCAAGGGTAAAAGCGGTACGTGGTGTCTGCTTTCCAGTGGGGACAGCGATGGCTCGTTGTTAAACCTAGCATGGAGGTGTGAGCCAGAAGGAGACGCGGGAAACACACCGAGAGGTGGAAAAGTTGCGTGCTCTGCCCGCTGTCAGGCAGAGGGCTGCCTCCTCGCCCCGCCACTGCTTCTGCTAAATCTCACTGTAGCCACTTTGGTTTGCGTAACCATTTGTGGTTTTCTGGTTTTTATGCTTTAAGGTGTTTCCTCAGTAGATACATACAAGCAGAAAACATGCAGATGCATCTATGGCTGAAGAAAAAGCAAAATAAAATCGTGTTTAAAATGTATGCTCTTTAATTTAGATTTTCATATGGAGAAAACCCTGGGATCTGAGGGGTTTTTTTTACAGTGATAGTTCTGGTTGTAATCAAGCTTTTGTCCCTTTGCGGCTCTCAGAGGTACCCACGGATACATGGCTCCGGAGGTGCTCCAGAAGGGAACCGCGTACGACAGCAGTGCTGACTGGTTCTCCTTAGGCTGCATGCTTTTCAAACTTCTGAGAGGGTGAGTCAAGTTTCGTGTCCCCTGTGCTTTTTTTTTTTTTTTGGTAGCCTGGGCCTCATCATTGCCTGTCCCTCCAAATACTAATACGTAACGTATTACATATTGCCTAAAGCGATACCGTACTGCTGTCCCTGCGCAATACTCGGCCTTTCCTTCTGTAGCGTTTGGGTAAGTTCAGTGCGCGGATGCTTCCGTTGGTGAATCTGGCCTGTGACCGTAGTGCTGTACCAAAGCGTGTGACAGTTACACCTCTGTCCGCTGGCGCCTTCGCAGTGTGTTAGGACTAAGGGATTTATTCGAATGGTTGATAAGGATTGATTGGCAAGTGTTTGCTGAAAATAGCATCCTCAGTGTTAATGGCAAAGCAGTAAAAAATCGCTTAAGCCTTTCAGAGTGCTTCTCTGTAAAGATTGATCGTTAGATCATCCTGTATCCTTGCACGTAATTCCGTTTGAGCTCTTTCCTCCATCCCAGACACTGCACAAAGGAAGCGTGTGGCTTCTGAAGTGTAAAGCTGTATGGGTTTAACATTAATTGTTCACAAATAGACTAAATGTAAGCGAGTAAAGAAAGAAATGGTGTTTAAATTGCAAAAAAAAAAGTGTTTCCAAGTGCGGGCAGCATCATGCAGCTGTGAGCTGTACTCTGTCTCTGCTCACACCCCGCAGAACTCGGTAGGCAGCCAGACACACACCGGTTTGGGTCTGTCACACGCAGGACCACTGTGGACTCCTTGTCTCCTCTTTTGAGGATGAGGGCACCCGAGTGACTGCCATGGTTCTTCCTTTGCAAGACTGGAGTTGTGTAATGGAAGAACCAGCACGTAGGGGCAGGTGGTCCCATTGACCATCGGCACTCGAACTCGTGGGGCGAGGAGATCCCAGTCTGCAGGCTGTGATTCTTCCTGACAGGAGTGTGCGGGGCGGTATCGGTGGCTGACCAGAAGCCAAAGCGTCATTCCTTGTGAACTACTTTTCCTCATCTGGGCCGAAGCCAATTGAACAACTCACTTCCCAAAACAAGAGTTGGGCACATGGTGCCATTTCATGGTCTTTAGTAAATTTAGTCTGGCATAAAACCTGCCCGTAAGCCCACAGTGAATCATGTGCTTCCCCAATCTATTCAGAGCCTCGTTGCCAAAGAACCTGAGGCTGGCTGTTGGCCGCTGACGCTTGCCTCCGTACCTGTCGTGCTTAAAACAGAAAATGGAAGTCCTGCTCTGTCCATCAGATCCATTCGTCGGAGACGTTTTCGAGGATAAAAGGGGAAATAACTTGAGTAGCAGGTCCCCAGTTGAAACAAGCTAGTGGCAAGACAAAATGCTTTGTAATAGCTAATGAATGTATTGATAAGTAAATAACCTTTTAATTCTGAAAAATATCATTCCTTCAAGATTTTGAAGAAAACTAAGAAACAGAGTATATCCTAAATCTAATTTAAAAATCTCATACTAAAATGTTTCTGCTTTCTTTCATGCTGTTGTTTAAGCCCTGCATGGTAAATCTGTAGTACTGTAAGGCCTTCTGTAGCTGAAAGGAAAAACTCCAATTCAAAAGAGAATTATGAAGCAGGAAAGGGGTAAAGCTGATAAATTACCAGATACCATCAAATACCTTCCCAGTCCCTGATGCTGTGGTGTCTGTGATTACCTGCTCTTTCATCTCCTTTAAGATCGTGCTTCATTCTTCCCACACAGCTGAGCAGGAAGTTCTGTAGGTCCTGCTCAGGCTCTGTGTATAGATCAGTGTTTTTAAATATCCGTGCAGTGATGGCTGTCCAGGGGGTTCCTGTTAGATGAAACTGTTCTGGGTTTCAGACAGAGGTGTAATTGGTCAGGCGTTTGGAACGCCGTATTTAAGGACCAGTGCATTTAAGAGCGAACTAACCCTCTGCATGCCTTTACACGGGGTACCTAGCTCAGGTTTCCCGGAGTTTGAGAAGCCGTGGGGGTGTTTTTGTGTAGTCTTTAAAGAAATTGAATGGTCACTTTTCTTTGGGTGTGATTGTGATGGCCACCGCATGCCGTGCTGAAAGCCGAAGGGATAAGCTATCCTGTAAAGTGGTGCAGCAATTTGTAGTAAGAAAAGAGAAAAAAAGTTGTAAGAGGTCGAACACAGGTATTTTTGAGGGAGCTAGTAGCCACAGTGTGCTAGTGTGTAAAGTCTCATTTCTTCTTGTAAATGCTAAATGTTTTACTGTGTGTTTTACTGTTCTGTGGGACAGGATTGATGAGGTGGGAGGATGGGACTAAGAGGATGCTGTGTTCTTTTCTGGGGTTACCACGGCTGAAGTAACCTGGTATGTTACGGCTTTACACTTATTAGTGCATTTTCTTTTTTCTACAGTCACAGTCCTTTCAGACAGCACAAAACCAAAGATAAGCATGAGATCGACCGGATGACACTCACCGTGGTAAGGAGCCTGGTGGCAGCTGCAGTTACATTCTGCTATTTGGGTAAACTCCCATGTCCTCTGAAAACTGGAACAATACGGCCTGCTTTGTGAGAAAGCCCTGTTTACACCTGGAAGAGTTGTTTGCAAACACTGTCAAAGAAGAGCTGCTCCCCTGTGTAGGGAAAGCTGATCATACTGCTTCTGGAGTTAAATGTCTCTTTGTACTTCTTTTTTTCATAGAATGTGGAGCTACCGGATTCATTTTCTCCTGAACTGAAGTCCCTGTTGGAAGGGCTCCTGCAGCGGGATGTTAGCAAGAGACTTGGATGCCAAGGAAGAAGGTAGGTGTTGTCTTCTCCTTGGACCACTGCCTTAAAAAATTTCCACTTCGCTGTAAATGAATGAATTCATTTCAAGTAAAAATCTGCTTCCTGTTGTGATGATTTTAATTTTGGAAAGAGACCATTAAGAAGGGCTGTTGCATGGAATTACATTACAGCTTGCTTTGGGCTGGACAGATCTGTGGGCCATTCCTGTTGTTAAAGACTTCCCCCGTGTTCTCTGCAGTCACGCTTACATTGGGTGGGGGTCATCCTTTTCATCCCTCTGTTGTTCTGGTGTTTGCCTGATCTGTTTTGGCATGAAGTCATATTCCTTGACTCAGACGTACTGGTAGCTGGGGTTTATTGCTTAGAATGTATCTGTAATGACATGAGGGCTTTCTGTTTCTCAAATGGATACGAAGAGCCCCTTCGTTTTGTTGACTTCAGTAACTTTTATTTTGCAGTGCACAAGAAGTAAAGGAACATCCATTCTTCAAAGGCATCGATTGGCAGCAAGTCTATTTGCAAAAGGTAAAGGATTAAGGTGATAACCTTTGCTTACTTGGTAAAGCAGTAAAAAGAAGATAAGCCTGAACAGGACAGAAAACGGAGGGGGCCAGGCCCCAGCACACGTACCCATTTGCATGAATACCTGGAGGATTGTTGATGAAAGCTGCCGTGTATTCGTTGCTACCAGCCTTCCTCATTGGCAGTACTGAATTTTTCACGGTCGGGTGACTGCGTGGTTTCTGCTGCTTAGGTGTCTCTAAGCCGCAGGGGTTTTCCACGAGTTTTTGGAGGGCCGTTTCTCAAAGGAGTGGAGAACTTTTGCACTGGAGTTTAATTTCATGGGACGTACTTCTGTGCAGTCGTGTGTAATTTGTGCAAAAAGTTTAAAAAGGCTGTATATATCTACGGGGTGGATTTAACTAATGTCCATTAATTTGTCTTTCATTATGCTGCCTTTAATTTCTAGTATTCTCCACCATTGATTCCTCCCCGGGGAGAAGTAAATGCAGCAGATGCTTTCGATATTGGGTCCTTTGATGAGGAGGACACTAAAGGCATTAAGGTATATAACTCCAAATGGAAGCAGGTGGCACTGTGACTGCTGTGCTCAACTTTCCGTGTCTGCATGCCATCCCTTTGCTTCAGGGGCTACTGAATGTGCAAGGAATTGCTTTCAAGTTTGGAAACTTAATCCATGCTGTTTAGGAAAGGTAGCTTGGGCTGCTTGGCCCGTTGTTGCTTGCCAAGTCCTTATGTTTTCTTTATTAGATTGACTGAAATCTGCCTTCCTATCAAAAGTTTTATATGATAAAGCAGATATTTCAAGTGGTCAGACAACTTCTGGAAAATCCTCAGATTTTCAAGAATACTTTGTGGTTTCTAACTTTAGAAATTGTCATTTTGTTTCTGGTAGCTTGGATGAATCGAACTAAACCTTATTTTAATTGTATTACATCGTGGTCAGAGAGTGTGTTGGAAGACTCTTCCAAATGACAAACTGCGTTCTAATGGTAGCAACTTTATCAGTTAGCAGAGTGATAAAATAAACTTTCAGGTTCTGATATTATCCAAAATCTGATGAAAACGATGTAGAGGAACAAAGGAGAGGTGAAAGCCGCTGACCCGTTGCTGCCTTTGCCTGGAGGTGGTGTGACGTACCCTGTGATTCCATCCTCTCTCCCGGTACTTTGAGGCAATGGTCGGTGCTTGTCTTGGCTCTGGCCCCTTTGCTATTTTTAGCACATGTTTCTTCAAGAGATCACATTTTTTTCTTGTTATTACAGAAGTGAGTCAGGAGAGAAACTAATTGCTCAAAACTTCATAAGGAAAAAAACGTGTTAAGTACTCACTGTGCCTCAACAGGAACTTGTCTGTCGGTGTCACCTGCTGTAATTACTGAAGGTGGCACAAAACAGATTTTACGTGTTTGAAGAGAAACGCAGAGAACCCAAGGTGTTCTTCAGCCCAGAAAACTCCACATCTTCAGCACCGGTGTTAGTCTAGCAGGATTCCAGATCCCTGCAATTCTGGGATGCCGTAATTCGGAGGCACGTTTTGCAAGGAGAAACCAGGTGGTCCTTTTATTTATTGAAGGGATCGGGTATTCTCAGCGAGGCCTGTAAATCATATGGCCGGATCAGTTGCATCTAATCTTTGTTCAGGCTGCCTATAAGACAAATTTATTCTCAGTCATGAGTCAGTGAGGGATATCATGTACGGCTTCTTTGCGCTTTCGCTGGGATGTCACAGTCTGTTAGAAGGGACTGAATAATTCGTGCCTCTGAGTCAGCTGCAGTCGGAGCTTCCATGGAGGTGTCAGGAGCCGTCTCTGCTGTGAGGATGTCAGCTTTGAGTGCTCTGCTCCCCTCCGTTGCCCCTGCGGATTATATTTATGCTGTGGAGTGTCCTGTGACACTGAGAAGAACACATGTTCTCCGAGGTTTCAGACTGGAAGGCCAACAGTGGATGCCGGTGGCTTTCCTCTCTGCCATAAAGAGTCCGTGTAAGCCATTTGTGCAGAACTGCAGAGAAGTCTTCTGCCTTCACAGCCAGTGTGTATTTTCCTGCCGTGATACGGCTATGGGCCTCCAAAAAGGAGGAGAATCTCTCTTGTGGGAGTGTCCGGCCTGGCTGCAAAAGGAGAACTAAGCAAGGCTTTCCTGTCCTGCTCCTGCAACTGCTGCGTGCTCTGCAGTGGCTGCAGTCGCTGGGTTTGCTCCCCGCAGCGACGTGCGTGCCCTTCGGTCGGGATCTGCCCTTCCCGGCACACCGCTGCGGCCAGGACCAGACCCAGCCCGGCCTGCCGTGCAGTCGGGTGGGCTTACTGCGTTCGCACCGCGGCAAAGGGTGCCTCCTTGTCTCGTTTTCCGAAAGAAAGGTCTGGTTTCTCTACTGACTGACAGAAAGCGAAGCACCCGAGGAGGGTCTGTAGAGTTTAAACCCATCCCCCAAGGAAAACCTTTAATAAAGTTGTAGGGAAATCATTGATTGCTTTTTGTACTGCATCAGAGTGCCTTGTGGCTACACCCAGAGTATGGCTGTGTCACGCAGCAGGCAGTCCTTCCTGAGGATCCAGTCATTTTAGTTTCCTTCAGTGCAGCTCCATTTAAGTACTGTAGTTAAGGATGAGTGAAGAAAAGTGTCTATGTAACAGGAAAACTGAGGTCTGCAGCATGCACTGCTGAATTTTGAAGGTTAATTATTAAGTTAAGCTGTGGAGGCACGGAAGGCATCGGTGTGTAAAAGGTATCTTTTCATTTATTCATGGAATTTTTGTGCTGAGAAAGTTTTTAACACAATTAGACATGTTAACGCTGATTATGCCACAAAGTTGAGTAGTGCTGCTTACATTTAACTAAGTATTTAAATGTAAAGTCTAGAGAACATTGTGGGACAATGTTCTACAAGCTATCAAACCAAACAAGTTTTGAACAGGTGGCCAGTTCTCCGTGTATAAATGAATATATTTGCTTAAATTAGTATCTGTGTTTTCTCTTGTTTGCACTTGTTTGTTCTGGTAAGGTTAGAGTTCAATATGTCTTTTAAAATAATACTGTTGTGTGAGTAACTATTAACTGTTGGGGGTAAGAATAGTAAAAGTTATTAAAATGTTGGGTTTTTATGTTGTTTTTCTCTTGCAAGTTGCTTGATAGTGACCAGGAATTATATAAGAACTTCCCTCTGGTAATATCGGAGCGTTGGCAGCAAGAAGTAGCAGAAACTGTTTATGATGCAGTAAATGCAGACACAGATAAAATTGAGGCCAGAAAAAGGGCTAAAAATAAGCAGCTTGGCCACGAGGAAGGTAATCTGTCAAATACGCTTCTCTCCATCTTTTGCTGCTAGATAGTAATTCGTATGTTTGAAGTTCCACACAACAGACTCTCATATTACTGTCACTCACCAGTAATTGTTAGAATTCATTTAGTCAGCATCGTGTTTCTTAAGACGTTTCTTAATGTTTTGAAACGCTGTATGATGACATAGTGCTTTGGAAAATCTTTTGTACTTGCTCGCAGAGATTGTCACGCACAGCCTTTCATCGTTTCTGTTTGCGGTGCGTGCTCAGAAGGGGGTCTGTGGGGTTTGGTTTCATGGCAAAGAAGCCGGGAAAGAAAACAGGAGGGTCCTTTACAGCAAACTTCACTTGTTTGCACGCGGGTGTTGCCTTGCAAACTCTGACCTGAGACAGCAACACACAATTCTTTTAATAGTTCATGAGATGCTTTTTAAGAACCAAATTCTGTCCGTGGTTACCCCACTGCGGCCGCAGCGGCTCCCGTAGTTGCGGCGGCAGCGGCTCTGCGTGTGCCTGCACACACAGAAGCACCGTCGCGAGCCCGGTGAGACACCTCGAGTCACCCTGCGTTCAGGACCGTCTCCTTTCCCAGCACGGCGCGTTCGCAGAATGCTTTTGGGCGCTGCCTTGCTCTGCATACCGGTGTTTCCTCTTGTTGCAGATTACGCGCTCGGGAAGGACTGCATTATGCACGGATACATGCTGAAACTGGGGAACCCGTTCTTGACCCAGTGGCAACGTCGTTACTTTTACCTCTTCCCAAACCGACTTGAGTGGCGAGGAGAAGGAGAGTCACGGGTAAGTGAGGCTGCTGGCGAGGGCGCGGAAGGCAGGTGGGTGTCGAGGCGACTCGGAGAACTCGCACGCGGGTTAGCTCCTGTGGGAGCAGAGTTTTGTCCGAGTACATGACCAGTGGATTGGAGTAACTTATCTTGAGTATCGCTTTAGTTAACGGGTAGCTGTGCTGCACCGAGGAAACACAAAGTTGACTTGAGAAACCTGTTTACATTGTTTTCTTATGCTTTTAAAGGAATTTGGTAGTTCATGGTGTTTTTTTCATTTAGGACCTCTGGACAATTTATAAAAAAAAACATAAGCTGGTAAGGTCATAAACGCTATAGCATTTTATTTCAAAGAAAATGCTATAGTAACTTTAGTTTAGTCCAGCTGTGATCATGTGCTAGGCAGCTCATGTGTGTATTTAGTTAAGAAAGGTTTTGGCATTTCCCAGCGCTGCTTTCCTCTTGCAGTCTGTAGGGAAAGTGTTCTGCAAACTCGTGTATGTTTGCTTCTTTGTAAGTATATAGTGCTTACATATTCCCTTTCAGCTCTTTGAAATAGTAAGAGTGCCTTTTTTTTAATAACAGCAGTAATACTTGGAAAATCCATAAAATTATATGCAACTCTCTTGTGGGAAAATAATGAATGTTTTGTTTGTGGACACACCTATTTGTAGATTCTTATTTCATGCTGTCATTTCTGGCTTTCCGAGTGTATGTTTCGTTGTCCCTGTTGAAGCAACCGAGCTCCTTGCTCAGTCTCTCTCTTCCCTTATAATCTATCTTTAGTTCATGACCCAGTGTTCAGACATCACGAAACGTTTGTGTAACGACCCTTAATGTTCATAACTTGATTTATGTGGGCAGTTTAGAGAAATTAGATGGTGGCTTTGCTGAGTGGGCAACAGTTCTTTTCGAACCATCTCTCTGCTTTATTTTTGCAAATGCTACAGCAAAACCTGCTGACAATGGAACAAATAGTGTCTGTTGAAGAAACACAAATTAAAGATAAGAAATGCATCTTACTGAGAATTAAAGGAGGAAAGCAGTTTGTCCTACAGTGTGAGGTGAGCCCCTTGTTTTTCAACAACTGTTGGTCTGTTAATCGGGTTGGTTTGTGTACGGTGACGTTGTTCAGGCCCTCCCGTTGTGTGTCACCCAGGTGTACTTTATGGCACAAAGCTGAACCTGAGCAAAACCGGGAAGTTTTGATCACACTCAAAGTCTGAAAGCAGGAAGCACAGCTATGCCAGCGTCTGTCATGGATTTCAGTGGTGTTTGGGCCAAAATGAGTTCAGCTTAATAAATAGCTGGAAATGTCAAAACAACCCACGGGGCCTTCGAAGGCCCTGTTGGCGCATGTCTCACCGCGGGTAGTTCATGGTAGCTAATGTGTTTGCGAGGGAGGAGGCGCGAGCCCTCCTGACATCTTGACCGGCTGTAGTCGCTGCCGCCTTGCCTGCCGTTGGTGGGGTGACAGAGAAGCAATGGGCTGCACATTTCAGTATCCAAAGTCATTCGTTCCTTCGGAAAATTAAAATAAGTTGCTTAAAGGGCTGTCTGAGAGAAGACACTGTTGGCAGTTTACTATGAAGTGCCAAACTACTTCTGTATCTCTTTCAGAGTGACCCAGAATTTGTTCAGTGGAAAAAAGAGCTGACAGAAGCATTTACTGAGGCACAGAGGTTGCTGCGTCGGGCTCCAAAGTTTCTCAATAAATCTCGCTCAGCAGTTGTAGAGCTTTCCAAACCACCGCTCAGCCACAGGAATAGCAATGGTCTGTAGGAGAAACAGAACGAGGTTCACTTAGGGAAAGCTACTTCGTGAACATGTTGAGTTTCACAGAATCCTTACGAATTACTTTGTGCAATCCTGGCTGCGGGATGTGCTTAGCTGAGGAAGAATTAGATGTTTACAGCGTGGGATAATGTTAGAACTCTGTCTCCGGAGGTTGTGAAGACTGGAACCATGGCAAGTGAATTCGTGCTCCTATCAGGGGTGGAAATTCCCAGCGGGCATGGAGGCCGGTATTGCTCCCATGCATTCCCGCACCCTGGCGGTGTCGAAGACGTGCTCCATTACTCTCGAACTACTGATGGAAGGAAGAAACTCTTTTCTCTGCAATACCCTCGCTTGGTGCGTACCAGCCTGGAGACTGCAGCGGTTACTGCTGGCTGGGATTGCACTCGCGTGTGCGCCACCGACCGACCCCTCGGCTGCGGAAGGAGCTGCCGGCTTGCCATGTTGGATAACCTTTACTCTGTCGTGTTACCATGTTCTTTCCGACCATTACTGCTGACTCTATGATAACCTTTCTCCATACTGCTGATGATCAACAGTGTGACTCTTATGCACTTCAAAGTACTGAATTCTAACTGTCCTGTGGTTTAAATGTTATTGCTACTTCATGGAAACATTGAACTCAAATTATTCACTTGGTTTGTTGTACTCACTAATAGTAGCTACCACCGTTTTGCTTCTTCTACGTATATGCAGTACTATAACTGACACAATAGAGTAATAATTGGTGAAGAGGAATTTATGGTAGCTTCATCTAGTGCTCTGTTGTATAAACCGACTGTTTTAGCACAGTTTTTAAAGAGCAGATTCCTTTTGACAAGTTTACAGTGAACATAAAGACAGTTCTTTTCCATTTCAGGTCAACTGCACTTTTTAAAAATTAAACAGAAATTACTCAAATCCAATGCATCCTAGTGCATGTGCTGGGTTAAAATGTCTGGGTACCTCGGTACGTATTCGGGATCGCTCTCCAGTTACGGGACTTGTGCATCCTTCTCTGTTGTACGCAAAACCACGAAGCGAGTGTGTTCTCGTAGCGTAGATACCGCAGGCGTTCAGCGTAGCTCAGCTCAGGAGGTTCGTGCACGCAGCACATGGCTCGGCCTGCAAAAGCGTTTTTAATTGTCTTTTCTAGAGAGTTCAAACTGTCCGCGTGGAAAGCAGGCTGAGGATACTGAGGACGGAACTGACAAAACGAGCTGATCAAATGCCAGATTGGTAATTAATCCTACGTCAGACATCAGTCGTGCCGTGTGGAAACTCTTGCTGCAGCAGATACGATCTCTTAGCTGTTAGACAGCTTTGAGCACGTGAAGGCAGCCTTTCCCTGGCGGTTCTGATCTTTTCTAAGAGATAGGCCAAGGCTTAATTTAAGCTTTTTTTTCTGATTCAGTAAACACCTTAGAGAACGTTTTCTGCCCAGCTGCGGTGGTACAGCTCTCATCGTCCCTACAGACATGGGAATTGCACCTGCGTCAACGGGAACAGCAGTCGCACCACCGGCTGACTCCGTCCCCCCGGTGCACGCGGTGCGGCCGCTTGTGCTGCTGACAGATAACCGCAGAGTCCTAGACCCGAGTCTTTCCAGAAAAGTGCAAATGGGCAAAACCAGCATAATTCTTTTGAAATTATTTGTTTATCCCGAACACACTCGTAATAAAATTGGATGTATTTGCTTCTACAAGGGGAGAGGCTTATCCCTGCGCCGCACGTGCTTTCACACGCCTGCGAGCTCTGTCTGACCATCTGGTGCAGCACAAGAGGACAAACGCGTCTTGAAAAATGCCCCGTGTGAGTCAGGTGATGTCTCCATGATTTCTGCCCCATTTATTTTTCAAATTACTTTGCATGCAGAGTACCACCCTCTCTGTCACTCTTGCTGGTAAGCGGTGCTGAGCGCCTCGGCATGCACTGTAAGGAGCGGTGGTGACAAGGAGCGGTGGTGGCACTTACCGAGGTTTGGGGTAGAAAATGTCTCTTACTGGCGCTGACTGGGCACTGGATGTTGTTTGGCTTTTCCTGGTACCATGCAATGCTCTTATTTTTCTTCTTGATTCGGAAAAACCCCTCAGATTGTGGTAAAACCTGCTCTTAGTTCTCATGCAACAGCTTTGTACTTTTCGTTCGTCATCAGTTCATCGCTTTAGCTGTTTTCCACGGTTACTTTTGACGCTGGATCCTTGTTGGCAGGTTTGCAGTTCCTGATGCGACAGACCGTAGATTCCGGACGCTGGTGTCTGTGAGGAGGGCAGGGACAGCTGTGTAACTGCGAAACGTGCCTCAGAGCCATGGGTTTTGTATGGAACGAAGGCTTTGTATTGACTTACGGAAGCGTATGGTTTTTGAAGCGTAGTGGAGTTGGGACGGCCCTAGAGCGTGCTCGTTAGCGTGGTCCTTACTGCCCTGTCCAGGTCCCTGGCAGCTGAGCTGTGCCATCGCTCAGCGCCGCTCGCAGTGTGGGGCGGGAGCGGGACAGTAAAAGATTTGGTGTTCTTCAGCCAGCTCATTTGTCGACAGTTTAGAAGAGCTTTTTATTTGTGACTCACGTCTGACCATGCTGTCGGGGGGGGAAGGAGAGATTACCTTAGCGAAAAACTGGCAGGGGAAGCTGGGATCCCAGTAACAAGCAGGATTCTGTGTGGAAAGGACTGGATCTACTGGCGGGGAGGGAGAGCTGGAATTTCACCCTTTGAAGCAAAATACTGTTACTGCTCCGAACCGATTGTTCCTGGCTTAGGTACCGGATTCTGAAGTTGTTTTTTTTCTCTTGGACAACGAATGTTAATGTTTCTGTTCTACGTGAGGGCCTGCACATATGCAGTGTGTGTAGCAGGTCGTGCTGAGCGCAGGGGACGGAAGCGTGCTGGTGCTGCTGATGCGTTTTGACCATGTTTGTAGGACTTTTTATTTATTTTAATGTTCAGGGAAGTAAAGATAAAAGAAATTAGAGCTTTGGGCATCAACAGAGCTGAGTGAATGATTAAGCACAGATTTTTAAACAAATTATCTGAAAGTCCTTTAAAACAAAATGAGCCGTACTGAAGGCGGAAGCATGTACGGGAATTGTTTCTGGGATTTCCAAACAGAGAGTTACGTGCCAGCTAGAGCCGTATCAAACACTCCCCTGGCACATCCACATGCCTTCAGGGCTGCAGGGGTTGTTTTCTGATTATTCTTTGTCTCTGACATGCAAGCTGACAAATTCAGTAGGACTGGATCCTGGAAAGCAAGTGCCTGAGCGAGGGGGTGTAGGAGATGGGTCATTTCTGCAGGAGCTGGGCTCGGGGGGGCAGCGACCTTTCGGGGAGCTGCTGCCCTCTCTGTGCTTCTCCTCTCCCTTCCCCTGCACAGGGGGGTAGGGGGGCGGGTTTGAGATGGGGGAATTGCTGTAAATTAATGTCTCCCTTCAAGAATAGAGGGATCCAGCAAATTCTAGCCAAAATCAGACTTTTTGGAGTTGAAATTTAAGCGCAGGAGAAGCAAAGCACCAGTTATTCCTGCCGCAGGCAGAGCGTAGCTGAGGAGCCGTTTGGAGCTGGGCACGAGCTCGGCCGGTGCTGTAGGGTGTTCCCTGGACAGCGTGTCTGCTGAGATGTCCCGTCATGGCGGGTATCAGTTGGGCCATTCTTATTATTCAAAGTTTTTTGGTAATTATTTTGCAAATTCATGAAAACTGAAGGAGCTAGACGCTAAAGGAATGTTTTCTAATTATTTTTTTTTTTTAATCCTTCATCTACCTGTGGGCTCTCCAGTTCATCCAACTGTGGGCTCTCCAGTTTGCCAAGTGTAAAACCTTCTTCATATTGGTTGCGTTTGAGCTTTATGTCTTGTCCAGCGAAGTTTACGGCCACTAATAGTACTTGGGTGTGCGGGAGGGAAACCTGTCGGGTAGGGCCGGCGCTGTGCCGGCACGCGGCTCCGGGAGGTACGCGTCAGCGTAGTCACATTCGGATTTTCCTTCGCTTCAGCAACTCTCCTTTAGAAACACAGGAGAAGTTTTTTCTTCTCAAAAAACAAACAAAAAGAAAAAAAACCCAGGAAGAAAGGAAATAGGGTGATGGGGCTGGGTTTGGGCTGAATGTAAGTGCAGGCGTTTGCAGGCCGGTGCCCGGGTAATGGGAACGGTTGTGTATTTGGTGCTCAGCCCAGACCTGCTTGTCCCCGTCGCGATGCTGCACGGGCGGGTGCTGGTGCTGTCAGCAGAGCTGCTCGGGGTGCAGCAGCCGCGGGCAGGAGCGAGCCCCCGCTCCCTCTCGGGCAGTGCGTTTGTGGCTGGCGGGCTCCGAGGGCGGTGCATCAGCTCATGGGAAGTGAAATACCTGGAGCTGTTCTCTGTGTCGCTCTTTTCCTGGCAGCTGATCGGTTTTAGGACTAGGACTAGGTTCTTCTAGGTACATATCTACCTACTGCAGGCGGTCGCAGTCGCACCCGGGTTCCGCGGTTCCCCGCTGCGACAGTTACTCGCACTCGAACTCGGTGTGGAGGAAGGACTATTTTGAAGTGTACAGTAGAAAGTAAATAATTCTAGTTGTGTTGATTAATATAAGGAATGAGTCGATGCTACAAATTTAAAGAAAGAATCTGAAAAGCGTATTTTGAAAAAGCATAGTATTAATTTTAATATTGTAAAAAAAAAAAAAGGAAAATATCTAAAATATACAGAGAACGTATGTATGTCCAAATGTCTGAGGAATTTCGAGATAATCTACTTTTGTTTTCTGTTGATTTCTATTCCATGGTGTACATATTGTGTGGATTGAACATTGGCTGTTTTAATACTATTGTTAAATTGTATTTTTATTTTGTGTTAAACTAATCATCACAGACTCAGCTTTATTTTGTTTATGTAAAGGTTGCTATGCTGTGTAGGTATAAAACCAAGAATTCTATTTTAACAAGAAAGCATTTTATATTATTTATTAAATACATGTTCTCCAACTTCTGACATTCCACAGAATTTCTGCTCCGTATATGTACAGAAACGGCAGTTCCTTTCAAGCAGGATCGGTCAGCTTTATTCTGTTTTTCATAATAAAATCAAAATAGTTCCCGTCCGCCTGTCCAGCTGACCCTTCCGTTGTGACTTCCAGGCACTGTCGGGGCCATCTCGAAGTGCAGTGGCTGGTGAAGGCAGAAACACCTGAGAAACTCTGGCAAATAAACCCCTCGGTCTGGAATTTCTGAATTTCCCCTTTGTTCCTCGGCACGCCAGGGAGCGAGCTTTTATTCCCAGGAGTCCGTGCTGGGTTAATGAGAATTAACGACCTTAAACGGGGGCAAGGAATCGGCATGAGGTGTGGAAAAGCTCAGGCATCAGCTCAGGTATTTGCAAAGCTCGTTAGTCCCCAGGTTAACGAGGGAGTGGAAGGCAGAGCCCGGACAGGCTGCCCGGAGCGGGTCCGGCCTTGGGGCAGAGATGGGCTGGCCGGCATCGGTGTTGGCCGCAGTGCGTGTGCTGCAGCGAGGTTTGCTGTCCCCGGGTGGTTGCTCGGTCCTTCAGGGTGGGGCAGAGCCCCTGGCGACAGGAGCGGTGTCCTGCGGGGCCGGCGGCTGGGGCAGCTCTGTGCTTGTTCCCCCGCGGGGAGCTGAGGGGAGCGGGCACCCCGGGACCCCGGCAGGGACCGTCCCTCCGGGGGGCTGGCAGGTGAGCCTGCGCTCCCCAGGCTGACACCACCTCCCGAGCTGGCCCCTCGCCGCGAGTGACCGCAGGCTCGGCAGTGCCGCCGTCCCCATGGCGTGGGCCCGGCAGCCGGCAGGCTCGCTCTGCCGGCGGAGAGGGGAGGAGGGGGGCGGCAG
>VWZZ01005178.1:0-11035 GCA_013399095.1 Psophia crepitans | reverse complement strand
GGGGGGGGCAGGAAGGGGGCGGCGGGCGTCAGGCGTGGCCGCCGAGGCCGTTACCCTGCGGCCCCTCCCGCTGGCGGAGGCCGAGCGGTGGAGGCGAGGGCGGGGTGCCCGGCCGGAGCCCTGGCCTGGGGGCTGCTCTGTGTGAGGAGGACGAGGGGCGGGCTCCCCCGTGGTGCCCGGGCGCTCCCCATTGTTTTCCTCCGGAGGAGGATGTGAATGACACGAAACAGGCACTTTGCTCTCTTCTCAGCCTCTGCTGGCCTTAAGCTGTGATGTGGGTGGCCTGACCGTGAGGAGAGCTTTGAGTCACCCTTGCTTTAAGTTTGTAAACGGCTGCAAAGCGCTAGGTGGTTGGCTCCTTCGGTTTTGTGTTTGGGTTCTTTTTTTTCAGTCTCACTTGGAAGAGCAGGGCATGTTTCCCCCCCCCCCAGAAGGGCTGTGTCTAGGAGTGGAATTAACATAGGAAACTACATAACATAACTTTCCCGATTTGCTTATGGCACATACTGGAAACGTGGACTGTTAACATTGGCATTTGACATCTTCGCAGTTACTGGGATCTCTTCAGACTGTATGACAGGGACACTGCTTTCCGCTCCCCCCATATAGTACCTGTGAGAGTTTTCTTACCCCGATACCGCTTAGTTCAGCGCTTGTGCTTTTTTCCTTTAAATCTCCTTTTCCTAAAGAAACTGTGGTAAGCTTTAATCAGCTGTGCAGTTGCTCTGTGGCATTCAGATATCTGTCTGAACTGTGCCTTACTGTGTCTGTATTTTTTTTAAAGCCGTGGTTTTGTGTTTGTTTGTGTCCTCAGTGTGTTTGTGTTGTGTTTTTTTTCTTCCCTTTGTTTCAGGATAATTCAGCTGATACTGGACTTGCTATTGTAGAAAGAACTAGCTTTACGTTGGTGTAAATTTAATGTTTCTATTAATTGACATTCTTAAATATTTTACTTTTAACTCCAAGATACCACAGATTGCATTCTTTTGGGGTCTATTTCTTATCAGCAGATTCTTATAAGAATGTCAGTTAAAACAAACAGTGACATTCAGAGTGTCTGCATGTTTTAATTTTTGAAACCTACATTTAGTTATGTCTTAGCTACATTATGTCATCTTAGAGCAAATCAAAGACACCAGACTCCTCTGTATAGAGGAAACGGGTTATATTATGCTATTGGCAGGTAAACGACAGCTGGTTAATACTGGTGAATGCAATTAATCTGGATTGTAGGACTTCAGAGAGGAGGAATATGTAATAATCAGCTGGTTGCCCACTATGTCTTGGTACAGACCCTGAGCATCTCGTGTATCAGACTGGTGGCAACCAAGATCATGATCCTTTCTCCATAGTAGTGTCAAAACATTTCAGTTTAAGGTTTGAGAACTTCAGCCACCTGGTAGTCTTAAACAGAAGTGGTCAAAAATGCTTTTTTACAAAAATGGTAAAAATCCTAAAGGTTCTCTAGAGAGATGCTTTAAAGTAATTTGTGACTGCATTTAGCTGCAACAGTAGGTAACAGTGCCAGAAAAGTCAATTGGAGGTTAAGATAATATAGTCGATAGTGTTTTTAATCTCTGGAAAGTCTGAAGCCTATTAATCTGTCACTAAGACTGTTTGTGACTAGAAAAATAACTTGAAGTAGCTTAAAAAAACCAAACCTGAATACACTGGTTTATTAGCATTAATAAATTTCTTCCTGTGCTCAGAGAAGACTCTAATTTAAAGAACGCTAGTATAACCTGCTTGTGATATGTTGACATAGAGTTTTTGCTTCAAGTCTGCAAATTTGTACTCTGTACTTCACGTGGTGGTGTGACCAATGCCTGCCTCAGTGAGTGCTTTTATTCCAAACCTGATGTTAATGTTCATGAAGAACTGGAAAACAGTATGAAAGTGCTTGTGCATAGACAAAGAGGTTAAACAATGTGGTGATTATCTGAAAGTCCCAAGTAAGATTAATTTCACATTTGCAAGGTGTTTATGCTGACTGTCATCTGAATGTGATGAAAATCATGTGCTGAGTAGGATAGAGAATGGGCTTTGAAACAGAACTAGCAGTGCTTTGCATTTCCTCATGTGATACTGGCTGCGGTGTTGTGTGAACACTTTGGTCTCCGAAGGAGGTGGTTCGGTCGTTGTGCTTGTTCCCCCTGCCACGTTGACATAATTATTTATATAGTCTCTTGCAGTAACAGATTAGAGACTTGCTCTGGGTTAAAATTAACTTGGCAAAAGTGGTTTGTTGTAATCCAGACTAATTCCCTCATCTGGCTCACCTTGTGATTATGCTTGTGACAGCGTGAGGTGAAGGGTTGCACAAAGATCTATGTGCAGCGAGGTAGGAGCAGAGAAACGTCTGGTTTTGTCACTAGTGCCATCCTAATAATTTTATGAAAGTAAACAGAAAAAAATCCTGCAGTTCCATGTACAACCGTCTTTGCTCAGACAACGATGTTAAGAATCTGTTACAGTGCTGCTAGCAGAGGAAATCTATTTGTCAAGTCAAGATAGGTTTGGACTCTGTGCTTGATGTGTAGTCTTTGCTTTGTGGCTGCTGAAATATATGAAAATGACTAGTAATGGTGTAATGGCTAGTGTAGCCATGGAAGTCTGTAAAATACTAGTAGGAAGTCTGAGCCTCTTCAGAGGGCAAGTAAAAGCTTTAGGATGGTGTGTTGTCTGAGTGGATGGAACTGGAAGTCTGCTCTGTTACTGAAGTAAGTTGTTAATTACTTTGTCCTGAAGCTTTGCATTTGCAAAGTAAGGTAGTTTGAAAGCGTTGCTGATTTTCACATTTTTGCTGTCTTCGAGTACCCAGGTTTTCTGTTGTATAACTTAATCCTAACAAACATCCTTATCCAGCTATTCTCTCTTGTGTATCTTTGGGTTTTCCCTGAACTGTCAGTCCCTTTACTCTTCTTTTACCTATGCATGCACTGCCAGAAGTATCAGTTAAAATCAGTGTGTTGAGACTTTTTGACAAATTCGAATAGATAGACAGATTTCTCATGTCTTTAGTCCTTTAGTGTGGCCTGTTCTGTTCACCACATAATTTCGACCAACTTGAAATTTTAATATTACACTGACAATATAATCTAAAATGACAGTAACTTCATACTAATGTCCAAGTGTTTTACTGTTTTTCATCTGTTTTATAGCTTAGCAATTGATCTTTACTAGAAAGATGGGGGGGATGTGTACAAAGTACATCAACTCAGCAACTGTAAAAGTAATGTCATGCAGATCCAAGAATCATTCCTGAACAGTTTCTTCTTTGGTTGCATTTGCACTTTAAATTACTACTGAGGACTGCATCTGGATTTCTGTAGTACCATTATGTATCAGAGATGCAGCATTATGTATTGAGTAATATTCAATATTGAAAATTTCTTATGCTCCTTATTAAGGGAAGACATCCTACTGAGCTTCTGAGATGCTTAAGTTGTTTGCTGCATAAAGTTAAGTAGAAATGTTCTATCAATTAGTTTAAAACACTAACTATTTGAAAATAAAAATACTTTTTGGAGGTTACTTTTTTGTCCATTACTTTGTTGGTCAAGTTGCCTCTTTTAACTTCAGTCCTTCAGAGGAGGAAAGCTGCTTTTATATTGTGGGAACAAAACCCTTAAACAAATCCAATGTGAAGTGGCTTGACTAGGGTCAAGAAAAATTTCAGTGATGACTGGAATGTAAGATTTCTGCTACTAACCAGAAATCAGATGGCTGTTTTTCCAGCCATTTTGGCTGAAGAAGAAGCAGCTAACTTCCCTTCATTTTATGGTGATTCTTTTTAGTGGATGATAAATCTTTGGAAGTAGGCCAGCTCATCCACACTCATAGTTGTAAATTATACATCCTCTGGAGAAAAATTNAGCGCCTGCCCCTTTGCTCCCCTTAGCGAGGAAACTGTAGGCAACAGTGAGGTCTCCCCTCAGTCTCCTCTTCTACAGACTGAACAGGCCAAGGGACTTCAGACTCTCCTCATACGTCTTCCACCCCAAAGACCCTTTGCTATCTTTGTTGCCCGCCTCTGGATACTCTCCGATAGTTCTATGTCATTTTTGTACTGTGGCCCCCAAACCTGCACACAGTACTCAAGGTGAGGCCGCACCAGTGCAGTGTAGAGTGGGACAATCATGTCCCTAGAGCACCTGGCAGTGCTGTGCTTGATGCACTCCAGGACACGGTTGGCCTTCCTGGCAGCCTGGGCACACTGTTGACTAATGTTCGACTTCAACTTGCTGTTGACTAAGACCCCCAGGTCCCTCTCAGCATGGCTGCTCTCCAGCGTGTCATCACCCAGTCTGTGCGTACAGCCAGGGCTGCCCCTTCCCAGGTGCAGAATCCGGCACTTGGCCTTGTTAAACTGCCTGTGTTTGGTGAGTGCCCAGTTCTCTCATCTGCCCAGATCTCTCTGCAAGGCCTCTCCACCCTCAACGGAATCAACAGCTCCTCCCAATTTAGTATCATCTGCAAACTTGCTCACGATTCCTTCTAGTCCCACACCCAGGTCATTTATGAAAACATTAAAAAGGACTGGCCCTAGAATGGAGCCCTGGGGAACCCGACTAGTCACTGGCCACCAACCTGATGTAACCCTGTTACATCATGAAAAATGATCATTAGGTTAGTCTTTAGGCTTTTCAAAGTTGACAGAAAATCTTCCCTTATGCCCCTTCTTATGCTCAGTAATTGAATGCTTGTTTGTCCCTTGCATGTTTTACATATGTGTTTTTCAAAATTTGTTGGAGCAGTGCTACTGAAACATTTTACACTTTGCAGTGGCAAGTTATTAAAGAATTTGTAGAAACCATGTTTAATAAGTTTCCATATGTGAAACTTGTGTTAATTTGATTGTTGGTACACCAGAAAACCTTAATTTCTCCAAATCTAAAGCCTTTACAAAAGCTGTAACTGTTTTTTGTTTGGGATTTGATGCTTTTTTTAAAAATTGAATTATAATTGCAGAAAATTTGGAAGCATTCGTTTGATTGAAAAAATAAAGGTCATATACATAAAGACTAACAAAATGATAGTAGTGTTTCTTGTGGAGTATTATGTATCACATATTACATCTTTCTGCTTACTCCTCTGAAAAGGTTTGTCCCATTGGTCCCTTCCAGAAGAAATATTCTATTCTCTGTTTTTCAATTCTTATGTTTCGTAAATGTCATTTTTAAAAAGTTTAAGCCCTTATGTAAACTTAGAATTTTAATTAGAAAACCGATGTGCTGTTGAGTGTGACCTGTGCATTAGAAAAGCTAGTAAGAGTGCTGTCCGCTGTAGGTTTTTTTGGTGCGTTATAGTAATGTCTTAATACTATATGGTGCTCTTGGTCAATAGGGATTGATTAATGACTAAAACTGCATTTTTACTTATTTTCTTTACATTATATTGTGGTAAGGAAAACAGTTTTACATAGATCTTCTAAAAATCTGTAGTAGTCTAACATGGTTTGCACTTGTGCAGTGTTAGCGTAGAAAATATAATAGAAGCTCAAAATAAGTTAATACTATTATGTTGAGAGGCTTAAGGTGTTTATTCTATTTGTGTGTATATATAAAAATAATGTATCTTAACTTATATAAACAATTAAAAAATAAAAAAAACCTTGGAATCCATGAGAATATTCAAGTTTTGTGGGGTGGTAGAAATGCATCTCTTTCACAAAAAGAGGCTTAAGCAGCCTTACAAGTCTAGTGGTGCTAAGATACCTTTGTCTTTTGTAGTCACGCTTCCTTCTGCTGCTTCATTTAGAAAGAGAGTCTGTAGTTTGGAAAGGAATTAGTGCATATGATAGAATCCCATTGTGCGATTATTATTATTTTTTCTTTTTTCTTGTTACTTGTTTTGGCTAAAAAAGAATATTATATGGAACCTTTTGCTCTTCAATTAAAAGTTCAATTATAGGCTAACGTGGAATTGAACAGAAATTACAAAAAACTGTGAAGGTTTTTTATTATTTTTAGCTATGAGAGTATGCTTGTGTGAGTGTGTGTCAAGTAGCAGCAGCTACGGTGTTAGTACTGTGACATTCTGAATATCATTCTGAGTATCATTCAAGCCCAGCTTTGATTGATACTACTTGTTGCTGTCATCATCCTATCAAAGCAGTTGTTCTACAACTGATCTGCTCAATTTTTTCTTGCAATCTGATGTTGCAGTACTTCATCCATCTGGCGAAGAGCTCACTAATATTCTTGTGTTCCTCTGCTTATCCCACACATTCCTTCATAGTAATGTTCTTTTACATGCTTATGTTACCATTTGTGCTCTTTAGTTCTAACCTTTTACTTTCTTCTATACATAAATATTGTTTTGACTGAGTACGCAATTGAATTTGCCTTGGTAGACTGCTTTTTCCTGAATATTCGCCTGTGGAGAAGACTGACATGATCTCTACATAATCAATTTGTTAGTGAATCATTTGTATTGGGTACCTAACTATTTAGCTGTCATATTTTGGTCATTGTTGGTTAAGCCTTTTTAGTGTTCACATGGTAATTGTCTCAGAAAGTGTCTTTTTAGTAAGGTAAATCATAGTGACAGGAGATTATTGCCTCTTTTTCAGTTCCCATTATCCTCTCTTGGATTTTGGCATTCTTGTAGATGCTTTTCAAGCATAGATAAGGTCTTCTATCATTTTGCTTTATTGGTAGATTAGTCCTTGATATTTGGTGATATTGTTGCTACCTTTGAGGATCTTGACTGCTCAGCCGTCTTCCAAAATACTGTCTTTAATGTGTTTTAAACTTTTAAAATAATTTATCCTTTCTAAACATCAGGTTGGGCATTACTGATGAGACTATTTGGGAATATGATAGTAGGTGTTGGTATCTATACGATGGCAAAGTTCTTAACGGTGGCAGCACATCTGGCTCAAGTGCTAACATGATATTTTGGTGATTAAATCTGTATGAGGTCATTGCATGGATTTTGTATTGGTTTTTTCTGTGGATAATGAAATCTCTTCCACTTTAAACCAGCAGGCATTGCCTGAATATTCTGCTGAAGTTAACAAGAATTTGGAATTTTAATACGTAAAATAAATAAATACAGCTCTTAAGTTGGACGGGAAAAGAATTGGCACATTAGATTTGCTACAATTGTGGTTTATTCTGCTTAATATTTTAACCAGGGACTGATTATTTTTTCCTAACTGATTTCAAAATGGCTACAACTGGCAATGTGAAAAATAATCAAGAGTTTGCTTAACCGAAGCTGGATTTTGCTTCCAATTTTTTAAAGGTGTTTGAGTACTGTTGGCAATTTTCATATAAAGTCTGATTTCCTGTTCTCAGTAGTCTTCAGCCTGTCTAATCTGTGTGTCCCTGAGATTCTTACACCTACTGATTTGAAACCATCTGTGTGTATGTTCTTTTTTTTTTTTTTTCCTTTTATGTTGTTGGTTTATGGTTGCTTTTTTGTTTTTTGGTTTTGGTTTTTTTTTTTTGTTTGTTTTAAACCGAGAGGAAATGCCAGTTAAAGTTTCAGTTACGCTATCTGCTCTGGCATGCTGCTGGTCTGTAAGGTGGCGAATGTAAGCAGTTAGGCTGGAGCAATTTTAAGGAGTTACCATTCCTCACTGCTAGCTGTGTTAAGTGTAGCAAATGTGCTTCCTGCATATTTAAAAACTTGATGTTTCAGCTATGTTAACCATCAGCTGTGGGGGTTTTGTTTAGTTTTTCTTCCCATATTATGATCTTCCTCCAAAATATTTTGAAGATGTTTCTTCAGTAAGTTCTTCTTCTGGCATATGACTATATGTTTCATCAAACCTATGATTTAAAGACTGTTTATGTCTTTATAGAAAACACATATGATACATGAGTAATACAGTCTTTGGTCCTGAAGTACTTCATGCGAACTGTTTTCCACATCCTTTGTTTGCTTTAGAAACTTGATCCCTTGCAACATCTCTTAAATATATAGTTGCATTTTTTGTCCTTTTCTTTCTTACCTTGTTTGCCATAAACATTGCTTCACACTGAGATGCTGGTTGGAGTAGTAGTCTTACAATTAACTAGAATTTTTATATTGTAAATATACCCTTCCACAGCTAATCTCTCCCAGTGGTCTTTCACGGCCATTTCCTACCACTGTACCCCTCCAAAGGATGAGTACTATAAATTAGCAGAGGAGAATGTGCTCCTTGTGTCCTAAGTGGATACATTAAAGTATATAGTTTCTGTACATGTACATTTAATGTTTCAGATGTTATGAAGCATATTGATATGCTCAATATGCATTTTTCTTAGTAGCCAGTATTTCATAGTAAAAAGCATGTTGTATATAGCTCACTGCCTCCCTTCAGACTGATGAACGTGTTGATGGACCTAATTAGTTCTTATAACTGAAAGATACTTCTTTCTTTGCGTCTAGTATATCTGAGTATTACGGCCTGAAGATACTATGAGACTTTTTCTTTTGTTATTAATTTAGTAAATCTAAACCTGTACCAGTTCTGCATGTTAGAAAAGAAAGAAAAATTCAGCTTCCTTGTCCCCACGTAAAACTGGAGCCCTGTGGTTAGCTAAGTGCCATTTCTTATTTTCATTTTCTTCCCTTAACTTTCCATGACCTGTGTTTCCAAGCGTAATTTTCTAAGGTAATGTGTTTTTTTTAAAACTCTTGGAAAATACTTTATAGATTCTATGAAAGGGTGTTGTCGTTTAACCTAGGTAGGCAGCTGAGCCCCCCACAGCTGCTTGATGACTCCATCCCCCTCACATACATACACAGTGAGGTAGGGGAGACAGTTGGAGGCATAAAAGTGAGAAAACTCGTGGGTTGAGATAAAGGCAGTTTAATAAGTAAAGCAAAAACCGCGCATGTAAGCAAAGCAAAACAAAACAAGGAATTCATTCACCACTTCCCATCAGCTGCCAAGTGTTTAGCCATCTGCAGGAAAGCAGGGCTCCATCACATGTAACAGTTACTACAGAAGACAAGCCCCATAACTGTGAATGTTCCCTCCCTTCCTCCTTTTTCCTCCAGCGTTATATGCTGTGCATGATACCATATGGTATGGAATACCCCTTTGGTCAGTTGGGGTCAGCTATCCTGTCTGTCCCCTCCCAACTTCTTGTGCACCTCCAGGCTACTCACTGGTGGGGTGGTGTGAGAAGCAGAAAAGATGTTGACTCTGTGTAAGCATCGCTCAGCAGTAACAAAAACATCTCTGTGTTATCAGTACTGTTTCTATCACAAATTCAAAACATACAAGCACTGTACAAGCTACTGTGAGGAAAATTAACTCTGTCCTAGCCAAATCCAGTACAAAGAGAAAGATAAGGTAAAAAGTATAAGCCTGTTGTTCACAGTTTAAATTCATTAGAATGATTCAAACTGCTACTGAAAGATTTTTGTAAGATTTTGTAAGCCAATGAAAATAATTGGAAGCCTCTTCTCTAACTTGTGCTGCAGTGCCAGAGTACTGAGATTCTTTTGGTCCTGATTTCTGTCAGTCTTGAAAAATGTCTAGCTAAGAACTTTAACCTTAACAGGGTCAAACCCTGAAGTCTTCATTTTACTTCTCAGGTATTCTCTGTTTTTCAGTGGATAACATCACTCATCTTTTCTTTTGTAGTGACTTTAAGCCAACAACTGTCTTTATACAGATCTGCAGCTGGTCATTTACATGACATTGAGATGAGCTTGTTCTTAAATACCTTGCTTGCCTGTTTTGATTATTTCAGCCTCTTCATTCTTGGTTTGATTGTTTCACCATGAGTTATGTGTATTGTTACTCACCCCTTACCTGGTTTTGCCTTTCTTTTCTCTCACACCAGCCAATGTATTAGTCTTTCGAACGGATGTGCTCGTACGTCTTTATTGCTGTTGTATGTTTTCAGAGTAGTCATGTCTCTATTCTGTTTTCTTCAATCAAGTCTCTTATCCCATTTTATTTCTAGAATGTACTGTAGTTCAGGGTAGACTAATGTCGGCTGTAAACTGATGAGTTTTCAGTTGTTTGCACTAGGTGGTTGTTGTCTTCTGCTCATCACTGAAGACAACGTGGAATTTATTTGGTATACTTGCAGTCACTGTAAGGAAGTTATACTGTCATTAACCGCTGCTAATGTGCTTTTTCTTAGTAAGTACAGTTCTTCCTAAACTTCATGGAGAGTCTTCCCTAAATTAAAATTCTGCTGATATGATTCTATGTAAGATAGCTTTGTATGCACTTTGGTTTTGGTTGTTGCATTTAGATAGGAAAGTGGCCAAAGGTGCGGATATTATCATTTTTACTATGATTAAATGATTTTTTTTAATTAAAAAATACGGTCCTAAAAATGTTTGTTAAGGGTAAGAGATGTAGAAATATTTTCCTCTACTTGAGGTAGAATATTTTCCTTTCATGTTCTTACAGATAAAACTTCATAGATAACATTGCAACAAAAAAAGAAAAATCAGATAATGACAGAAAAGAAACTACAACTGTCAGTGGTTGTACCGAGAGACTGTTCTCTTTGTGTTGAGAATGCTTTGTAGGGGTACTTTCTTGTGTGTGCTCTTTGTTTATAATAGGTTTATGCTGTTTCAGAAGCCTTTCCAATTATAAAAGGGATCCAGATACTGTTTTGTACTTTCGCACTTTTGTCATGGTTAAATGAAAATCGGATCCATTTCACTTGTTTAGTTGGGTTTTAATTTCACTTATAGAACCTGCAGTATCTATATTTTCAACTGTGTTGGAGAGGCCTTAGAAAGGGTATTCCAACAGCTGGAATAACCACTTTCTTAAGCCTCTGAAATTTTGGTTTTAAAAAAAAAAAAAAAAAGCAAGCTAGCTGTTTAAAAAGTGAATATGTTAGTAAAGATAATACAGATTGATGTCATAACCTTGAAAAATAGTTCTGAAATGAAAATAATGATAAAAAGACGTGCAGTTTCAGCTCACAAGTAGCAGCACATTAAAGTCCCATCTGAACAATCAAGTAGTAAGATGGCCTTTTTCTTCTGGGTCAGATTGTGCAGGGAGGAGTTCCATACCATAGTAATGTGGCTGTGTGTCATAGAATCATTAAGG
>VWZZ01005177.1:5027-15703 GCA_013399095.1 Psophia crepitans | reverse complement strand
AGCTCCGGGTGAGCCCTGGGCTGCCCTCACGAACACACACCCCCTGATCCCCTCCCCAGAGGTGTCCGCAAGCAGCCCTGGTGACACTCACATGTAGAGGTCGTGCTCCAGGAGGGCTGCCTGCATCTGCTCCGGGCTGGGGACGGTTCCCGTCACCCCACTCCAGCCGGGTTCGCTGCAGAAGAGTGGTGAGAAGGGGTGGGGGATACAGACCAGCCCCCCGCAACCCCACAGATCCCCTCCTGAGATCTCCACCCACCTCTCAAACCAGCCCCGAAATCTTTCCTCGGTGCCCAGGAGGTTGCGGTGGGGGTTGAGGACGTAGAAGGTGCTGCTGGGGTTCACGCCACGGGTCAGCACGGACCCTGCCTGCTGCTGGGGGGGGGCGTGGAAGAAGTGGGTCCCAGTGCAAGGTTTGGGGGAGATCCCCCAAAGCCCAGGTCCCCCATCCTCTCACCTCCTGTGTCAGAGAGTAGCTGAGCAGGAAGCGCAGGGAAGGGAGCCTGGTGACAGGCACAGCCTTCAGGCACGCCATGCTCTCCCAGGGCAGCTTCTGCAGGTGCTGGGAGGAAGAGGAGAAAGAGGAGGAAGGTGTGAGGAGGAAGGCAGCGGCGCCAGGAGAAGATGAAGCAGGATTAGGGGTCTCACCTTATCCAGAACCAGGACGAGGGAGCCGGCAGCCTGCTTGTTGCTGACTTTCCGCCTCTCCACGGCCTCCTGCAAGAGGAGCTGAGCCTTGCGGGGCTGCGTCGGGCAGAGGCCGAAGGCCAGAGCTTGAACATCACCGGGAGCCAGGAGGGGAGCGGCGTTTAGCACCACCTGCGGGGAGAAGGAAGAGGTGAGCATCAACAAAGCAGGGGGGGTCAGCACCCCAAAATCCTGCCCGAGCACGGGCACCTTGAGCAGGGTGGGGTCTGGGTGCCTCCAGCCATGCTGGCGGAGCTGGGGGTGCAGCTCAGCAGCTTCCTCCGCCAGGGCAGGCTCGGGGCCAGCGGGGAGCAGGGCCCCCCTCCAGCAGCCCAGCACCTGCGTCTCCAGGGTCTCGATGAGGTTCTGCAAGAGGTCAGAGAGTCGCTGAGGGGGGTCCAGACCCCCCAAACCCTCTCTTAAAGCATGTCCCACATCGGGGTACGGGGTTGGTTTTCCCCTCACCTTCATCCTGCGGTCCAGCTCGGAGCGGCGCAGCCACCATTCTTGTTTGTCCCTGCAACTGTTGGCTTCCTTCTGCTCTTTCTGGATGGCATCAAATTCACTCAGCACTGAGCGCAGCGGGGCCTGGGGGAGGGAGGGAGCTGTGATCCGAGCCCCGAAGGGGCAGCAGGGCTGCCCCTCCCGTCCCTGCCCTCACCTTGTCAAGCGCAGTGGGGATGCAGACGTTCACAGGAGCAGTGTCCTTCTCCAGTCGCGTCAGAAGCAGCGTGTCCCCCACGGAACCAGGCTGGATGCTGGCGAGGGTCAACACACACACAGTCACTCCTAAAAAAAAAATAAATAATATAAATATCACACCCAGACAGCGCCTGTCACTCAGCACCCTCCCGGTCCCTGTGCTCCCATCAAGCTCTTACCACTGGGGATCTGCTGTAGCTGCAGTCGGAAGCTGTCCTGCTGCCCCGACCCCAGCCCTGCCGAGCTGAACACGAAGAGTCTCTGGAGCTCGGCAAGGTGGTGGCAGCGTTGGACAGCGCTCCCCTCCTGCAGGGAGAGCCCATGGAGCTGCTCGGCCACGTCACCTGCCGACTTCTTCTCTTTGCTGCAGAGGGAAAGGCCGTCAGGAGGGAACTGTCACCCCCAAAGAGGCTCTGGTGGTACTGGGTGAGCCCCTTCCCTTTCCCTGATGCTCTGGGGAGGGAAGATTGAGGCACTCACTGAATCTTCCTGTGGATGACGCTGAGCAGCTGGTGGCGAATGGTGACAGAGACAGACTCAGAGAGCAGGTACGCAGTAGAGAGGGGGTCCTGGTTCCCCGTGGCCAGAGCCAGGAGCTGGCAGAGCTGGCTGTAGAGCGCACCAGGAGGGAAGTGGCTGATGCAGTTGAAAGCATCCTTCAGGAGCTTGAGGACCGTGTCCAGCAAGGAAGCATCTGGAAGGGACAAAGCAGCAAAACCCCGGGGACAGAGTCAGTCGCCGAGCCCTCGGGCAACGCTCCAAGAGAGGGGAGGTGGAGCAGGGAACAGACGTGGTGTCCTCAGCACGGCCAGCAGCTCCCAGTCCTTTACTGGTGAGGGCCGGCCGCGTGAGGTGTGACCGGCGGACGATCTGCTCAGCCTGGCAGAGGACGAAGCAGGAAGGCAGAGGAGAAAGATCAAGACTTACAGAGCCGTGCTCTGTCCTCCCCGAGACAGACATGAGGACAGCCACCAGACAAAACCTGGGCTCGAGGGGACCCTGGGTCCTCCCTCTGCACCAGCAGAAAAGAAAGATGTGAACGGAGGCAAGTCCATGCTCGGGGCAGCAGGTGAACCCCCCCTCCTCGCCCTCCCACGTGCCCCTGTACAACAGGTCCGAGCTCTGGGTGTGGAACGACGCGGGTGACGGTCCATCTGTGTCAGAGACGTCACCAGGGGCAGAAAGGCTCACGCCTCCCTGGACCACGACCACCTCCGCGAGACAGAAAAGGTGGGTTACGGCTGTAAGTGAGCCTTGAGGGGAACACGGGTTATTCCCCGCCCCCCCTCCAGTTGCAGGCAGCGGCACTGGGAGAGAGACGGACCCAGCCTACCCCCACACAGCTCCGCTGCTGCCGCCCCCACCACAACCTCGGGTTTTGTGATAAAAGGCACCGGGAACAGTCCCAGCTCCTCCTCAGCTTGATGGCCCTCTGCCCAATCCAGCAGTTTTCACTCATTTTAAATATGTTTTTTGCAGCGGTGCTGCCGACTACACTGACGGGCTCAGCTTCAGCTTTCCTCCCTGCAGAGCCCCCCCAGCAACCAAACCTCCCCCCCCCAGCATGCTGCGTGCTCACCACCAGCGGTGGGCAGGGTGGAGGAGCGGGTCCCCTCTGGGTGCAGGGGTTCCCCGCTGCCCAGCCTCTGCGCTGCCGGGACGTCCTTGCTGACCTCGTGCTCCCTGTCTGCACCCTCCTGCCCACGTGGAAGTAGCCATCTCCCGTCTGCAGGGAGGGACGGAGGTGCCTGGTCCCCAGGACTGGTGGCAGTGGTGGGGACAGCCCCACACAACCGCTCAGGGGTGAAGGCAAGACCATCTCCCTCAAATCTCTGGGGTATCCCAGCTCACCTGGAGCTTCCTCCTCTTCCTTGGAGAGCCGCAAGGCCTCGTAGCTCACATCAAGCTCTTCCTCCACCTTCTCTTCCTCAATAGCCCTCAGAAGCTCCCGATCCTTCTCTGCTCTCTTGCCAGCAGTCCTGCGGGTCACCCGTGCCTTCTCCCCAGCAGTCCCGGCTCGGCGAGGCTCTGGTCGCCCTTTCCGGGGCTGGGCGCCGCTGGTCTGGCCGCTGACCCCCAGCGCGTTCGCCCGGGCCCCCGTGGTTTTGGGGGACAGAACTTTCTGGGCACAGGACGCCTTGCGGGGAGCTGCGGTGGTCAGTCCCACTTCAGGATCCTCCGTGTCGCTGTCATCACTGAATGTCACCTAAAGGGGAGGGACAGGGGGTGGTGGGGCTGGTGTGGGGCTGCGCCGGGCTGCCCCTCACCTCCCTCCCCACTCACCTTTAGGCGAGACCTAACCCTCCCCAAGATTTTGGGCGCTTGCAGGAGCTGGGATTTGCTGTCGGGCGGCGAGGGTTCACTGAAGACAGTGAAGCGAGTCCTGGGACGAAGGGCTGGACGTGCCCTGCCGGGGGTACGGGCTTTCTGGTGTGGGGTGCAGGGTGCTGTCACCGGCCGGATGACGATGGGGGGCACCTCGCTGTCAGAGTCCCCCAGAGAAAAGACATCATCGGTGCTGGGCACAGCTGGGGGTTTTGCTCTCTGGTTCTTCTTCACTCTGGGCTTGGGCACGGCAGGGGCCATGGCTTTCTTGGTTTTGCACCTTTGGGGTTGAGCTTTGTCCGTCTTGAGGGTCTGGGGCACGGCCACCACTTCGAGCTCCGCCGGAGGCAGTGTGGGCAGCTGCCAGGTCCAAGAGCCGGCAAAGATGCCACCCATGGAGCTGCCGTGCTTAGAAGCCAGGTGGCAAATGGTGGTCACGGCTTTGGTGAGCAGCAGGTAGGCCCTGGAGACCTCCAGGCTGGGCAGGTGGGGTCTGCAGGACGCTAGGAAGGTCAACCCGGTCCCCAGGTCCTTCTGCAGCTCCTCCGCTAGCTGGGGCCTGGCCAGGCTCTCAATAGCCAACGTGGCATAGCCAGTGGCCACCAGATCATTCAGCAGCTCCAGGACAGGCAGAGATCGGTGGCCAGAGTCGCCCCACAGCTTGTCTCGCAGCACGGCAGCAAAGCGGGCGGCCACGGCGGTGCAACGCAGCAGCGCGGCACGGATCAGAGCCAGCCCCTCGGCCACACGGCCTGCCGCCAGCTCGCCCCGGGCGCAGGAGAGGAGCCAGCGCAGGCAGAGCACCGAGAGAGTCAGGTCGGAGCAGCAGCAGCATGAGCAGGCTGCTGGGTGGGTGATGAAGGCCAGTCTCCTCCTCCTCTTGGGCTTCAGCTCCGGTGAGGCTGAGAGAGCATCTGCCTCCTCTGGTCCGCTCACCGTGGCCACAAACTCCAGTGCAGGGCCCTTCAGGAAATTCTCCTCTTCCCCGGGGGGCTCAGAGACGGGCTCCCGCAGCTTCTTGCCCTGGAGTTTACCCTTCCTGGGCAGGATCTTTATCTGTCCTTTCTGCTTCTTGCTGCTTTTAAACTCTGCGGGTGGAGGGAAGGGTTATTTCAAAAATGGGGCGCAAGAGGGGTTTGTCCCTGGCACTGCCTGGGCTTGGGGTTCACCTCGGCCCCTCCGCTGTCTTCCCCCAAGCCCAGAGCAGGGACTCACTGGTGTTGGACTCCAGGAGGAAGAGAGCCTTTTGGAGATCGAAGTGGCTCAACTCCAGCTCGCTCTGCTGCAGCTCCAGCTGTGCCTTCAGCACCAGGAAGGAGGTACACCTTGGGGAGGAGGGGAGCAGCCCTCAGAGCCTTCATCGCTCCAGCCCTGGGGCCACGCAGGAGGCAGGCAGGCACAAAGCTCACGTCTGACCTGGCGAGCTGAGTTCCTGGGATAACAGCCCTTCCTCGACGCCCCACCCAGAGCAGCTGCTTGCTCCAGACCAAGCTGAGAAGGTACCAAACCCAAGGTACCAAGCTGAGAAGGTACCAAGCCCCCGCCAGGGTTCCCAGTGGCCACAGGGCAGCTCGTCCCCTAACTGGGCGTACGCCCCCTTCCTCCACGGCCAACTCACCACCGGACGGCTTGTAGTTTCGCGGCCAACTTGATGGCCTCCAAGCAGAAGGCTTTGGCTTTACAAACCACCTCTGACCTGCTGAGGAGAGCCACGAGGTGCTCCACGCAGGCCAACATGTCAGCCAGCACATGCCACTTCAGCAGCAGGTTGTCCCCTGTGATGGAGGACAGGAAGGTGACCAGAGATGCAGGCAAGGAAACCTGACTCTTTCCAGAGCAGTCGGGTTTCGGTTCACGCAAACAACCAGCTCACCATAATCTACAAATCGGATGTCAGATGCCATTGTCTGACAGCCCAGCACGTCGCTGCCCATCACGAGGAGGATGATGCTGCGGAAAAGCTTATGCGCTTCGGCAAGAGCTGTTTCAGGCGTTTTCCACCCTGTGTGAGGGCGGTCACGGGTATCAGCACCAACCAAGACCCTCCCAGTCCCAGCACAAAGTAACTCCCCCAAATTCCCTCTCTGAACGTGCTGGTTTGGAGAAACCCAGAGGTTAAACTTTTGCACGGAGCTTCGTTCCCAACCCCTGTCAGCTCGGTGCTCACTGGGTTTTAAACCTCCCCTGGCAACTCACCTGCCATAAAAATCTGCTGCCGGAGCTCGAGCGAGAGGCGGGCAGGGGGGAGGCTCAGGTAGATGGCCACCAGCTGAAGGACGTGGGCTCGCAGCAGGTACCAAACCTTCGTGAGTTTTTCCAGAGCCGGGTTTCGGAGCAACTTCAGCAACAGGGTGAGCCCCTCTTCAATCTGCAGCAGGAGGGGGAAAAAAATGAGTCACTGTGCTGTCCAGGGTGTCTCCATGCCCAAGGTCCCTAAGTGAGAGGCATTGATACAGCCAGGCAGAGCTGCTGCAGTCTCCTCTTGCCCTCTGGCAGCACTTTTGAGGCAGAAAAGGCTTTTTAGGAGCCTTACCTGGCCGTTGACGCAGCACAGCTGGCTGCGGAGCAGGAGGCAGGTTTGCTGCAGCAGCAGGTAGGAATCGTCACTGCCGTTGGCTTTCTGCAGGCAGGACTCCGTCTCCTCCAGGAAAAGCTGGAAACCAATGCACCAGCACGAGGGCTGCGGCCTCGGGGATCAGCCGAGCTTGTCCTGCAGCCCCTTCCCGTCCTGCCGGGTTTACCTCGGCGTAGCTGGGACACTCCAGCTGCAGGAGCAGCTTGGTGATCTGGCACGTGGCGTCGGCCATGCCCCGGCTGTCCCCGAGCGCGTTGCACACAGCTTTGACCAGGAGGTAGCTCTCTATGGCTTGCAGGGGCTGGGGGCAGGAAAACCACCCCCCGTTACACTCGGAGACCATCTCGGAGGGACTCTGCATGCCTGGGGAGGCTGCCGGCCCGGCGGCCACATTACCTTGACCGTCAGCTTGTACAGAACTGCCAGGAGGCGAAGGGAGGCCACGGTCTGCTCGGGGCTGCAGACGGCCGGGACGCCTGGTGTCGCCAGGAGCTGCTTCCACAAGGCAAAGGCGTCGTCGAGGTGTTTGGACAGAGCTGAGAGCACACCGCAAGTGAAACCGGGCACTGCTGGAGAGCTTCACCAAGGGCGCAAACGCCCCCACGGCATCCTCACCAGTGTCCGTCATGACGTTGAAGGAGATGCCGTCATAGAGGAATCTGTCCTCCAGCAGCCTGCCTTCGTAGTTGAGGTCGTTGGGCTCAAAGTCATCCAGGTTCTTCAGTCCCTGAGCTTTGACTCTCTGGTCCCTCTCTATGCTCTGCAGAAGGGGGAAAAGATAGTGGTAATGTAAGTTAAGAGACACCACAGGGTTATCCAGCAGGGTCTGGGTGGCTTTAGGGGACTCTGGTGCAGAGTGTTGCCAGGAAGGAGGAGGGGGGCACAGAACATCACGGTGTTTCTAGCTCAGGACCCGTTTTGGCAACCCACAGCTTCTCCCTCTGCCACCCCCACCCACCTCCTCCAGCTTGGACTCCAGGGTGCAGATGTAGAGCCAGAGCAGCGCCTGTGCCCGGCCATCGAGGAGCTGGTGCCGGTTCTGGGCACTCTCAGGTACCAACTCCAGCAGCCGCAAGGCTTCATGGACCAAGTCCAGGGAGGAGCTGCCAGAGAAAGGGATTAGAAGCAGCCTCCCCCACCCAAAACCCCGGGAAGTGGGACGGATACACCCCAGGACCCCAAACAGAGCAAACTGCTACAGCAATAAGACTCCAGATCCTTAAAACTCCCCCCTGAGGGCATTCAAACGCTCCTTGGGGAGCTTCAAGGACGCAGGACGCAGGGAAGTGATCCCGGCGCACCAGTGTCACCCACCAGTCCATCTGCTGGGCGTAGCTTTGGTAGCAAAAGACCTGGGCCAGCTCCGTCAGGCAGATGGCTCGCTGGTACAGGCGGCCGCTCTGCTCCGAGCAGATTTCCAGCAGGTCGCAGATGACATTGTAGCGTTCCTGTCCCGTGTCAGCTCGGACAGTCTTGTAGGCCTTCAGCTCCGCAAAGAGGATGGTGACCAAGGTCTCTGTGTCCAAGGTGTGTTCCTCCAAGCCGTCCTTCAGGGTTCTGGGGGAAAGAGGAGCTGGCAGGGGGTTCTGAGCAGAGCCAGGCACAACGCCACATCTCGCAGGGAGAAACCTCGTCATTTTACCATCTTGGGAACCGCAGCTCTCAAGATATCCACCTCCCCCACACCCGGCAGCCTTCCGGGCCTTACCGTAAGCGTAAGTCCTCGTCCCCCTGTTTCACTGCATCCATTTTGACTCTGACCCAGAGGGAGACGGGCTCTGCCAGCAGCTCCACGATCCGGCCCGGCAGCACTACCAACCACTGCACCACACACGCCAGGGCTCTCTGCAGCCACCCCAGCTTGTGGTAGCTTTCTACCTGCAGCCTGAAGCATTTATGCAGCTGTGGAGGGAGCACAGAGAACCGGCTTCAGCACCCCATGGCAGCAAACTCCCTGCTTCCCGTGTCCCCTACCGCAGCCCCATTCGCCACCAGGGCAAAGAGGAGACCTTGGAGTGGGGAAACGGGGTTGTTCAGGAGAAAAAGCTGGTCCCACTGTGCCATCCTCTCCTTTTCTCCCCTGGACTGTTCAGTTTGGCCCCGTTTCTGCCAGAAGCCCAGAGAAGCACTTACCCTCTCCGGAGGTATCTCTGGACACATGTAGGCATCTGCTCTCTGCAGCCTCTTGCAGAAGAGCTCGCAGATGAAGCCGGCTTCCTCGTAAAGGTTCTGGTTGTAGAAGATGTAAGCCAGCTTGAACGTGCATGACGCTGCCGCAGATGAAACACAAATATTCAAGACGTAAAGGAGAGAGAACCCTCTTCTCCCTCGTCTAGTCAGAGCCCGTCACCCCTCAGCCCTGGTGACGGCAAACAGGCGCTGAGGAGCCGGGTTTGGTCCCAGCCGCCACGGCACTGACCGGTGGTGTCGAGGTACTTGGCTCGCTCGCTCTCGGGAAGCCCCTCCAAAGCCTCCAGCATCCACACCACGTTCCTCCGGCAGCCCGCTGTCAGCTGCTTCAGACCCAGCCAGCCCGGCAGCGGCTGCGAGGAGAGGGAGAGGGTGGCTGGCAAAAGCCCACCGGGGACCAATAGCCCGGGGGGCAGCTTGAGCCGCCCCTTCTGACCCTGCCAACGTGCCACCTCCGAAGCAAGCAGCCATCCAGGGTCTCAGCACAGCCCTGGTTCTGGGGATCGTCCCCTCCGCCGGTACCTGGGAGCATCGGAAGGTGTCGTAGGCCGCGCAGGCAAAGAGCTGGAGGTTGCAGTAGAGCAGCTGTTTCACCATGAGCTTCTGTTTGACACCGTCAGGAGGAATCTGTGGAGGGGAGGGAAGGAGAAAAGCGGCATTGGTGGGGTCTGGGCAGCACCAGGAGCTGCTGCTCAGGATGGGGACACCAGAGAGGGACACTCCGCTGAGGGATTACGGCTTGCAGGGTTACAAACCCTCCAGCTGCACGCAGAGGCTCAGACCGATCATGCTACGTGCTCGCCCCGCTCCCAGCCCCAGCCTCACCCTCTCCAGCAGCCGGTGGAGGACGCGGCAGTAACCCTCGGCGAAGGCACAAAGGCCGAGCACATCCTCCCGGGTGAAGGACTGCTGCTTGTTTCTCTTCATGTACTCGCACAGGAAGGAGATGATGAAGTCGCAGGTCTCGGCCAGCACCCTGAGGAACAGCTCTGAGGCTTCCGCCACTGCACCGAGAGCCGTCGCAGCCCGGCGTAAGGGCGGCTCCACTGAGCCGGTGCTCTCAGCCAGCGCCCGGCTCAGCTGAATCCCAGCCTCCAGGAGGGTCAGGGCGTCACCAAAAGATTTTGCAGAGCTGCTGGTGACCCCCAGGAAGCCCCTCGCGTCCTTTATTGCCTCCTCAGCCTTCTCGTACAAGCCACTCTTGCAGAGATATCGGCACTGCTCCCGGGTGAGTTCGAAGAAGCAGAGGGATTGCTGCAGGGTGGGCAGCTCCGTCGCCTCCTTCCGCAGAGCCGCGAGCAAACAGTCCCCCAGCTGCTGGCTGAGGAAAGCCAAGGGCTGCGTCTGCTGGCCTTCGTAGGAGAGGGCAGCGGCAGCTGCCTGCTGCGCTGTCTGGGAGGTGAAGAAGGGCGGCTTCAGCGGCAGCAAGGCCGCCTCATCCTCCTCCAGCAGCAGGACGAGGCGCAGGGCTTGCATACGGAGGGAGAAGGCAGCTCTACACTGGTGAGGCTCAGCCAGGGTGTCTGCCCCTCTCCAGAGCGCGCAGAAGCTGCTCTGGATGATGGCCTTGAAGTCCTTGGAGGCCGCCTGCCCAGAATGGTAGGTCAGAAGCCGGGTACGGAGGAGATCGGCCACCCTCAAGCAGGCAGGGACAGGGACGCTCGTCCGGTGGACTACATTTCTCAGGAGGTGGTAGAGGATTTTCTCCAGGTAGAAGGGCGCAGGCCGCGGCACGGCGGTTAGGTAGCCCTGGCATGCTGCCTCAGCCACAGCCACCAGGCTGGCGGCATGTGCCAGGGAGCCCCCGGGCTCGGCCATCCGCTCGACGCAGATCCGCAGGACCCGGTCGCAGACCTGGCTCGTCCGCAGCTGGGAGGCTTGGCTAGCTCCCCGGCAGCACGAGAGGCGTTCCTGGGGGGGCAAAAGGGTGTCAGACCCCAGTACCCAGCCCGGGGCTCTTGGGGGAGGGGTCTGTGTCTGTCCATCCATCTGCCCCGCCCCCCCCCACGGTGCCAGCAGCAGAGCCCCATCCCCAGCTCACCCACAGCTCCGTTAGCTGCTTGTCCGTGTCCCCCCCGCTGTCCATCTGGGCAGCAACACTGGCTCCTTCGAGGGGCTTCATACCGGACACCAGGCTGGCAGCTTGGGCAGGCTGGAGCGGACAGGTGAAGGTATAGGACCCCCCCAGGCCCTCCAT
>VWZZ01005176.1:89835-118788 GCA_013399095.1 Psophia crepitans | reverse complement strand
TTCTGTGATTCTGTGATTTCTGGAAGATCAGGAGTTGAGAAACATTCCTCCAGTGGAAGAGTTTTGCAGCAGTAACTAGAAACTGCTTTTTTGCCCCTGTGCTTCTTTCAGTATAAAATGAATTGGAGTGCTGTCTGTAACAGCACCACTACATTGGTTTGACTGGTGATCCGAATAGCTTAAATTCCCCTTGCAAGTTAATTAAGTCTGTGAGGAACTAGTGTAACGGTCTCTTCCTCCCTAAGGGTGTCAAGCTCCTGAGAACAAACATGGAAGCATTAGCAATAACAAAAGCCTCCTATGTCTTGCTCCAGTTTCTCTTAGTTTTCTGATAAAGAAGCATCTGGTACAGCCTTTAGCTGCCCTTTTACAGGCAATAAATCCTGATACACTGCCAAGTGGCATAATATTACATTTCATTTTTATAGAGGATTTTTTTGGGGAAAGGGAGCAGTGCACAATAGGTTTATTTGTTACACAATAAGGTCATTCACTAAGAATGAGGCAAAACTACAAGCATTTTATTTTCAATCAGCTTCGACTTGCGATTAGTTACAACTTCCCACAACCAACCCTGTCAGTGATTTTTATTCTGGGTCATATACAATTATTGTAAACCCAATTTAAAAAAAAACAAAAAACAACAACTAACCCAACAAAAAAACCCTCCAAAAAACCCCGAAACAAAATAAATGTTTTTGCCAAAAGACCTCTTTTTGAACATGAGTCATACAATGCATGGACTTCTCGCAGATTAATTCTGTTATGGTTGCTTAGTGTATTTCTCGTATGTAACTGTGCGAAATCAGTAGTATCAATCCTGGTATCTAAATCACTCAGATATTACCTGCTCCTCAGGGAGATAGGGTGCTGTACTATATGACTCCCTTCCTAAATAATCCTATAGATAATTCTTTCTGTACAAAGCTAAATCTGCTTATACTCTATCTATTCAGTTGCTTAAAATCTGTTGTCTTAGTTGTAGAAGATAGTTTAGACTTTAAGAAATATCTGGGATATTTTTTTAACCGCAGGTTATAAAAATGAAGGGAAATGGTGGGAAATGTTTTGAATGAGAATAAAATAATTGCATTTTTTAGTAAAGAAAACTTTTTTCAGTGGATGGCATTAGAAGCTTTGAGTGTAGAAGCATTTGAAGATATTTCAAGAGGTAGGTTATTGTATTTTGATAATACACTTAAATTACTTATATTTAAAGGAACAGACCAGGATTGTCAGTGGTACCTGTCTGTTTTAACTGAAGATGTAAACTGTATTTTACATCATGCTCTTACATATAAACCAAGAGATACGTAGATAGTTACGTGACTATAGAGATAGGCAGTGTGTGATTTATGTGCTAATGATTCCTTTAGTGATTTAATGAATTTCTGGTGATGATATTGGTTCAAAATGAGTTTGAACATCCTTAACTGAAAATAACTACAGCAAAATTGGGCAAGTCTTTCCAAACCACTTTTCCAAAAAACTGAACTAGAAGCGATAATTGTCAGTACAGAACTAAGTGAAATCCTGTGCTCTCAGTTGCTTCAGTGGTCAGGTGAGATGGTCAAAATATCTGCATGGTGAAAGGGGTTTTGTTAGGGTTTTGTTTGATTTTTTTTTTTTATTTTTTTTTTAAACAACAACGTTGCGTTTATCGGAAGTTTGTAAGAGCATATATTGTGGTATGGGTCCTTTGTGGACAAGTGTAATGCAGAAAAAAGGACTGTAAGTCAGTCAGCCCTAATGTCTAACCCATCCTTTTGCTAGAGTTTGGGAGGAGTGAGAGAAAATGTCCTTGTGTGTCCAAATGTCTGGACCACAGACTGTGGTGGATTCTCAGTGGACATGAACAAACCAAGAACCTATCTCTGAGTATGCCCTTTAGTAGTTTCTTTTCATTCATCTTCATGGCCAAGTTGTTACATCAGCAATTGTCAACAGGGCCCAGTCTCTTGGTTAATTCTCTCTTAAGTCTCTGCAATGACTAAAATCAGAACTTTGAATTTTTAAACTTGGAAGGGCAGATCATTGAAACATGACGCTCAAATGGCACCATGCCACCTCATAAATGAGCCTCACCGTTCTTTGCCAGCTGCAGGAGCTGGATGGCATCACACCGTGTAGGTCACAGCAGTCTGATTTTGAAGTGACAAGTTCATGCATCACTGCGGCAAGGTATGATTGAGGCCAGCAATGACGAGCAATGCAGTATAATGAGATGCAAGTAAAAAATAGTTCTGTTGTCTGTAGCCTCTAGTTTGTCCCTGTTCCTGGCAAAATCTTACTTTGGTTTTGCTCAAGTACCCAATATATTGTTCTAATGGCACTTTTAGAGGACTGGTCCATCTGAAAATTACTCTGGAACAGCTTGTAAGGAGTTCTAGCTAATAGTATAGTAATGATCTAAAAAGGGGATAGTACAGCTTTATGCTATATAAATTATATCCAACCAAGGACTCTGGATTTCAGAATTTTTGGAAGAAAATTAACAGACAGAAGTTTAAAATGAAAGAAAGAATAGAATGGTTCCAGTTGGAAGGTATCTACAACAATCATCTAGCCCAACTGCCTGACCACTTCAGGGCTCATCAAAAGCTAAAATACGTTATTAAGGGCATTGTCCAAATGCCTCTTCAACACTGACAGGCCTGGGGCATCAACCACCTCTCTAGGAAGCCCGTTCCAGTGTCTGACCACCCTCTCAGTAAAGAAAGGTTTGCTAAGATCAAGTCTGAACCTCCCATGTGTCCTATCGCTGGATCCCAGGGAGAAGAGCCCAGCAGCTCTCTCTCCATTTCCTCTCCTCAGGAAGCTGTAGGGAGCAATGAGGTCACCCCTCAGCCTCCTTCTCTCCAAACTAGACAAGCCCAACGTCCTCAGTCACTACTCAGAAGACATTCCTTCCAGCCCTTCCACCAGCTCTGTTGCCCTCCTCTGGACACATTCAAGGACCTGAACGTCCTTGTGAAATGGTGGGACCCAGAACTGCACACATTACGCAAGGTGAGGATGCACGAAGGCTGAACACAGCGGGACAGTCCCCTCTTTTGACTGGCTGGTTGTGCAGTGTTTGATGCAACCCAGGATGGGGTTTGCCCTCTTGGCTGCCAGGACACACTGCTGGCTCATGTTGAGCCTTCTGTCTGTCGACCAGCACCCTCTGATCCCTTTCTGCAGGGCTGCTCTCCAGCCACTCCTCTCCCAATTTATACTTGTGTCTGGCATTACTCTGTTCCAGGTGCAGAACCTGGCATTTGGTCTTCTTAAATTTCATGCCATGGACGATTGCCCACTGCTCCAATCCATCCAGATCCCTTTGCAAGGTATCTTGTCCCTCCAGAGGGTCAACAGTACCTCCCAGTTTTGTGCCATCACATCTTCTAGAGAGTACATTTTCTCATGTAAAACATGTCTTTGCTTTGTAGATGGAAAGTTTTTTTAATACTCAGTGCTATTTATTTTTTTAAAGTGTAAGTCAACCCTCTGTGGTGTGATGGAATAGTTTAAAATTAGAGATTGTTTTTGTTTCCATGGTGAGATGAATGAAGGTTGTTTTCCGTTGGTGTTTGAGCTCACAGAGAAGGGTTCGATACAATGATTTCTGGAATCCAAAATAGAAATACACTTGAAAAAATGTATCTGAACCTATGCCATGGCAGGACTGCATGAGCTAAGCATTCATGAGAAATTGTGAGATTTCAGTCATGAAGACCGATAATGTAGAAATTCCTTAAATTCCAAAGTTACTTTCTACTGATTAATAGATTTACTGAAAACAAAACTTCCACCATAACAAAAAGGCGTGCTCTTGGCAGCATGATGATTTGGACTTCTGATGAGAAAGAAACTCGTTACCTAACTTCTAAGTGAGATTTTTTTAAATTTTTAAGTGCCTGGTTATCAAGAGTAAAGAACATGTAGAGCAATAGCTGATGCAGTGTAGACACTTCTTCCTCTGCTTTCCAGTGATCTGCACATGATTTACCTGAAGCATTTGTAAACTGAATGCAGTGCGTACCTGTCCTGAAGTCTTGTGCTTCAAATCAGATAGCTAGCTCATTCAGCAATCTCTTACCTGCTGGGCAAGCCCCTAATAGCTTGAGAACAATTGTAGATAGGAGGTAGACATCAAGGGTAAAGGAAAACAGCTTTGTGAAAGCCTTGACTTTCTGTTTATTGTGGGTGGAAAGCTGGGGAAAGCAGATTAGGGAGAATTTTGTTATTTGTGATCCTTTATTAGGGATTTAAGATGGACATGTTCCCTATTTTAAAGCCGTGCATTTAGTGACTGCTGCTAATGTGCTTTTCAGGACCAGCAGTAACGTAGACTTCTGCATGAGAAACGTTAAACCTGCAGCCATTGCTTTGTAAGCTTCCCAAGTGGTAAGCAGCAGCCCACCATAAGTGTCTTGATAGTTCCTGGAGTAAGCCCATTAATTCTTGTGCTTTTATTTCCTATCAATTGATCTATCAGGACCCTTTCTAACTGTCATAGAATAGAATAGAATCATTAAGGTTGGAAGTGACCTCAAGGATCATCTAGTCCAACCATCGCCCCAACACCTATTCCCCACGTCCCTAAGTACCATATCTAACCTTTCCTTAAACACCCTCAGGGACGGTGACTCCACCACCTCCCTGGGCAACCCGTTCCAATGCCCGACCACCCTTTCAGAGAAGAATTTTCTCCTCATCTCCAACCTGAACCTTCGCTGGCGCAACTTGCAGCCATTTCCCCTTGGGCTGTCACTAGTTATCTGCGAGAAGAGGCCAACCCCCAGCTCACCACAACTTCCTTTCAGGTAGTTGTAGAGGGCAATAAGGTCTGCCCTGAGCATACTTTCAGGAAGGAGTGCCTTGGAGCCGGAGGTTGTCTCAGCTCTTCATTAGCATAGCACAAGGCGTTCAAACGAAGTCTCTATACTTTCCTTTAGGATTTATTCCAAATGTAAATACAGAATTTCCTAGAAAGTAGCCTTTACTTTGCATCATAATACAGTATGCAAGACATTTGTTGTATATAGTTAGGGCTGTAGTAGTTTGTCTAAGTAAAGACAGGAAGGCTGTGAATGCTTGCAGGCTTTTCCACTTCAGGTGTAACAAAAAAGTGGGGGAAGTGCTAAGCAGATTGAAAAAAACCAAGCAGTTCTGAGTCACAGAATACAAACTCAATTGAATTAGAGAGCAAATACAAGCACCAGGACCAGTTTGCGGGAAGAAGAGGCTTCAGGACAAGTTGATTAAATCAGCCTTTTGTTTTATTTACTCTATATACCCAGTATCTTGAAACTTTCATTGAAATTTGTCTTACCAAGATTTTCTTAGATTTTTTTTAAATGCTACAAAATCACCAGCAATATTTAATCATGCATTTTGCACAGTCAGTCCTTCTAAAAAATATTTAGAATGTTTACTTTCTGAAATACATTTAGGTAACAGGGGTATCTTCAGTACAATTTTGTAAAAACTCACCATGTGTCTGTGGGTTTTGCCTCTAATGAAGTGCATAGAAATTCCCCCATAATTGGAATTTTTGCCCCACCTTATATATATTTTATCAAAGCTAGATACTTGTTGAGAATAAGTCTTAGCTTGGGAGTGGAGTTTTTCTTGCTTGTTAATGCTTTTTTCATTGTGAAGAATACTTATCAGTTTGATCTTATTGCTAATTTAGGATGGATTTAGAGTTCTGTCTATCAGAATATAGTTATCATGTGGTTTATATGATTAATTCCAGTTTCGAGTTGCTCTTTTTTTTTAATTGTGCACATCCATTAGAGCGTACCTTTCTGGTAGGTAATAGCAACACAATCCTTTCCTTAAACTTGCCCATCTGGATCATCTATTATCATAGCTGTTTCTGGTATTGTGTGGAAAGATGCACAGACCTTCAAAAGATCAAATTGACAGAGGAAGGTTAGAAAGACAGCAGGAGTCCTGGTTTTAATAGCAGGTACTGCCTTCTTTCATTCAATATTCCGTGTAGCTGAAGGTGTCACCGGAATTGGGAAATGAACTCTTTAATGCCAATGTAGTGTTAAAGGGCAGGCATTCTTTTACTGCAGCGCCAGATGCAGGGGAAACCTCTCCTCCTGTCATACATACTGAGAGTTAAAGTTAGTTTACATTTATTAGCCCAACTTACACACATTCGTACATTAATCAGCATAATCTGTTTGTATTCACACCTTCTAAACTACGATTGGTTAACTCTTTGCTCGCTTTGATTTAAAAACACAGTATCTTCTAAATTCACTACACATATTCAGTGAGCAGGGGTCTTTATCTGGGAAGAGGTTTTTTTTAGCACTGGAGGTGTGGTTTGCGTATTATAAATAAACAGTTCACTCTAAGGATAGCAATTAGAGGAATTTCTGCTGACTTTTGGCTCTCAAGAATGGATATCTCTTTGCTAACAAGTGTTCCTCCATTCAAGATTCCTTTGCTACCTCTTATCTAAGCATACTCATTCTAATGGAATACATTGAAAAGTTTCAAGGGTGGTCTTCCTTTTCGCAAAGCCCTAGTGATCTTATTCTCAGGCAATGAATAATAATGAATATACAGCTCAGAATACTTTGAGACTCATCTGTATTCATAATAGGCAAGTCTCACCTTTTAAAATACACATCTAACAATCTTGTCTAATACCCCTTGAATACAAACTAAAGCAAAGTAATGTTCCAGATGTGACCACATGAAATTCATGGAACAGCCCTCAGTTTCTTCAGTATTGATGGATGATCTTTTGTGAGCCTGAGTCTCAATGGATTCTCAGTGGTCTTAACAGTCCATTGTAGATCAGGAGGAGCAGGTGCCAGCTTTACTCAAGCGCAGTGAATCCAGAACTCCTTCCCTGCAACCTTAACAGCAGTAAAACTGGTTAATATCACTTGATAGGGTCCTTTCTATCTTTGCTGAAGGGATTCCTATTCCAAACCTTAATGTAGATTCCTAATATATGAGCCAAATTTTGAAGGATTTCGGCTACAAAGTGTGGACCCATGTCAGAAGATATTCCTATTGGTACTCCAAATCTGGGAATCATTTCCTTCATCAGTACTTCTACTACTTCTCTAGCCTTGTTGGTGTGACAGGGAAAAGTCTCTGTCCATCTAGCTTCTTTCCTTTTTCCTGTAGCACCAACAACTACCACGTTCTCTTGGCTAAGTGTTCTTACAAGTATTTATTACTGAATACACTGCTCCAGTATCTACCAAAAAAATCTATTTCCTCATTCCCCCATGTTATTGTGACCAGGGGTTCCACTGGGACTTCTTCTGAGACTTACCCTGGTCGCCATCATTGATCAGCATCTCCATCCAGCGTAAGAAGTCTGGCAGGTGTTTGAGCTTGTTCTGGCCTTAGTCTGGACTCAGCTCCTCTCCCTTGGGAGCATTCTCTTTTCCAGTGCCCCTCCTTGCCTGCAGATTGTTTGGACCCAGCTGGAGAGACACTCTTCTTCCCATTCCCCCTCTACCACTTCCCCTTTCTCCTCTCCCTCTGGAAGTTGCTCTCCCAGGATTCATTGAGGCAGCCACTATTTTCCTCTCCTGATTCTCTTTAACCACCTCCTGATTATTACACATTTTCCAAATCCATTCCAACAACTTGCTCAAATTCCTTGAGTCTTCTCCCTCTAACTTTTGTAACTTCCTTCGAACATTGGGAGCTGCCTGTCTCACAAAGATAAAGGCCAGCTGCAAGACATCTCCCTCCTTCTAAGGAGCAAGATATTTTGCAGATGGCGCAAATCATATTACAGATGTTAGATCTCACTCATAGTACTTTCTTCAGATTTTCTTCACAATTAGATTGCAGTTTTGCCATTTGTTGTTTTGAATGTTTGAAGTTCATGTTTTTGAAGTTGACGGGACAGATAAAGTAACTCTAAACCAGATAAGTGACACTGCATGTTGTGTGGATGGTAAAAGAAGCTGGGGGTGCTCATTATTCAACTGTGTAAGGCAACCTGAGAGAATATTCAAGATCAGGACTGCTCAGAAGATATTTTAACCAAAAAGAATAGGCTCGAAATGGAGGCCTACTTGTATTATGCATGGTGAGAAATACGAGTGAGAAATTCATTGTTTGCTTTAAATAGAGGGATAAACAGTTCTTAGAATAATGGTCTACTTGTGTTGTGCATGGTGAGAAACTATTCATTATTTGCTTTAGGTAGAAGACTGACAACTTTTAGAATGATTAACAGTCCTTGAGCAGGTGCTTCAAATCCTGATAAAAAGAAAGTGTTTCTATCTAGTTACAAGACACATCAAGGCCTCTGTGTGTGCTCTTTGCAAGGACGCTAATTGCCTCCTCTGGCACCATCCTTATCCTCCTCAAATACTTGGCGAACATTTGATCAGCAATTAGCATCCGGGAACCATAAAATGATTAAGTGAGGAGGGGTATTCTGCTGCCCACGACCACCAGGGACCACCGAAGCCCCCCACGCATGCGTACAAATGAGCTGCTTATGCAACAGGGATGGAAGTGTGTGACTAGATTAGAATAACAAGTCGTAATGATGGTTATATAATTAGATAGGTGGGACTTTGCATATCCATATGTATAAATCATGCACGAAAGTGTTTCATGGTGTGCTAGATTTGTGGACTGCCACCTAGCACTCGGCACTGAATAAAGCAGTATCTCCTCTCAAAACTGAGACCGGTTTCGAGAGTTTTACTTTTCAGGTAACAATATAAGATTGGAAAAAAAGGAATCTCTTTGTGGTGGAACTTGAGGTTTCTACAGGTAAACAGGAAAAACAGGGTTTTGGGGTTTTTTACCTGGAAAATAGGTAGCCTGGTGGCATTTCTGTAAGCTACTTCAGTGTACCTGTGCCAACTAAGTCAATTATGTTTCAGAAACTTGTGTGCAAGAATTGGGAGCTTTCAAATTCAGAAACAGTAGCCATTCAGTGTCATGGAAAACAAACTGGAATGCTGGAAGTTGGAAAAAAAAGCATAATGCTGTAAATGAACTGCAGTTATGCAGTAATAGCCATAGGGGAGCTCAGTATTGCAGCTTACTTATTACACTACAAGTCTCTTTAGTTGTAGAGGTGTCTTGGTAAAGTTCCTGTTGGAGTTGCAGTTTAAATCAGTTCTTTAAGTGGAAAGATAAGCAGTGGCAAGTTCAAGTTTGCTAATGTGATAACACAGTATAAATTCCCCATCTAAGTCAATTTAAGGATGGGACTGAGGCAGACAGCATGTCAGTAACTGGCAAAACGGAAGTGTAGACAAAAGACTCCGAGCCGTCCTTGGCCCATTGGTAGCAGCGCTTGCTAAAGTAGTGCTTTGTGGTTGGTGTTGTACTCCGACCATTTGGTCAGTAATGCTTGTTAGTAAGGTCTAGCCTTGCTTTCAGCTTCTTCCGTTTCCTTGTCTCTGTAAGCATTGTTAAAGGGTGTTGTGTGCAAAGGCTGTGGCCTGAAGACTGTTGGTACATGGGTGGCTGGATCCGCTCTGCAGAATACAGTTCTAAGTGGAGATCCTTGAGGTAATAATAGAGACTGTAGCTGTTCAGACTACGTGACATGATGTGGCTTGGTGCAGTCACAGTTGCTTTGATGTATGTCAGCTACAGACCACATCTCAGTTCTGTGTTAAAATGCACAGAGCTTCAGGAGATACCCTTGCACAAACAGTGTGAGACTTTCCACATTTGAAAGAAAGAATAAATTAAATTGTTGACACCAAGGGGTCCAAGATATGCTTCGTAAGTGAATGTTCTATTGAAATGAAACCAGAACTAAACTCAGGCTCAGTGGAGATGAAATAACTTAAGGGGTAGCTGCAGAATGGAGCTGCAGAAGTGGGGACGGTCTGTAGTGAAAATAAGAGTCCAGCAATCAACTAGGGATACTGCTGAGCTCTTGATTTAAACTGTAGTGCTTCTCTTCCTTATGTAAATCCTGCCCTCTGGCCATAGGGCTCATTTCTATAATCACTGTGTGGCTAGTTCTCCAACATACAGTGTACCTGTACATCCCTGTTTTTACTGGCTCAAAACCTCCAGCTGTTTGTCTGCAACAGACATGCTGCATCAGCTGCTTCTTCACTACAGCTGGAACAGGGAACTGCCGAAACATTCTCAAAAGAAAAAAAAGGGCAATGCAAATGTGAGAAACACTTGCCCACAGATTAAATGTAAAGAGGACAAAGTCTTCGAAGCAAAGATAAAAAAAATTATTAAAAACAAACGAGTCAGCTGAGTCGGGTGCGCCTCAAAGGAAGCACACTCCAAGTACAAAAGTTTCAGGTATTTATACCCTTTCCCACCCCCCTTTTTCAGTTGCCCAAGTTCCTGTCCCTGTTCCCGTTGGTTTGATACTTTCAGGGCGCACATTCTTTCACTATCTATTAGCTTATCACAGACTCACTTTACATTTAACTCCTTCCAAGGAGCTATTCCCTTGAATTGTTTAACTTTGCCTACGTGTCATGTCCCCCCACGCCAAACGGCCATGGCCCATAAAATGGCTGAAGCAAAATTCCTGAGTCATTTTCTCACAGAAATGTGCTAATCAAACAACTGAGAGGGAAGAAGCGCTTAAACCTTTCAATTTTTCCCCCATTTGCTCCTCTTGTTGCCTCACTCTTTTCTCTAGAGTAACTGAACTTTAATTCCTAGACAGCAGAAAGACAGAAGCTTCGCTGGTGTGTAGAACTGAAGATCTCAAAGTGTGTTGTAAAGAAGAATGTTTATTACCATTCCCCATCTGGATGTGGGATCCTAAAGCACTGGTAGCACAAGTGACCTGACGTAGCTACCTGTGAAGTCCTTGTTGCAACTGAGAGGAGAAGCTGAAAAACCTCCTGCAGGCAATATGCTTTGGTTTCTTACTTGAAGTGTTTAACCACATGCCTTCATTTGAAGGTATAGCTTCTAAATAAAAGCTTATTTACTGTTCATCAATCTACTGCTTGTGTGGTTTTATAGTCTTGTTTTTAATAATAAAGTATGTGTGAGACCTAGGCTATTGCAGCTTCTACCAAGAATTTTGCTAACACCTCAGTGCTAAGCAGGACCTCCTTGATTTGAAAGATGAAGCAGCAAGGAATTGTTTAGGGTTATTTCTTTTTAGTGAACATGCTACACTACGTTTATTTGTCTGCTGTGGAGTGTCATCCCATATTCCATAACTCAGAGTCACTAGAATCAGAGGGATGCAGTGCACTCTGGAATGTGTTTTATCTGTTGGCTACATCTCTGCAAGACTACAGACTAATGCTCCATGTCCGTTTGAGGTAGGGCAGTGGGACCAAGATGAAGTGCTGCAGCAGTGCTCGTACTTAATCCAGTTCCCAGAAATGACAAAAGGCAATATGCTATTTGATACGTTTTATGCACTGTGGTCCCAACCACCAAGGGCCTGGCCGATTGCCAGTGAGGACCTGAGTAAGGCACAGTTTCAGGATGTGCTTGTATTGGTCATGAATGTCAAGTTTCTGATGCCTCTCTGAAATGAGATGTAGTATCAGTTGTGCATTCCTGTCCCGCTGCAGAACAGGAATGGGGTTCATGTTCTGATTCATATTCATGTGCTGGAGTGAGCTGCCGATTGCCTTCCAGATCAACTGACTCTCACTTGGGTGTCTTGAAAGCATCAGAAAACTCCAGGAACTGGGAGTGAATGAAGAGGCAGAAGAATGGTCGGCAGTCTTCAAAGAGCATTTTACTAGAAGCCTGTCCTGAGGAGGAGTGCATTGGCTGTATAAGGCAGCTGTGACCCGGTGCAAAAGGGTATAATCAGGGGGAGTGGGAGAAATTCTGTCCCTGGTTCTTTAAACCACTTGGTGATGATGATACTGTAATCTCATCAGCCTCCGCTTCAGGATTCCCATCTGTTGGATGGGATACTGCTTGTGAAATGTGGTGAACTTGACAAAATGAAATTCAGTCTCATGCAGCCAGTTACTAAGGATTGTATTTTTCTGTTATAATTTTGTGTAGCCAGGATGCAGAAAGAGGGTGTCTGCATAAAACAAGGAGTAAAAGATAACAACTTCAACATTTTCTGCTTTTGTTTCATGTAATGCATCGTCACCACTACTTGTTTAACTGCTTTTGAACAAGCTTTTGTCTCTAAAACTAAGATGCTGGCATTCTTGTGAGACTCTTCTTTATTTCCCCCACCTCTAAAACTTGTCATAACCTAATGATTCAGAAAGGACTCTATCTCCCTTTGCTTTGTGTTCTTTCACTGCTCTATCGTTTCCCTTCTTCAGGTCCTCAGCCCAATCTAATTACTGTCAGTGCAACAGCTGCTGCCTCTGCACTGCTGAAATCTTGAAATCCATCTCTATCCACTTCAGCAAATTCCCCTCTCGTGTCTAGGCTCAGCTGAGACGTACCCTCTGCCTGCGCCTCTTGCTTTTGCCTCCTGTTATCTAATGATGTAAAGCATTTTGGTGTACAGTTTGCATTAATAAGAAAGCAAAAATTGCCCCGCAAAAAAAACCAAAGAAGCACTGAATGAAACTGTATTGTGTGAGACAGTGGGCCATTTGGAGCCTTATTTTGACAACCTTAGATTGAAAAAAATGCCACTGTGCATCTTCACGTCTCGCTGAACTCTTTCTTCAGTGAGTTAAGATCAGCTCCCTTTCCCACCAGCTCATTGTTTGATCAGGAGCATGCAAGTGTCCAAAATGCAGAGCAACACAAAGGGATGTTGTGTCTATTCATGTTTGTATATAGGACAGGATAGTCTGAAAATGTAATTAAATATAATTTAAAAAAAGGAGTGGCAATGTAAAACGTGCATGCGCTACTCTAAGCCAGGTCCTTTCAGAACAAAGAACAAATGTGGCTACTGCTACTCCAGTTGGAGCCTTTTTTTTTTTTTTAGTCTGTGAGCATGTATGCGAAGAATCAATTCAATAGAAAGTAAAAATAAAATCGCAAAATAATTACCACTAATGTGTTTAAGGATGACCTCTTGTAAGCCTGCTTTCTTTGCTGTTTCTTGGTCCACTCAAAGCTCATGTAACTATAATATTAAAATAGAGGAAAAAACCCAAACCAGTCTCTCTTTTGCTTTTGTACCATGTGAATAATGCCTTTGAAAGGGGTTAGTTTCTTTTATATATTTTGTTTATTTAGGTTATTTGTGCCACTACATTAGAAATTCAGAATAGCATTATGGTGGAAGCACGTTTGGTGTTGGTATGAAGTGAGGGAAACAGAGATGGGAAATAAGAGGGTAGGGGGCATATTAAAGCTTTGTCCCTTTTCTCTCTGTCACTCATTCTTTTTTTAAAGCTATTTTACATCTGGTTATTTGCCGTTAAAGTTTACTCTTTCAAGCTTATTTTTCACAGCCCTGGAAATCAGAACAGAATTTTCACTCCCTTCCTACCCCCCCTACTTTTGCTAGTGTAAACTAAAATTTAAAGAAATATCTGCAGTTTGAAAACATACAATACAACTGTAAAGTTACCAAAGAGGGGTAACACTGGACACATGTACTGGTGCATCTAAGGATCTGTGGTCATTCGCTGATGCTACTTAGTATTGCACACTTGATCTTATGGAAGTAGCCATGGAGTTCACTCTCTCATCTTCTACCAATTCCTACCCTTCCCCTCCTTTTGTTTCCTACCTTAAACATCCTGTAATAATTCTTGTGCAATCCCAAAATGGTCTTCCTGTGCATCCCATAATGCGTCCCACGCTGCTGTGCAGTAACCCCCCCATAGTCTGTAAGGTACCCTGAGAATCTCTCAAGCTGACTCATCTGGCAGGCACCACACTTGGGCAGTGGGGTTGATGGCTCTCCTGGGACAGCCCTAATGGGAGCTGGGGCTCTGTTTTCCCAACTGAGTTTTTGGCTTTGTGCTCCTCTGTGAGTGTGTGTATGTGTATATAAAAGCCTTTGAGGGGATGATCATTCTCCTGTGATGGCCCTGGGAATAGCTGCAAAAGGTGTTACTGGGTTTTCCCCACCTGCCTTTGTGCTCCTCTGTGTGTGTGAGGTTATCACATAACCAAACCATCACGATCTACAGGAAAGTGAATAAGGCAGCACCAGACTTTGGGTGTCAATCATTCCCATACTGAGCAGAAGAATGTATTTATTTTTTTCCTCATTTCTCTTTTCGTATGGCTTTTATTCAAGAAGTCTTATCTATTGGGTGGCTGCAAAACCTCTTTGTGTGGGACGTGATAGTGATTGATGCTTGGCTTTCTGATCATCTTTGCATTTCTTTTCCTTTTAAAGAGTTTTCTGTGGCACTCATCATCAATGTGTTTATGTGCTTTTATAAAGAAGATTCATGATATGATAAATAATGACCTGACAAGGCTGATGAGAACAATTCTAGGTAAATTATTTATCCGGTATTACTTTTTTTGCTGTAAGGGGTAAAATATGAGGGATGAAAAGGGTGTGGGAACTCCAAAGATATCTCTCATCTTAAGCTGTTTTGATTCAGCTGTTAGTTTGGCTCCAGTCCTCCAGTATCCCCCCTCCCTATTCGCTTTCTCTTTCTTTTTTTTTTTTTTTTTCCTCTCCAGCCTCCAATTTGCTGCAGCTGTTAGAATTTTATCATTGTCTCCAAATACCATGTTTCCCATTAGCACCATAGCCCCTTCTGTGCTAAGGGGAATGTAATCTGTGTGCTTTGCATGTGTATTACTTTTAGGTGATCTGCAGCCAAAGCAGTACTTAGACCTTTGCTGGAAGGCTGAATTCCTTGGTAAGAGGCACATCTAAGATGCAGAAATATCAAAGGGTGTGATTTGCAGACTTGGTGGCAGAAAATGGTTGAGCTTTTTGTTCCCATGCTCTGCTTTTCAAATGCCATTACACTGTAGTTAGCCTTATCAATATTTGATTTAACACTGGATGTCAGCGTATTTATTGCTTTTGGCAGTTTTAGTGCCATGTCACTCGCTCACTGTCATGGTTGTATCATATATTAGATGGCTTACGCTTTAAATGATTTGCAGGTATGAAACCACTGTCCATTTTCATATTCTTTATATATCTGTCTGGTGGGGGGGGTTTTCAGCTGATTTTTAGGTTTCTGTAAATACGTGTTTTGAATCAAAACTGCTTTTGTGAAGTTCTTCCTGCCCAGTGTCTTCATTTCTGCCTCATACCTGTTTTGCACCTATCTTAGCTTCACAACAAAACTCTGGCAATGCTCGTGCTCTTTCCTTACAGTTTCCTGCAATTACGGAGTCTCTGCTGGACTCCTCCTGCAAGCCTGGCAGTGCATCTTAATTTGAACCCAAGAGTCAGCTTGGAGCACCAACTTGTTTGTACCTTGGTTCTGTCTTGTTCTTCATATTTACGCAATTCTTACTGAATCATTTATGGGTAGAAGAGACCTTGAGCAAGCCATTAGGATTTGTGGAGCAGGAATTGCAGGTCCTGTAAAATGGCCTGAAAGAAATGGTAATTATAGTTTTCCTTTGCCACATTTGTGATCCAGATGACTAGTTCCGTCTTGTTCTTTTTAACATAAGTCTTATTTCCTCAGACATGATGTTTAGATTTTTTTTCAAGTGTGTAATACCTGAGTGGGGAGAGTATAGAACATAAATTGGAAGTCCTATGGACAATGCCTGTAGATTTAACTTACTAGACCACTGGGGAGGAGAACCTCATTCTGGAGACAGAATAGGCCTTTCAGTCATAGTTGGTAGGAGGCACATGGGTATATACTTGCACGTGTAGCCTACATGTGTGTATATATGTGCCAAAAAAACCTGTGTGACCTTGGATGTATAAAATGAAGTCATGGGATACATGTGACCACTGATGCAGAGCTTCTACACTCTTTGCACACCTGTGCATTGAAAGCATGTGTTCAGTGTTGCATTTCAGTGTATTTTGGCTCATTTCTACACTGGATACATATTGTGAATTCTGTTGTGCAAATACGACCTTATACTGTGCAAATATGACCTTACGCTGTGCAATCTAAGACAGTTTAAAGCAAAATACTTCTGACTGGACTAGTCGTCTTCTTTTCTTCTGTCTCAAAAAGCAGCAAGGGTATTTACACAACACTGATAATTTCAGGTATTTTTGTCTCAGCTGACATGTTTGTTTCATTAAATCCTTTGCAAAGAGATAGAGGATGCAGCTCCTTTTGCAGTGTTATTTCTCTGTATAATGCATAGACTTAGGATGCTTTCCTGCGGGCAGGAGTTGCAAAGCTGAGGCTTTCCCAGAGTGCAGTGTTGGTCTGGCATTGGTCTGGCATTCATCACAGAATCAGTGAGGTCAGAAAGGACCTCTGGAGATCCTTTAGTCCAATTACCTTGCTTAAAGCAGAGTCAGCAAGAGCAGGCTGCCCAGGTCTGTGTCCAGTCAGAATTTTAATATTTCCAAGGATGGACATTCCACAAGGCTTTCTGGGCAATCTGTGCCCTTAGAATTAAAAAAAAAAAATAAAAATTTTTCTTAAATTTGATCAGAATCTCTCAGCATCTCCTCATAGGGAAGATGTTCCATTCCTTTCATCATCTTTGTAGTCCATCACTGGGGAACCCAGCATATGACACATTACTCCTGGTGTGGTCTCACCAGTGCTGAGTAGAGTGAAACGGTTGGTCACCTTCCTTGTCCTGCTGGTGATGTTGCTCTTAATACAGCCCTGGATGATGTTGGCCTTCCTTGCCTCAAGGGCACATCATTTGGTCAAGTTCAACCACTGCCCACCAGCACCACAGGTTTGTTTCCGCAAAACTGCTTTCTGCCAAAACTGGTCTGTCCCCAGCATACACTGGTGCATGGGGTTATTCCTCTTCAGGTGCAAGACTTCACATTTCCCTTTGTCAATTTTAATGAAATTCCTGTCAGCCCATTTCTCCAGCCTCTCAAGGTCTTTGTGGATGGTGGCAGAACCTTCTGGTGTATCACCCACTCTTACTGATTTTGTATCATCTGCAAACTTGTCAAGTGGTAGTGGTAAAAACAGCTTCAGGAAATTCTCATTTACCTTGGTAGCTCAGAGTGAGCTCAGAGTGAAAGCAGGATCTTGCCAGGTGACCTAGGGAGAAAGAGTGTTTGTTGGATGCGGTGTGGCTCCATTGTGTAAATCCTAAGAGAGTGTTCCTCCACTTAAGGGCTCTTGGAGTTCCCCACTGGTGAGGACTGTATGTGTCCTTTCTGTGTTTTAATTATTCAGGAAAGATGTCCTACATTACAGAGTGTTTGCTGATATGCAGGTTGAAATGAACATTTCAAATGACTACTTTTGATGCTTACCTTTGTTCCTGTATGTCAAAGACATCCTAGATGGAAATTGTTATGAGACTCTAGGAAGCCCTGAGGGCTGCAGGTGTGTCCCAGTGCAAGTAGTGCTCAGCACATTTTGAGTTAAGGGAGATGTGATTTTTTTTTGTAAATAAATATGGCTCTGTGACCATCTTGGATGGACCTTTCTGTTTCTCACTTTTACTAGTCGGGAGGGACCTGCTTTCTTCAGCAGTCTGTGACTTACTGGGCATGTGATTTTGATATGCTCCATTCAGGACAGAATGCTCAGCCCTCCTCCACCTGGTGTTGAATGCTGTTCATTGAAAATTGCATCTGGTATGGCTAAAGTTCACAGTAAGTAATCCTGAAAGTGCATTTTCACCTTGTGTTTTTGACCTAGAGGTTTTGGGGAGGTCACTTAAAACAATGCACTTAAACTCTGTGAGCACTGGTCTGAAAACAGGTGTTGAAAACTGATTACCAAGTTGCTTCAGAGATGTGGACTTAACCGATTCATTCTGTTAACAATGTTTTTTACGGACTTATTTCTTACAAGTCTCATCAAGTCCTATCTGCTTTCTCCTGACAAATAAAGATTCCCTAATGGTCCCCAAATATTTTCCTTCATTCTCATTATATATTTGCTTGTTTAATAAATAAACAATCTCCAAGAAGCCTTAACTGACTTGCACGTGAGCTGCTCCTTGGCTGAAACACATAGCAGCTTCTGTATAGCGTGGTGTACTTGCCAGTGTTCTTTCAAGAACCACTGGTACTCTGGAAAATCAGCACTACACGGTGACGTTCTTGAGGGGTGTGGAGGTGTCTTGGAAGAATAATATGGTACAGGTCTTTCATGTCTCTGCTATGTTAAAGCAACAGGGAAGTAGTTAATTCTGGGCTTCCTGCATTGAACTTCTTGGTTCTAAAGCTAACAGTGAAGTTCTTGGCTATTTGCAGGATATGAACTGGATCTCCTGTAGAACCACATGATGGTTCTATACATGCCTTCCTACTTCACCATAAAACATTAGTAACTAGTAACCAGTTCATTTAAACTGCTGCCTAAATGTTCTGAATAATTGTTTAATAAACAATCTGAATAAACATTTTGAATAGTTTTTTAAAATTTAGTTGTTCTATTTTCATTTAGTGTATCAATAGAACAGAAGAGAATAGAATAGATTTTTTTATTATTTTTTTTTTTTTGCTAAATAGGCATAGACTTCACATACACGGTATAGGATCCCTTTAAAGATCCCTCTATCTGGGTACCTTTTTAGGAGAGTTCTGTATTATGTTACGTGTTTCTAGCTGCTGGTTCAAATTTCTACAGTAGGATTTTTCTGATTACAAGCTGAAGTTTGAATTTCCAGTCTCCCGCTCCAAACCTGCTGACTATACCAGGCAGACCGATATTCTAGTGGATTTGTTAATGTTCAAGCTACATTCTTACCATTCTTTTCTCACAGGAAAATGGCTGTAAATAACTCTGTCTAAAATTTCTTACTCTGCTGGGTTTCCTGTAACCCTCAGGAACTTTAGTGCCTTCTTTATTTTGAGTGTTAGTATACCTCTAAGAATAGCCAAGTGAAGGTATGATGATGGATCAGTACTGTTTGGGTAAAGGAGCATATGCTGAAAAATACCTTTCCTAGCATTTTTTAAAGGTACATAGTGTGACTTTATCCTTGCATGTGTTAAGGGAAGTTTTTAGTTTTTAATCTTAAAATAAGATTATTGCTGCACTAGTTTCTTTGTTTCCTGCAAGAGTCATTGGTTCTATTAAGGTTTAGTGATAGTATCTCACCTGAAAGCTTTATTTTTCCCCAATTCTAAATGTTTCATCCATGAAAGTCAGTGTCAAAAATTCTGTTACATTTAGCGTATTAAGAGAAAAGAGTCCAGTTTAATTAAGAAAAAAAAAGGCAAAACTGTTACTGAGTATCTAAACTAGTTGTGATCTTAAGATTGGATTTAAAACTTTCTTCCCTTTCAAGACAATTGGAAAAAATCTATTTAGCCTCACTTCTACTTTTTTCATCTCATTCCATAATTAGTTCTTATCATATATTTTAATTAAAAATAGATGAGGTAATGAACTCTGTCAGAGAACTATGTTTAGGCCAACATTTTCAAACTTTTGCTTTTAAAAAATACAGACTTCAGTACATTTTCATTTTTTTATATTAAAAGAATTTTAAACATGATCGTGGATAATTGACAGTTTTACAAATTGAACTGAAATATGCATTTCAGAACTTTAAGCAAACAAATTTCAAAAGTTAGTCTGTATTCTTAGTTTGAACCACTACAAATCCTCATTATGCTTGGGATGTGAGGTTTCTGTTTGACAAGAGTTCCTGTTTGACACTTTTACTGGTTTCTTTCTCTCAAAACCCCCAAACGTTCTGTTTTGTTACCCAGTTTCAAAAACTTGATAGAACATCTGGGAAGTGTTAGGTAATGCACGTTCATCATGGTTTTGTGTTAAATTTCTGATGTCTCTGCGACTTTTCAGTCCTCTTAAGGATTGCTGCATGAGTCAGTCAGCAAGTTAGTCAGGACCTTCTATAGAACCGTGCTGGGGCAAGAACAAAACTGGTTGTGGTGTGGTTTAAGAGAGTTTTATTGATGTGCCAGCTTTTCGCTGCGCTCTAGCAGCATGCTGGCTTGTCTCAGGAGTGTAGCTGGAGCACAGGTGTGGAAAGTTGTGCATTATCTGTACTCTGAGCATGCGAGGATTCTTCTCTTTCTGCATAGCTGAGTGCCTGAGTTGTATGAAAGCCTTATCGCCTGCCTCAGCTGTTCAGAGGGAAACTTTCTTCAATGAAAGGGTAGGGTACCTGTAGCTAGTGGAAGAACTGACCATGCGAAGTCGTGGTCTTCTTACAAACATCACCTTGGGAATTTCAGGACTTTCAGGTTTTCTAGTGTCAACACTCAGCCCTGAGGGTTAGATGCCTATATGTAAAGAGGAATGAGTTGTATAATTTTTGGAAGTGAGACTACAACAGGTAGGCATGTATGTGCAAGAAATATGACACAATAATAAGAAGTGCAAGTGCTAGTGTTCTAAGGTGAGATGTTTTTCTCTGGCTGGGTGGCAGTTTGGACTTAACTGGATCTTATTTTTTATTGGGATAATTTATATTGCATTTAATTGCCTAGTACTGACTGATAGGAATATTATAAATGTAACAAATCTGCTCGGTAGTCTATAACGGAAGGCATTTTCAAGAACTGGCAGGTTTTGTATAGGCTGAATTATCATGCAAAATATCTAAGCGCATATGATTTATGCCAAAAGTGCTGTAAGATTGCATAAATTTAAGACTTTTATTCTGAACCACCACATTCATACACTAAAATAATTATAGAGTGCTGATGATGCAGCACCATTTAATAAAGTGAATGACTGAATTTTACTTAAGTCTATTGTTGAAGATAAAACTATTCTATTGTATTAGAAAAAAAAAAGAAGAACCTCACACAGGAAGATGAAATGCTGTCAAGTCATAGATCATAACACTGGAATTGGGAGTTGCTCTCTGTGGAGAGATGGTATTGTTTTTACCTCCTTTTTTAAGTGTCCTTACATGATGAAGTCGATACAAATGTTCAAGTTTGGTGAGATGTCTGTTGCTGTTAACTTTTCATATTGACTATCTAAGAGTATGGGCAATAGTCTGATTTGAACTGACTCATTGTAAAACCTACTATATTTATTTATAATCGTTGTCAATGACTGGGGGTGAGGAAAATCATTATTTCTGGCACAGTGATGATCAGAAGTACAGCATGACTAGATCTAGTATATACACATAGTACCATAGTGGCATACCTGATGGTTAGCACTTGGGTGTGAGTACCTAAACCTTGAAGACTGTCTGCTTGACTCCATTCTTTCTGGAAACCAGCTTCTTGTATAGGAGTCTATGGGACCTCTCTGGGGGCATGTTTGTGCTGTAGAAATCCAGACTATCATAGAATCACAGAATGGTTTGGGTTGGGAGGTACCACAAGGATCATCTAGTTCCAACCTCCCTGCCATGGGCAGGGACCCCCTCCACTAGACCAGGTTGCCCAAAGCCCCATCCAGCCTGGCCTTGAACACTTCCAGGGAGAGGGCAGCCACAACTTCTCCGGGCACCCTGTTCCAATGCCTCACTACCCTCACAGTAAAGAATTTCTTCCTAATATCTAATGTAAATCTCCTCTGTTTCAGCTTAAGGCCATTGTCCCGCATTCTATCACTACATGCCCTTGTACAAATGTCCCTCTTCGGATTTCTTGTAGGCCCCTTTTAGGTACTGGAAGACCACAATTAGGTTTCCTCCAAGCCTTCTTTTCTCCAGGCTGAACAACCCCAACTCTCTCAGCCTGTCCTCATAGGAGAGCTGCTCTAGCCCTTTGATGGTCTTCATGGCCCTCCTCTGGACTCGCTCCAACAGCTTCGTGTCTTTTTTGTACTGGGGAGCCCAGAGCTGGATGCAGTACTCCAGGTGGGGTTTCACAAGAGCGGAGCGGAGGAGCAGAATCACCCCCTTCGGCCTGCTGGTCAGGCTGTTTTTGATGCAGCCCAGGATACATTTGTCTTTCTGGGCTGCAGGTGTGCATTACTGGGCCATGCTGAGCATCTCGTCCACCAACATCTCCAAGTCCTTCTCCTCAGGGCTGCTCTCAATCCATTCTCCACCCAGCCTGTAGTTGTGCGTGGGATTGCCCCGACCCAGGTGCAGGACTTTGCATGTGGCCTTGTTGAACTTCATGCGGTTTGCATGGGTCCACCTCTCAAGCTTGTCAAGGTCGCTCTGAATGGCATCCCTTCCCTCCAGCCTGTCGACCACACCACACAGCTTGGTGTCATCAGCAAACTTGCTGAGGGTGCACTCTATCCCACTGTCCCTGTTGCTGAAAAAGGTGCAAAAAATAAAAATTTTTATATATGCATATATAAAAATTTGTTATATGGTTACATAAGGGTACATTAATTGTGCTGGAGGCTTAAAGAAAAATTATTTCAGAAATATGCTTTGCATTTAAAGTTAGTATTAGGGCAAAATGTCTATAATATGTTGCACTGTATTTGTTAGTCACTGTGTTTAAGTATAAACATGGAAATTATCCCTGTGTATCAAAGGGGTTTTTTAGATAAAAAAAAAAAACAAGCTTCCCCCCGCCCCCCTTTTTTTCTCTTTTGTCAGCTTGCAACTTCATGTGAGGTGGTGATGAACTAGAACTAGTTGATTAGACTGGAGAAAGAACAGTAGCTTCTCAGAAAATATTGCTGCTGTCAAAAGTGACATCCACTTCTACTATGCACTTTATTTAACAGCAAATGTGGAATAGTTCAATATTTTTATCTAATTAAAAATGTTTAATAGCTTGCCAGTTTTTAGATCTTAGAAGCTGTTATAACTCTGAATTTTTAGTAATTTTATTTTAGATTAAAATATACCTTATACTTGCAGGTATATCTGATTTAGTTAAAGCATTGAGAGACAATGCAGTCACTGGTCACAGCCAGCATGGGCTCACGAGGGGCAAGTCCTGCTTAACCAACTTAATTTCCTTTTATGACAAGGTCACCCACCTGGTTTACCATGGGAAGCCAGGAGGTGTGGTAGGTTTGGATTTTAGCAAAGCCGTTGATACTGTTTCTCACAGTATCCTTCTGGATGAACTGTCCCGCACGCAGCTAGACAAGTCCGTAATACGTTGGACGAGCAATCGGCTGACAAGACAGGCTCAAAAATAGGGTTACATCAGGCTGGCAGCCAGCCACCAGTGGCGTTCCTCAGGGCTCAACTTTAGGGCCAGTGCTCTTTATTGTTTTTATACATGATCTGGATGTACGAATCGAATGTACATTAAGTTTGCTGACGATACTAAACTAGGAGGAGCTGTGGGCTCCCTGGAGGGTAGAGAGGCCTTACAGAGAGATCTGGGTAGACTGGAGAGCTGAACGATCACCAGGCAGATGAAACTAACAAGAGCAAGGGCCAGATTCTCCTCCTGGTGCTGATCTCTCTCTCTGGTGACCAGCAACAGGACATGAGGAAATGGAATGAAGCTGCGTCAGGGGAAGTTCAGATTGGATGTTAGGAAAAGGTTCTTCACTGAGAGGGTGGTCAGTCACTGGAAGAGGCTCCCCAGGGATGTGGTCAAGGCACCAAGCCTGTCAGGGTTCAAGGAGCATCTGGACAACATTTCTAGTCATATGGTTCAGTGTTAGGTGGTCCTGCAAGGAGCAGGGAGTTGGACTTGATGATCCTTATGGGTCCCTTCCAACTTGAGATATTCTGTGATTCTATGACTCATTCTTTTATCTACTGTATATGCTATGTGGAAAATGATATGGCTCTTATTTAAAATATGGCAACCACCCTCCAAGTTGTTCATGGTATTTTAAAGGATTAATCTTCTTTCAGTTACTCTGCACAACTTAGCTTATTCAGTTTTTGTTTTTAAAAAATGGCTGTCTGAAGTAAATTGTTATATTGATGCAGCTTTTTTGCATTTGAAAGATGAACAAGATCTGGGATACTGTTAATTCTTGCAAGGTTTGGTATAAAAGTGATGAAATACATTTTTTAGCTGCTGTGCGAGACTGTTGGAGAGGATAGTTTCCCATCACGGTTTCAATTTCAGAATGAAAAGCACACATGTAGCAAGCACTCTCTGCATTGCCATGTTGCAGCAGAATCCCACAAAGTAAGGTATCCATCTGTAATTCAAAACTTCAAGAAGGATCCAGCTGAAACAACGAAGGTCCCACTTTTGGTATTTGTGCAGCAGCTGCCTGGGCATTGTGCCATTCATCAGAGGCAATACACATTCCCTCTCAATCCTGCTGTGATTCCCTTCCTCCCCCCTGTTTCAAATACTTTCATAGAGCTCTCAGTGCGAACGTTCATCAGAGGAGGTGAAAGTGATGTTGCTCATTCTGAACATGCCAGGATTATTTTCCCAAGTTCAAGTCCAACTAAAGGTTTGTTCTTGTTTTTCTCCTCATGGTTGCTCCCTTGTAGCCCTAGAGTTGTCTTGCACTTTTTTGGTGGAAAAAAGCTAAAAGCCTTTTCCAGGCAAAGAAAATTAATATCCTTTTATTCTAAGCTGTACTGTATTACCGGTAATCCAGTTATATTCGGTCCTTTGCAAATGAAGACCATAAAAGACAAGCAGCTTTGATCAATCTCAGTTACAATTGCCATGATATCCCATCCTTGAGTCAATGCGGATTTTTTTCAGCAACAGTTGGTACAGTTTCTGAATGTGGAACTTAATTTTCTTTGTTACATGTTATAAATGATGATTGGGGAGATTTTTATCACCTCATTTTGTGAGAAGCTGTAGCAAAAAACATAAATACCATCTATATGTCTCCTGGAAAAATTGAAATACAACAAAAAACTGTCATCATGAAATAAATCTTAGGGACCTCTGCACAAGAGCAGCTGTGAGAAGAAATACCTGATGGGTGGTCTCTCTGTCAGGAAATCACACTGCCTCTCTAAAGAAAGCCTTGCTGATGTGAGGAGGCTGGTGAACATTTAGGTGAAGTCCTAAGAGATAAGACAACTTTCCATTGTAATATATGCTGTGGTAAGATCATGTAGAGCTTGCTTCAACTGTTTCCCAGGTGATCTTTGCAGCCATGTACTAAATGGTAAAATAGATGTGAAAGTAACACGGATTGAGTAATCCTAAATCTTGATGGTTGAAAGAGTCGCTCTGGGTCACCCCTGCCCAAGATCACATTCTATACACAGAAACGTGAAGATCATTCTCTGAACTGCTCTTAAACCCTTCAAGTTGCAAAGCATCGCACCTTGCATTTTCTTGCTAGCTATCTTACCTTTGACCTTCCCCTTAAACCCATCCTTCCACTGTGTCTAAGGGGAAAAAATCCAGGAGGACTGATGACGTGTGTAATGGTCTATAATATTCTCTCCATATCCATATCACTGGTTTGCATCCAGCCCAGGTCATAAGGTCTGAAACCTCTTGCCAGTTGATATCTTTCTAGTTGGCTGTGAGAAATGAGCAGCCATCCAGGCCTTAATGAGTAGAGGGTTTTGGTAGAGAAAAGCAGTTTTGGTGCTTAGTCCCTATTTGCAGTGTCAGCAGAGCTGCTGAGGCAGAAAAAGACCTAGGATACTGAATTTCTTTTAGACTTACATGACCAAAGAAAAATTGCATGTGTTTCAGAACAGACTGTAAGGGAGGGCTAGCCTACAATTAGGCTTTGTGCCCCCTGCGGCACAGGGGGATGGGGATGGGGGTGCAGTCAGTTGATCACATGTTTCGGCCACTGCTTTTCCACCAGGGGAGGGCTCTTCCCCTGCATCAACGTGGGGTCCCTCTCACAGGAGATTGTCCTCCACGAACTTCTCCAAAGTGAGTCCTTCCCACGAACTTCAGTTCTTCACAAACTGCTCCAGCATGGGTCTCTCCCATGGCATGCAGACCTTCAGGAGCAGACTGCTCCAACATGGATCCCCCACAGGGTCACAAGTCCTGCCAGCAAACCTGCTCTGGCATGGCCTCCTCTCTCCATGGGGCCACAAGTCCTGCAAGGAGCCTGCTCCAGCATGGGCTTCCCATGGGGTCACAACCTCCTTCAGGTGTCTCCACCTGCTCCAGTGTGGAGTCCTCCAAGCACTGCAGGTGGAATCTCTACACCCCATCACCCCTCCTCCATGGACTTGGTGTCTACGGAGTTTCTTCCATCTTCTCACTCCTCTGGCTGCAAAAGTTCCTGTGGTGGTTTTTTTTTTTTTTTCATTCTTAAATATGTTACCCCAGAGGCGCTGCCGCTGTTTTTGATGGGCTCGGCCTTGGCCAGCAGCGGGTCTGTCTTGGAGCTGGCTGGCATTGGCTCTGTCGGACACAGGGGAAACTTCTAGCAGCTTTTTGCAGAAGCTGCCACCCCTCTGCCACCCCCCGCCACCAAAACCTTGCCATGCAAACCCACAATATTATACAGAGTCTTCAACCTTGGAGGCTTTTAGGAACATGTATTGCGCATGCTACTCAGATGGAGAGTACAGCCCTGGACAGTGAATATGTTTCTCTGCAATTTTTGTGGGGTCTGTCAGGCATGAAATATTTTCCACAGAGCTGAGAGGTAGTGTTTTTCTTCTTCCACTGGTCTCTTGGGGAGCAGTTATAGGACATCTCTACTGTTTCCCAGCTGTAAGTGTGGCATGCAGCATCTGGCAGAGCTGGAACTGGGACACAGCTTCCTGCTGAGCAGATGTCCATATCTGTTGATACTGCTTTGGGGGAGAAGGGTATGCTAAATGAATTGTTGAGCCCTCCTTGGCTATGAATCTGATTCTGTGAAAGTTAGGGGAGCAATGGGCTTAGGGTACTCTGCATGACTTCCATTCAGTTGCCTTATGTGGATTCAGTGTGACGCCACTTTTCACTTCCCTGAGATGCTATCTCAATGTGTTTAAGGGGAGTATGCTGTACCATACAGCCAAGGGAGCACCTGTTTTGCTTTTTACTCATTGTTCAGTTATAATTAGCGTGTGCTGTGTAAACTCTGCTCTGAAGACAGCCTGCAGTGACCTTATTGTGATGATACCGGAGTGCGTCATAAAATTTTAGGACTTAATTTTTCAGAGCACTTGTTTGAGGGAAAGTGGAGGGTTGCCTTTTCTCCATTGTAATGCATGGGAGTTTTGCTATGTGTTGCAAAAACCCTGCGTGGTAAATGCAAGGATCATGTTGAATTTCAAGGACGGAAGTTGACTGCATTGACTGTCAGAACACTGGTCCTGTTTGTGCAGTCCTGGCCTTCTCCATCGCAGGACATGTATCTTCACGAGTGACGTTATTAGGTTTTACATGACAGTGCTTTCTCCCTACAGCAAGCTGGTCATGGGGTGTGGAAGCTGCTTTATTTTCACAAGGAAAGTAAACCTGTAATTGCATGAATGGACCCACAGTGGGCTGATAGAGGTGGTTCCCAGTGTTTACTGAGTGAATTTGCAATCATAATGTCCTTTTAATGTCGATCTCAGGATATTGTTTCCCAGGTTTTAAAAAAGCAAACATAAATCCCCCTCAGCTTTTACATGTGTGTTGTGCTGCTGTCATGGCAGGCAGTTGTAGATTCACAGCACTCATCTCTGCCCCTTTTGCTGGTGGTGCCTATTCCATCAGTGTTTGCCAAGAGGTTGTCCTGTGTGTTGGTCGCTTTGCCTTTGGGCTTTGCAGCTATTAGCTGTGCCATGGGATATTTAAAGAGGCAGCTGGGTCTCACCCTGCACTCCGATAAGGAGCAAGTTCGTTCTTTGAGGAAGTTCCCCTTCCCTCAAAGTTAAGTTTGTCTCTGCTATCAAGTTTCAGTGGTGACTTGTGTATCTGTGGTTTTATTTTAGTCACCACCTTCTCCTCCTGCCTTTCCATGTCTCTGTAATCCACAGATTTTTCATATTTTTGTTCTTGTTTGTTGCTGATCTGTGCCACTGGTGTTTCTGAGCGCTTTCAGTGTAAGAAGTTGGCTTTTCCACACCATTCTGGTGAGCCTTAGAACTCCTGTCCAGTATTTGACAAACCATCATCTTTTGTAGAAAGTAGACATGTAGAAATGTGTCCTTGGTATTTAGCCCCCTTTGAAGATGAAACACATTTTATAAATAAATATATCAACATTTTCATAATTGCAAATATGGTCTGCTGTTGGGATTGATTATGGTAATTATGAAATGGCTGGCTTTTCTTCACTTGTCATGTTTTCTCATTAAATCTGACCTTTTTTTTTTTTTCCTGGAGAACATTTTACCCAAAATGTCATTGTGCATGAGGATAAAATGATGGTGATTTGAATGTCTCTGCCTTGTTCATGAGGTTGAATCATTTAATTCCCTGATACTGTTATGTGTTCCTCCCTACTTTCTTTTAGAATCTAAGACCAATCTGCTGAGGGCTTATTCTGTCTCAGAGTAATTTCATGATACTTACTTGTTCCTTCCATAAAGGAAGCAACCTATAATTGTGAATTGTTTTCTTACATACTTACCATTTTTCATGGTGGTGTTCACCTGGACTTGTGTTCTAACACACATATGCGCAAGAGTATATGAAGAAAGTGAAAATTACTCATTAATGATCTAACTAACACCCTGTTGTGATCAAAATTGAGTTCTATAGGCTTCAACTGTGAAAGATCATTTCAACTGATGAGAACAGGACCTGAACTGTCTTTAGGCAGCATGATTCCCATTTTCTGAAGGTAAATGGAAAGCTGCAATTCTGTTGTCAGTAGGGTTGGAGAGCTGGAGTGACGATATATCAATATTCCTACACTGGATATCTAGACTAAATGTTCATAACTTGTTCAAGATGTGACCTTCGAAACAGTTATGCAATCCTTATGTTTGGCACTGAGTGTGCAAGGTTTGTTTTGCTTCATTGTAGCTGTAGACAGAGGGATACAAGTAGGAATAGATTTTGTAAAATGTGTTAGTTCTTGTGTGGTCACCTCAAAATCCATAACTCTTGTTAATATCTATTGAGACATGAAGTCCTCCATGTGAAAGAGCTGTAGAGTGCCAAATGTATGAATACTGAAAGGAGGGCTGTTGGGCTCTGAGCTCTCTTAAGAGTCTGAAGCTAAACCAGGAACTTTAATGCTAACACCCCTTACATCTTGAAGAATTAATGAATTTCTCAACTGCAGCTTTTTTTTTTTTTTTTTT
>VWZZ01005176.1:0-89822 GCA_013399095.1 Psophia crepitans | reverse complement strand
TTTTTTTTTTTTTGGTGACTTCTTTTCTGGTATTTTTTATGTTGAGTCTTTCAGGCTAAGGCTATGAGGTGCTTTCCAGCCTCCCTTATAAAACTTAAGGATCTGCTTTACTGCTTCCTTTCCTTTTTTAAACTTAAATGCTTGTCCGTTCCCTTCCCCTCCCTGATTTCCCACTGGTATCTCAGGATGCATTGCTCCTGGTGCTTTATTATGCTTGGGCTTACACTTTCTATTTGAGCTGAGCTCCCTGTCATGGGATAGTTGCAGGCTGCATTCCTGTGCTGGAAATAGATGCTTTCTGCATAACGTGCTTCCTTATAGCCTTTAGCATCTAAAGTTTCTGGTAAAGCACTCTCTACACTACCACAGATGGAACAGCATGGAAATCACAAAAGGCAAAGAAAGGTGGCAAATTGTAAAAACTTACAAGGTTATAAGAGGTGGAAGTTCAGAGCATCTGTTTGTTGTGAGATACCTTCACAGTACTATTATTTTTATTTAACTTAAAGGACAGAACCTGTCTCTTTCTTATTAGATATAGAATAGAAAAAAACTCAAATACCTTATGAGGCATAGAATGCCTTGTAACACAAGCATTTGTAGTCTCTTCATTCTCTTCTGTGCCCTCGATGGGAAACTATTCAGCATGTGCTGCTTTTGACTTTGCCAAAATATGTCTTCTCAAGAACCAAACAGCAAAACTGAAATATTGCTCAGAATGTATTCTAATGATCTAACTGTTGTTTTCTTTCTCATCAGAAAAAAAGGAACTTAAGGGGTTAATTAAAAACCAAAACCACCAAATTCTTCATTTCAGGATCCTAGAAGATGTATAATATTAGGCAAGTACTGGCTTGTAAACACAAATTTCTGTAGTTCTGAAATTATTTTTGCCCGTGGTTCTGTCAACTATGTTTTTTGCCTGTGGTTTGAAATGACTGCAGCTGACTTTGGGAAAGTCACTATTCTCATACGGGTATCTGCTTCCCATCTTTAAAACAGTACTTCCTTTGTCTCTTAGGGTTACAGCTCTTTACTGCAGAGACAGCTTCAAGAGACAGGACCCAGTTGCTGGAGGAGGCACTTCTTGAATCATGAGAGGCCTAAATTCAGCTTCCCAGTCCTGCCAGGGGTTTCCTGTGTGAGCTTTGGCAGTTTAGTTGGCATCTCTTTGCTATCCATGACAAGGGATAATAGGCATGTCCTGCTGCACAAAAATAGCTAGGTGGTACCTCTTCAAGAATCGACACATTTAGGCTGTAGTTGCTCAGCTTTTGAAGCTGACCTTAAATTGGGATTGCTGTGATCCAGCCCTCCTTTTCTTGAGTATGATTTCCTCTGGTGCTAGTACCTTTTGGAGCTGCCCTGGACAGACTGATGGTGCTGTTTTCAGAGGGATAGCTTGTGGTCTCACTGAATAGATACGAATGCCAGCACCTGGGAAGGGTGGGGTGCTGCAGGGGAAGTAAGGAGATCAGAGGAACTCAGGAGTTTGGATTTGCAATGATTTTAAGTTGCCAAAACACTGCAACCTATAAAGAGACTGCAGTGTTAATGGTGAAATAATGATGTACAGACCAGTACAAGGAAGCCTTATTCTCCACAGACTTGGTGTGTGGGTCCTCCTGGCTTGAAAGCTTGTACAGAATAGTATCTTAAAGTAAAATTCTTAGAGTTTTCTCCAGCCAGCCTTAAGAAATTGAGGAAATTGAGAAATTGTTGAGAAATTTTCACCCTCCACCCACAATCTGATTTCCACTCAGTTCCAGTGTTTCTTGTTCTTGAATATATCTCCCTGTACTGAGTCTCCTCCTATTACTCTGCTATGAAGTTCACAGCATTTGTCTCTGAATTCCAAAGTGGTTCTTCTTCCTTTGCTTTAGTCCTTTTCTCTTGCACAACAAATCCAACTCGCTTGCATGTTGTTCTTAATATGTAGGAGGTTGCTTTCCCTCTCTCTTTCTTTTCTGAGGTGCTACAAGTGCAACCCCCTGCCCTCTCAACCAAAAAGACAAGAGGCAGGGAGGAATTGAAGATAAGGCTTGTTTTAACTTAGTCTCCAGCATGCTGGGCATGTAACTTTGTATCGCGGCCTTCTAAAGGCATGGGGAAGTCTGTTGATAATGCAGAATTTCACTGAAGATTAAATAGTCCAGAAAAACATCTCATAAGAAACAAACCACTGGGAAAAGTAACTCTGGGGATGTACATTTATTTCTTTAGTCTCCCTACTGACAGCAGACATCAAACTACTTTAATTCATGTCTACTGTAATTCATATATACTGTAATGTGTGTATATATACACACACCGTAACTTCAGTGTAGGGGAAGCACGAACTTTTAAGAGCAAGTTCTAAATTTAAAAGTTGGTGTGTAACAAAGGACTTGGGTTGTTTTTATAAACTTGCAGCATGTTAATGATAACCTGTACCCCTTGTCCCTGCTTCCCTTGATTGATTCTGTGGGAGGAATAAGTGTAACAGTTAAGCACAATGCACTCATGGTCTCCTTCACACCATATTTCAGAGGATTCCATTAGGTTATGTGATGAAAAGCTCGTAAACACAAAGGAGCGGAAGATGAGGGAACCTCACTAACCTAAAGTAGTGCAAAGGGAACACCCTAATCTGGCTTCTCCCCAGGCTATCACAGAGGAGGGATCAGCCTATGGTCCGGGTGTGAAACCCATCAGGATGAGTCAACATCTGAGGCTGATCAGCACATCTGCAGTCATCCATGGCACGAAATTTAAGAAGACCAAATGCCAGGTTCTGCACCTGGAACAGAGTAATGCCAGACACATGTATAAATTGGGAGAGGAGTGGCTGGAGAGCAGCCCTGCAGAAAGGAATCAGAGGGTGCTGGTCAACAGACAGAAGGCTCAACATGAGCCAGCAGTGTGTCCTGGCAGCCAAGAGGGCAAACCCCATCCTGGGGTGCATCAAACACTGCACAACCAGCCAGTCAAAAGAGGGGACTGTCCCGCTGCGTTCAGCTTTCGTGCATCCTCACCTTGCGTAATGTGTGCAGTTCTGGGCCCTACCATTTCACAAGGACATTCAGGTCCTTGAATGTGTCCAGAGGAGGGCAACAGAGCTGGTGGAAGGGGTGGAAGGAATGTCTTGTGAGGAGCAACTGATGAATTTGGGCTTGTCTAGTTTGGAGAGAAGGAGGCTGAGGGGTGACCTCCTTGCTCCCTACAGCTTCCTGAGGAGAGGAAATGGAGAGAGAGCTGCTGGGCTCTTCTCCCTGGGATCCAGTGATAGGACACGTGGGAGGTTCAGACTTGATCTTAGCAAACCTTTCTTTACTGAGAGGGTGGTCAGACACTGGAACGGGCTTCCTAGAGAGGTGGTTGATGCCCCAGGCCTGTCAGTATTGAAGAGGCATTTGGACAATGCCCTTAATAACGTGTTTTGGCATTTAGTGAGCCCTGAAGTGGTCAGGCAGTTGGGCTAGATGATTGTTGTAGATACCTTCCAACTGGAACTATTCTCTCCTTCTCCTTCTCCTTCCATTCTCTTGCCATGCCCTGTGCCTAATCACTGCAGTTTCTTATATTCTTATTGAATTCCATTTCTAACTGTTTCCATAGATGAGAGTCTCACTTTTCTCTGTGGATGCATGAGGTCTAAGTGCCAGCAAGTAGAGAAGGGGCCAAGGATCGTAGGGTCCAATGCATCCACAGTGCCAGCATCTAGAGAGACTGCAGTGTGTATGTGTGAGTGTGTGTCAATTTGTGTAAGTGAACATCAAGCCGAAGCAGCTGGGGAGAAAGAGAAAAGATTTGAGGTGTTGGAGAGGCAGTAAGTCTGGACTGGAGACACCAGAGGTTTTAGAGTCAGCTGCTGGAGGACTGTGAGTTCTGAGATAGCTACTGTAGAAACCAGGGGGAATCAGCTGCTGAGGAAGCCATAGGTCTGAACCAGTTACTGGAGAGATGTGTGTGTGTGTATTCGTATGCACGTACAAGGTCACTGGGAGACCAGGAGATCCAAGGATCAGCTGCTAGGCAGGCTGAGTAAGGCTAATGGAAGGATCCACAGTATCTGCATATGTGTTTGACTGTGATGAAGAGGTCAAAGTATAAACCACTGGAGAGGTATTACAGGCCTCGGGTGATGTATCCAGGTGTCAGCAACAGTGGAGATCAGGGACCAGACACTAAATAGACTAAGCATCTAAGGCCAGCAATTGGAGGGCTCCATGCTGTGTATGTGTGCAAATAGTATAGTTTTTACTCTAATGAGCTTTCTTCTGATCAGCCAGTGACGGGCACAGGATCAGGCCATTCATACTGTCTGTATCTATGTGCCTGGCCATGTATGTATGTATTTTATGTGTGCCTGCATGTGCGTTAGAAGTATATGTTTGGCCTTGCTACTGGCTGGATGTGGGGACTTGGACCTGCAGCAGCCTTGCCTCTATGAGGATATCAGATTTGGCAGCTCTTAGCAGGTTCTAGTTACCCTTTCTAATTGGATAGTTGGAAATCTGACATTTAAATATTGGGGATGGGAATGGGGGTGAAAAGGGGGTTGGTTTGTTGTCTGTGGGTGTTGGCTATTTTGTTGGGCGTTTGAGGGCAAAGTGGTTCACAAAGAATTCAGTATCTTTTACATGAAGGGGTCAATATTCTTAGAGATTTGCCTGTGTTAGCAACTGGCGCTAGGCTTGAACTCGTATGTCTTTGACTCTGTACCTCCTTCTGACATTTCCAGTTGGCCTTTCTCCATCTCTGATGTCTTGCTGTTGAATAACAACATTGGTTTGTCCCAGCTAAACTTTTCCAGGACATAAGATGCGTGAATTCTATGGCATCCCAAGTAGAATGGCTTGATTAATCTTACTATGAAGGCAAGCTGTGCAGAAGTGCACAGCTGGTTCTGTTGACAGTGCAGAATGCTGTTACAAATGCTGACAAGTGATAAAAGTGTATTTATTTAAAAATAACTTCTAATGGATTTTGTGTTGTCCACTTACATATGTGACTCATCCAGTGATCCTGGACTGTGAAGCATGAATATAAAACAATGGATAAAGCACCGTGTGAAGTTTGGCTTGGAAATGTTTCTTGAACAGTTTTTTATAAAATAAAAACTCTCTATGTAATGGAATACAGAGGTGTACTTTTTCTGTTCTGTAACCATACTGAAAATGGTTTTTGAAGCATTTGTAGTTGTAACTTAGTGCCTAAGCCTTTTTCCAAGAACTTTGAAAATATTAGAAGTGAAGAAAATCAAATGACATTAGGTTGTACTTTTTTTTTTGTGTGAGATAGTTACAGGGCTAGATACCACTGTGTTTACTTCTTGGTCTCAATGAGATCCCCTCTCAGGCATCAGACCCTATATTTCTCCTGGAGCTGGAACCCAGCATTCTGCCTGGCTCCCCAAACAACTGCCCCAAACAGCTAGCCTCTTGTGAGAGAGGAGACTTCTTTAACTTCTGATTTGTGCAGCATACAGGCCTTTGTCTCATAATAGCTCTCAGATGTTTGCAAAGAAACACAGTGGTGATGTGTTTTTTTTTAAGTAATTCTATTTTCTAACTGTTTATTTTGCTTTTTTCAGCTTCTCTGTTAAGCCACTATATGAATACAATAAATATCCTGAAAGTAAAATTAGTCTGTTATTAGTCTGTGTTACTCCTAAACTGTAACAGAATCATTCTACATTCATCAGGCCATCTCTATTAATGCAGAATGGAAGGCAGTGGCTAATGTATACATCCTAATACAAATTCATGACAAATTCAAAACCAAAGAAACTGTACAATGCATACATCCCTTTATGAACTCCAGGCCAGCATCACCCCTTTATTTATTTTCTGTTGCTGCTGGAGCCATTGGCCTGTGCCATGTACCAAAAGAGCATCAACCTTGTTTGGTTTTGGTTTGTGACAGAGTGAGCATGTGAAAAACCAGACCATCTTCACTCATTTCTCTTCCCCTTCCATGTTCCCGGCAATATGTCCAGTACTGAGAAATCTCTTTCCCAATCTAATATAAACAACAGTGCAGAAAGCGTTTAAAAACTTAGCCAAGGTAGAGCTTTATCTTGCTGGGCTTTAAGCACACATCTGAGAAGGTCTTCCTGTTTGCATGTATTTACCCCTTCCTGGCTTACTAAAATCTGAATCTTCTGACTGGACTGGACTGGTACAGCTGCTTGTTCCTGTCTGCCCTGCCCTTTCCTCCCTTTTGTGCTGCTTTCCCTCAGGCATGATAACAGTATTTGTACTCTACATCTTTGCTTTTTCTTCTGTTGTATGTTTTTGCATAGGAAATTAGAGGTCTGAATTCCCATCTATCTTCTCTTACCTGGCCTGTTTGTCACAGCTCTTCTCTCTGCACTCTGCTTGGCATCTGTTTCCTTCCTTTGAGACTTGCAAGTCAGCTTTTCCTCACTGCATGCTGATGTCTTCTGAACTTCCCGTCTTCTGTTTCTCTAACACTAGTGTACAAATAGGAGACTTTGGCCAAATGTCTCCTCCATGTGTTAGCCACATCAGTAAACTGCTTTTCACTCTGCTGAGCTGTTGCTTGGCTGACCAAGCAGAACTGTTTAAAAGCATGGGGGTTATATACATCTAGTGCAAATTTTGTAATTTGGTATATTAAATACCAGCTTCACTGAATTTATCAGGTCAAAGATTGAATTTTTCAATGTGATGATTAGAAATCTTTTAAGGACAGTCAAAATTACCACTGCGAGAAAATCTGAAAAACTGCAATTGAGAAACTGCAATTGATGCCTTATTACAGCAATGGGGAAGTGATTGATTGTTTCCTGCAGCTCAGTATTGGTAAGGCCACATCGGGAATGCTGTGCCCAGTACCGGGCTTTCCAGTACAATGAAGATGCTGGCAAGCAAATCCAGTGAAGTGCCAGAAGGAGATTTTTAAAGGTCTGGACCACACGCTGTGTGCAGGGCCTAGGTAGGTGGGTTCACTTAGCTTTAAGAACAGGCTGATTTATGTAGTCTTAGAGGGACTAGTAGGGAAGATGTAGTCAGGTTCTTGGAAATGCAGAGGAAGGACAAGAGGCAGTGGTCACAGTTGGTGGCTGAGACAGTCCCAAATGGAGTTGAGCAAAAAAAAAATTCTTCCCTGGGATTGCTGCTGTGGGAAGAGGTTACTGTGGAATCACCAGCCTTGGAGGTTTTCCAGATTCAGCTGGACATGGTCTTAAGTAATATGATAAAGCTTTCAAGTTAGTCCTGCTTTGCCTATGAACCCCATGGACTAGATGATCTCAAGAGGTCCCTTCCAATCTGAATTGTTCTGTCAGTCCAAACAGTATTAATGAGTGCTTTCTTATAGCAGAAGGCTGACTGTTAGAATTTCTTCTAATGTTAAAGAGTGATTAAGAGAGTGTGAGAAAAAGAGATTGATTTTTTTTTTCTCTTCCTTATCCCTGAGTTTAAATAGTTTGTGTTTAGCAAGCCTATTTGCCACTACTGCATGATTATCGTTTTTGCAAGATGGCAGCTAAAATGAAGTGTCAGTGTGAATGAAGAGTGGCGACTATAGTGCTGACCTTCAAAAGAAAGGCAAGGTTTTCTAAGCAATTACTGTCCTGAAAGTGTAACTGCTGGTAAAGTAATGGGCCTAATATTAAAAGAGGATGCAAAACTAAGAGTCTGCAGAGTGACAGAATTGTAAGCAATAACAACATGAGTTCATAAAAAAATAAATCTTGCCAGACGATGTAATCACTTTTTTTTGATAGAATTGCAAAATTAATGATTTTAGGGAATGAAGAAGGAAGTAGGTATAGGTTTATTTTCTAGCTTGAATCACAGAATCATAGAATCATTTTGGTTGTAAAGACCTTTAAGAAGATTAATCAAAATTGGGTTGGGTAGGAAGAGTATCAGGTGGATTGAAAGTTGGGTGAATGATAGTAAACAAAAGCTGATTATCAACAGCAGTGCAATGGCTATATAGTTTGGGAGTTCGACTGGTGTTGTGTAACATTTTTGTTAATGATGTAGCAGAAGGAGAGAGAAAATGCTCTTAATGAGCGTTGAAAATAAACTGGGAATTGTGAGCTTCGGAGCAGAAAAATAAAGAGGCGTGGGATTTAGTTGCTTAAAGAGAAAACAAAATGAGATTTAACTTGGAGAACTGTTAAATTAGGAGCATACATGCTATATGGAAGATATAGCCTAAAGAGAAGTGGGGAGAGAGCTGTTTAAAAGAGACATGCCAATTTGTGATGCTGAAAATGGCAGCTGGGGTCCTAGAACCCCTTCTAAGCAGGGGACTTGGTCTTGCCTCTGCCACTGGGCAGAGCAACCTTAAATCCCTTGCCCACACCATTGGGCTTTAACAACAGAGTACACTCGTTGCAGAAATGGCTTAGAATAAGCTTTGTCCTATCTGCATGAGTCAGTACACCCTCTAAGAGCAGTTTGGGGAGTACTGGGATGACCTGTTGGTAAAATCTGTTGTCTGGAAGTGCTTGTCTTGGTAGAATGAGATTGGCTTGAAAATGACTGATGGGAAATGATTGCACCCAAACCTATTCAGAAAATGATTTGAATAAACTTTTCCATCCAGTTATGGGAATATGGGGCTTATGATGGAAGGTGTGTGAGGAAAAGCAAACACAGCTAGAAGTGTGTTTTGGTGGTAGGTCTTCTGAAGTCCACTTCTTAAGTAGTGTCCTCATCACATCTTTTGTATGATGCATTCTGCGTACAACTTTCAGAAAGCACTGTACGAAGTATACAACCCTGTGGCTCCACCACACTAGCAAGGGCTCACTTTTTTCCATATGAGTTGTGTGCACCTGCTAAAAGCAGGTCTGTATGATCCCAAAGCTAAACTGATTATTTTTTTTATTGCAGCCTTGTTTTAGAAACTGCAGTGAGGGACTAGACTGAGCTGTAAAACACAGAGCAGAAAATGATCCTTGGCTCAGAGTGTATTTTAACTGTTGTGGTACCCCTCCAGTTCTTTGACTGTTCACAACCTCTCTTGGCCCTCTAACATGCAGAGTGGTTCAGTTCTACCATGCTGGGTGCAAGTTGAGAGCTGATACTGATCTACATTTATTATTCTCATTTACATGAAAGGATGTAGTAGCACATTTGATCTCATTGCATAAAAGATCATGTTTTAGAGGAAAAAAAAATAAAGATATCACCTTCCTAACCTGGAAAGAATTTTTAACCTCAAAATGGCTTGATTATTTGGAGTGTGAGCCCAGTTTTGTGTGTGTGCCCATTCCTCACGCAGGCTTCGGGTCATTCTTGCAGACTGTTCTGCCTTGCTACTATTGATACTCCAAACACGTGCTGCTGTGGGTTGAGCTGGATTTCCAGGACTCTTATGGAACTGTGCCTGCTACCTTCCCTCAGATTTGGCTGAAGCTGATAGACAGTCCGGTTGCATAAATCTTATTTCTTTAGAAATACAGAGTGAAAGCACATCATGTGATTTGGGGAAGGAAGAGTAGCCTAAAATCTGTTGCCATGTTGCAACTTTGTTTATAGCAAAGAGGTAGATTTTTTGTTTGTTGTTTTTTGTTTAGGAAGTGTGAAGGCAAAGAGGCCACCAGGATGCACTAGAATTGCTCACTGATTGGCACTAGGTTTATTGCTTGCTGTTATTACTTTTAGAGCTTAAAAAGGAAGTTCAGCTAATTTTCTACGTGTTAATCCCCTTCTTTGTCTCTTATAACAGCTTTAAGTGTGCACTCATCTGTACTGGCATGCTGAAATGAGACTTAAAAATCTCAGGAGACCTGATCCTGTTAGGAACAGAAGAATTACTTGTTATTTTTAAATCTACAGGAACTATGCTGTGGGTTTTTATTTTGGACTGTAGTGAGTTGTTTTTCCTGTGAGTTACAGCGGGCAATGCTAGTTTAACATGGAATATGGTTACTTACTGTGGTCACTCTATTGTCAACCTGCTTGGCTACCCATATTAGCCTTGAGAAGATAAATCACACTAGGGTATGAAAATCTGTTTGATTCTGTAAGAATGAAAGTAATGTGCAGGCCTCTGAAGGTATGTGCATAGGATTCTTTAACATGATCATCAAAATTAATTGTGTTTTATAGTCATATGAGTACTGGAAGTTGGAACATTAAAAGGATTTCAGTTCTTTCACCATTTCCCTCAAAATAACTCTTCAGCATTATTAGCACCTAAGGAACAAACCCATGTTTGTTTTCTTCATATTTTATGCTCCTGGTATTATAGCACAGTAAAGACATAGCAAAACACTGCAGAGGAGGTGTTTCCATATGCTAATGCTTGCTATTAGAAGAGCTGTGGCAAAGACATTAGACACAATGTGACTAATAGTCCTGCAAAATCCCAAGGACACACCACATATGCCTGCTGCAGAATGAAGCATTTAGGTGGGCTCAGCCCAATGACAAGACATACAGTAACTGTTAAAAACTCTAACAATAAATCAGTTACTTGAGGATGTGGCCAGATGTAGCACCATTTTGCTTCATAAATTGCCTTTTTCCTTTGAAAGTGCTTTACTCAGTATTTTGATGAAAAGCTTTAGTAATCAGGCCAATATACACTATTTCTATACTCAATCTGGTATTTCTTTTACAGAATCACAGAATCGTAGAGGTTGGAAGGGACCTCGAAAGATCATCTAGTCCAACCCCCCCTGCCAAGGCAGGGCCACCTAGAGCACATCACTCGGGAACACGTCCAGTCGGGTTTTGAATGTCTCCAGAGAAGGAGACTCCACAACCTCTCTGGGCAGCCTGTTCCAGTGCTCTGTCACCCTCACGGTGAAAAAGTTTTTCCTTACATTAACCTGGAACCTCCTGTGCTCCAATTTGCACCCGTTGCCCCTTGTCCTATCGCTTAGTGAGGCCGAGAAGAGCCTGGCTCCATCTTCCCAACACTCACCCTTAACATATTTATAAACATTGATGAGGTCACCCCTCAGCCTCCTCCAAGCTAAAGAGACCCAGCTCCCTCAGCCTTTCCTCATAAGGGAGATGTTCCACTCCCTTGATCATCTTAGTGGCTCTGCGCTGGACTCTCTCTAGCAGTTCCCTGTCCTTCTTGAGCTGAGGGGCCCAGAACTGGACGCAATACTCCAGATGCGGCCTCACCAATGCAGAATAGAGGGGGAGGAGGACCTCCCTCGACCTACTGACCACAGCCCTTCTAATGCACCCCAGGATGCCATTGGCCTTCCTGGCCACCAGGGCACATTGCTGGCTCATGGTCATCCCCCCGTCCACCAGGACCCCCAGGTCCCTTTCCCCTACACTGCTCTCCAGCAGGTCAGTCCCCAACCTGTACTGGCACATGGGATTCTTCTTTCCCAGGTGCAAGACCCTACACTTGTCCTTGTTGAATCTCATCAGGTTCCTCCCCGCCCAGCTCTCCAGCCTATCTAGGTCCCGCTGAATGGCAGCACATCCCTCTGGTGTGTCAGCCACTCCTCCCAGTTTAGTGTCATCAGCAAACTTGCTGAGGGTACACTCCGTTCCCTCATCAAGGTCGCTGATGAAGATATTGAATAGTACCGGACCCAGCACCGACCCCTGAGGGACTCCACTAGTCACAGGCCTCCAACTAGATTCGGCCCCATTGACCACAACCCTCTGACTTCTGCCCTCCAGCCAGCGCACAATCCACCTCACTACCTGATCATCCAGGCCACACCTCCTCAGCTTGCCCACAAGGATGCCGTGGGAGACGGTGTCAAATGCCTTGCTGAGGTCAAGATAGACCACATCTACTGCCCTTCCATCATCCATCCACCTGGTTACATCCTCATAGAAGGCTATCAGGTTGGTCAAGCATGACTTTCCCTTGGTAAAACCATGCTGACTGTTCCCAATAACCTTCTTGTCCTTGATGTGCCTGGTGACAGTGCCAAGGATAAGTTGTTCCATCACCTTTCCCGGCATGGAGGTGAGGCTGATCGGTCTGTAGTTACCAGGGTCCTCCTTTTTGCCCTTTTTGTAGACTGGAGTGACATTAGCCTTCCTCCAGTCCTCCGGCACCTCTCCCATTGCCCATGACTTGCCAAAGATGATGGAGAGCGGCCTGGCAATGACCTCCGCCAGCTCCCTCAGCACTCGCGGGTGCATCCCATCAGGCCCCATGGACTTATGGATGTCCAGCTTGGCTAACTGCTCCCTAACCCAATCCTCATCAACCCAGGGAAAGTCATCGTTTACCTCGATTTTCTCTGGGGCTTCAGGGGTCTGGGGCTCCTGGGGAGAGTCTGCAGCAGTGAAGACAGAGGCAAAGAATGCATTTAGTACCTCCGCCTTCTCTGCATCCTCAGTCACCAGGGCGCCCACCCCGTTCAGCAGCAGGCCTACATTGCCTCTAGCATTAGTTTTATCCGCAATGTATCTATAGAAGCCCTTCTTGTTATCCTTGACCTCCCTGGTCACTTAAAGGTGCAACACCTTAGCACTTAAAGGTGCAACAGCTGCTAATGTCAGACTCCTGTCCAGAAAGTTTTATTCACTCTTATTACAGTAGCATCTGAGATGCCCTGAACTAAGGTGTCTGTGTGAGCAAAAGGATTTTTCTCCCACCTTCTTCCACACCTTTCCTTATTCTCCCTCCCCTCTTCTCCACTGATTGTTTCTCTGCAGGGTCTCTGCACAGAAGAGACTCTCCTCTCTTCCTCACTGGTGCTGTAAGAAAAGAACAGCATCATAGGAAAGCTGTAGGGAGAGGTTGGCTACACAAGGTGTATCTGAAACAACTTTCTAGACTCTTTGTAAAAACTGATATTATTTTATGTTGGTAATGGCCAGTTAAAATGGGTGTGTTGTCCAAAAGGTGGATTTGTTGCCCGGAGTGCAATAAGCCAATTCCCACACACACAGGAGAGAGACTGCTTTTTATTCAGGCCTGGGTGCTGGCTGGATTTCCATCAAATCAAGCACCCCTAGTGCCGGTTCTCTTGTCATATTTACACACAACATGTCACAAGGTGACACACCCCCGTTACAGCGATTGGTTCAGGTTTCTTTGCCGAGCATGCAAACAAGAACACACACCTCAGGACAGTCACTCCTTAACAGATATGTTGCCTGTGTAAACATCAACTGCCATGGGGGCAGGACCACACAATAGCTGTCTATCCAAAACTACCTGTGACATTCTGACGTTCTTAGCCGTCGAGTCATGGTTAACTTTTAAATTTTATGCAAGGTGTGTCTAAAACTGTATCAGCTTCTCAGATCAAAGTCCTTAAATAGCTTTCCACTGCCATGACATTGTGACAACACCAAAAGAAATTCCAGCATCTCTGTGCGCAAGGATCAAGGTTTCTTCTACCATATATACAACTTTAATTTGGGATCTTTCAGAAGTGTACTCTTGAGATTGAAACAGCCCTTCATCTGTGCAGCCAGTACATCTCTAGGGGCAGATGGATTGCCTTTAAATAATTACTGATCCCTGTTTTTGCAAATAAATTATATTCCTTTCCCCTGTATAGGATTCATACTCCAGTAAGGCAAAAAAATATTTGGAATGTGGTGATGGGAAAAATTTGAATTTCTTATGTCATTTCTTGTGCTACATGTGTTTTTCAAGAAGACAATAGTTAACAGATTAGAAACGATAACTACCAAATTAATTCACACAGTCAGACAGGCTTTATGATCCGTAGATACTCAGTTGATAGGATGACGATGTTCCTAATTTGTCAAATCTAGCTACTGGTAAGAAACACAACTTTTTGTCCTCCTCATCAGAGTGATAGCAATTTCAGTTTGCCAGTTTCCAGTGCCTGCAATTGTGTTTACATTGTGAGCAAGTCTAGTACTCTGTCCTTAGAGAGATCTCCACCATGGAGTTCAGTGTAGGTCTTTGGCACTCCAGTGAGGTGTTATCCAAGCCCCTGTCAAGCTGAGTCTTGAACATTTCCGATGAGGGACATTCTACTGACTCTCTGAGAAATCTATTCTAATGTTTAATTCTTCCCCTATTGCAGGTTTTTTCCCCCTTATATCATGAGAAAATTTTATGCTGAGTAACTTATTTCTTGTCCTGCCAACATGCATCCTTATGAACAAAGTACCATCATCTTCTAGAACTGCCTTTTAGTTACTGGAAGACATTGAATAGCTTTCTGGAAAGTGAGAGTCTTTTAGGTGTTAGGCAGCACATCTGTTGTGACCTTAGTGTCTGCCTAAAGCCCTAATATTAACATTTAATGAGCTGAAAGTTTTATTTCAAAATAGTGTCTAGCATCTCTTGAGGTTATCTTCATTTGAAATTCTGTCTCTAAGTGTGCATCTTTTATCTTCTTTAATAGAAGACAGTGCTTTAAGATTTCCCAGTACTGAGAAATGTGTGTCAATAATGCCTATCTGGCTTTTCATTTCACATGGTCCCTGCTTGCTTTAATAATGTGGTTTACAGATTGTGCATAGAGCTACTGGTGACCAACCTGTGAAATCTGAGACGGGATCTAGTTGACAGAACTTCACAGCAATCACGTAACAGTATACCATGCCAGGCCTTAAGTGGTCTGGGTTTTGGTGTTTTTTTTTTCACAGCTTGCGAATGCAGGGCACTTTGTAGAAATCTGTTTTGGATTCTTTGGCCTTTAAGTATTTGTTCTTTATATTAAAATAAAAATAGTGATCTTAAATATGAAAGATGTTTAAAATGTATCAAGATAGTTCTGTGATAGACATTTTAAAGGCGCTGGTGCCTGGGAACACTTCATTAGGGAACAATTCACAGGGAAGCATTCATTACTCCCCCCTCCCTGCCTACATCTTGGTATTAATATAGTCTTTTAGACTCAGTTAGAGATCATTGATATTTGAGAGAGACTATATAAACATAGCAGATGTATGAAGTAGGGACAGAATTGAGACATCCATACAAATGGAGCTAAAAGTGCTACAGAATATGATAGGCATACTTTGGGAAGCACTGAACTGGAATAAGGTTTCTTTGAAATGATTAAGACACTATCTTAGGATTTTTTTGCAGCATAATGCATAAACCTGGTGTTGAATTACAGGACAGGTGTTTGGAAAAATGTTCTGTGTAGAAAGTGTACCTTCCAATTCATCAGCTCTGTTCCCTTTGTATGCTGAGAGATTCGTAACTCCTGATTCTATTGATTAAGCATTTATTGTTTTTTGTTTCTTTTAAACCTACAGACTTCCAGTGGTACAGCTGTCAGGTAGTGAGAAGAATTTTTTTCTGCTTCTTTGTTTTCAGTCTCAGGCCAAATTACTTACCATAGTTACAATTTCTGAACATTTGGTTTAGAAAGCATTCAAGTTGATTTAAAAGAGAAAAAAACCCAAACCACCAAAACACAAGGAGCTGAGCTGACTTGATTTAGCAGTCCTTGGAATACAAGAAACATGGGATTTCAGAGTGCAGTTTATACAATCAGGTTCTGTTTGGAATCGTGTTTAAAGCTGTGTATTTGAGTGTAGTATTTCTCAAAGAGACAAACATACAGAATGATTGTATCTGCCAAATTATCTTGCTTCAGCTTGCAGTAGAAGGAAGTAACCCCATTACTGATAAATATTTAATATAACAGTTTCCATGCTATTGGAATAGAAACACTAAGTACTATACAAGATTGTCCTGTAATGAAACCAACAGCACAGAAGGAGGTGGGGAAGGAGAAGATGGAGATGTGGTCAATTTAGAAAAGTTAGGTTTCAGATATGGGATAGAATGATGAGTTCATAAAACTTTTGTGAAAATTGAATGACCTGAGAGAATCTTATGTTTCTTCTGGCCAGATGCTTGGCAGGAAAGGCACTAGTGCAACATAGTGGGTGAGCAACTGGGTGACGGGTTGGGACCAAAGAGTTATGGTAAATGGGGTTATATCAGGCTGATGGCCAGTGACTAGTGGGGTTCCCCAGGGCTCCATTTTAGGACCAGTTCTTTTTAACATTTTCATAAATGACCTCAATGTAGAACTAGAAGGTGTTCTGAGCAAGTTTGCAGATGACACTAAATTGGGAGGAGCTGTCGGTTCCGTCAAGGGTGGAGGGGCCTTGCAGAGAGATCTGGACAGATCAGAGAACTGGGCAATCATCAGCCGCATGAAGTTTAACAAAAGCAAGTGCCAGATTCTGGCAACCCTGGCTGTACATACAGTCTGGGGGTGAGATGCTGGAGAGCAGCCGTCCTGAGAGGGACTTGCGGGTTTTGGTTGACACCAAGATGAACATGAGCCAACAGTGTGCCCAGGCTGCCAGGAAGGCCAATCGTGTCCTGGGGTGCACCAAGCACGGCATTGCCAACAGGTCTAGGGAAGTGATTGTCGCGCTCTACACTGCGCTGGTGTGGCCTCACCTCGAGTACTGTGTGCAGTTTTGGGCACCACAGTATGAAAAGGACATAAAACTATTGGCGAGTGTCCAGAGGAGGGCAACAAAGATGGTGAAAGGTCTAGAGGGGAAGATGTATGAGAGACTGAAGTCCCTTGGTTTGCTCAGCCTGCAGAAGAGAAGACTGAGGGAAGACCTCATGGTGGCCTATGGCTTCCTCGCGAGGGGGAGCAAGGGGACAGGTGCTGATCTCCTTCCTCTGGTGACCAGCAATAGAACCCGAGGGAATGGCATGAAGCTGTGACAGTGGAGGTTTAGATTGGAGATCAGGAAAAGGCTCTTCATTGAGAGGGTGGTCAGGCCCTGGAATAGGCTCCCCAGGGATGTGGTCACAGCACCAAGCTTGGCTGAGTTCAGGCAGCGTCTGGGCAACGCTCTCAGTCATCTGCTCTGATAGGGCTGGTCCTTGGTGTGGAGCCAGGAGTCTGACTTATGGGATCCTTATGGGTCCCTTCCAACTCAGGAGATTCTGTGATTCTATGGTAAGAAGTGAGCGTATGAGAAAAATGGAGAACATGTAGGCTGGATAAAATCCAGGGAGCAAAGTATGTTTCATGTTAAAACAGCAATAAAAGCAAACAAAACAATACCACATGGATTATATTATTGCAGATTTACTATTAACTTGTTCTTCTGAGGGGAAGAAGTCTGGAAAGCTTTTTCAGTAAGTTAGGTTAGGTTTGAAATTAGTCTAGACTTGGACATTTAGGGGAGAAGAGAGAAAGATCATATACATATTGTTGCTCTGGTCATCAAATTTGACTCCTAGAAGGCATATTTGGACCAAAACTAGCACTGTCTACCCTTACGTAGTATTGCATTTTGGAAGTCTTTAGTGTAGTTCATGTCTGGATACACAGCATTTACTAAGCATTTATGGCCATGTATTTGATAGATTCCTCTGAACCAGTCTGCAGAGTATAATCATGAAGCATCGTGTTGGTTGTTTCTGAAACAAAATGCCAGCACCCCAATTAATTTGTAAATGGAAATATCTGCCTGTGATGAATTACAAAGTGGTGCTGGTGCTTCTAAAGGCCAATTGATATTTCATACTGTAACTGCCGCATACTTGTTACACGTTTGAGTAAATTAGAGTAGATTAATTGACCGAAGTAGTTTTCCCCTCCAAAACTCACTTCTTTGTCTTTCAGATGCCACTATGAGGAATTTTTGCAAAGTTCTTAGTTTCTGGCAGCTGATCAAGGTTATCTTGGTTATCTCATCTCTGAGAGACACTGATGGTACGAATAAACTTTTTCAAAACTCAAGTGAATGTGGGCTTGGCTTTTGGGAAAGAGTCAAACATGCTCGTGTCCATTCTTTACACTCTATATTAGGCTCTGAATGCCTGGTATTGCAGCTAGCACACAGCATTCTCACCAAGTGTAAATGAGTCCTTAATGCAGATAAGGTCATAAAACTGTGTTTTGCCATTATACTTCTGCCTTTACAAAAGCTCATTAATTAATATAATATAAAGTTAAGTAGCTTCTACTGTAAATCAGGTTATTGAACTGCTGCTTTTTTTTTTTTTTGGTGACTTGACAGACAGGGTAACATCAAACTGTAATCGGATTTTTTTCCCTTTCCTTTCCTCCTTTGTCATTTTAAATCTCTCACACCCTTGTAATAAGAGCTGACACCAATCACAAAGCTCATGAATAGCAGCACCATTACATAAAGCTGCTGGATTATAGTAAGAGGTTTACCTTGGTTTCATTTTTACACCCTTTCTTGTATCGCATGCAGAATAGATGAGAACCATTTAGCCTCATTCATTTGGGATGAGTAAGGTGGCTAAAGTATCTGCCTCCTATTGGGTTTTAAATCTGACTTTTGGCAAAGCAAAAAGCATGACTGTTATGTTACAGACACATCCTTCAATATTTTTAATATTGAAGTTGACCATATCCAACAGTGTTACCACACAATATGGAAGAAGCATACTGTGATGGTGAATAAGTTGTATTGCAAGGACAGATGCAGATGCTCAGAATTGTTTTTGTAAATCTAAAGAGCTTCAAGACAGTAAGGAGTGCATGGACTTTGCTGTGGCTAGATATTGTGGAAGTATGGTGGAAGCCATAGAAGAGTCCAGCCCAAACCAGTAGGATGAAATGTTGCTGTTACACAGTGGTTTGATCAGAACTTGAGCTGCTAATGGCACGGCTATGTTCAAGTTATCATGAATTATTCAAAAACTGTTTCTCATGAATTCAGGAATATCTCCCTTGAAAGACAAAAGGAGGTATGTGCAGGAAATTGCTAGGCAATGTAGCTTGTTACCATGCTTGGTAGACCTCAGGCAGGGTCAGGAGTAGGCTGGGAACTGAATGGCTGTAGAGGCTAGATCCCAGCCTTGTTTCCAGCCATTTCTGCCCTGGCTCCCCTCTGTCCAGCAGAGGGGAACCTGGTATTGTGGCACAAACTCAGCCTACTCTGCCAGCAACTTTCAGCTGTGAGGCTTCCAGCTCTGGGCAGGTACTTAATTCATTTGGCAGTTTAATTCCTTTATGAAAGCTGTGTTGCTGTGATCTGAAGGTGGAACCTGGGATCAGGTTTTGCTTGAAAATGCTACTGGTAAACTCACTCAAAGCTTTTAGATAATTCATGCATATCTGAGGGAACGGCCCTCCAGCAAGGCAATCAGTCTGTCACTTTCAGCAGTGTCTTAAAAGGAGGCTGGTGCTGGTGCTGAGTTAATGGGGAAGGGAAGACATAAAAATGTAAACTGTCTTTAAAGTAGGAGTGGAAGAAAAGCACTCAGATCTCCACAAAAAATATGTGGTAGATAAGCAGAACCCTTCTCACTTCCTCGCCCCTGCTTTCTTTTTTGGTTCTTTAATTTTTAAAGCATGATTTTGGAGATCTGATTTGTGAAGTTTCATTCCATGGGGATCAGGGATATGATATTTCTGCCTTCCTGCCTATGGTTGACGTCTTTCTACTCCCTTGATCTTGTTTCCTTGTGTGCAGTAAAAAGCACTTCTCTGCATATGTTTTTTTTTGTGTACTGGGAGGGGGCAGCAGTTGGTACCTCATATTTATTTGCATCATTGAATGCCAAGGCTTGGTTCAGGTTATGTTAGCGTATTTACAAGGAGCCCCTGACTTGAAGATGGTCTTACGGACAATTTTACAAGTAGCTGCTATTAAATTAATGCTGTTGTAGTGGGAAAAACACCTTTCCTCCTACAGGTAAGGTACAGAATTTAAACTACAAGGATTTTCATGGTAGGCTCTGAAATGTTGAGCTTTTCAGAGACCAAATTTTGAATCTGAAATAGAAAAGCAAAATAGGGATGATGAAGAAAAGTCTGTTGAATCTGAATGACTTAACTTTCATAAAGGTGTTGATCGAAGCAGAATTTATTAAATTAATTTTGAATTTGAATATTAACTCTTGTTCTTTAGAAGAAAATTGGAAAAGATTATGGTATAAACATGGCTCAATTAGAAAGAAACCCTAAGATGGTTATTAGGGAGTCAGAGAAACACTGAAAAGATAAGTGCTTAGATTAATGAAGGACAAATGACATGGGATGCAGTAGAGGATTACAAAATAATGAATTATGGGATGAGTATGAATTCCAGAACAGAGGATGGAACTGGAAGGCTTAATACTGACAGGAAATAAGAGGAAGATGCTGTGTTCTATAACATATGGAACCTGTGGTTCCCAGTGCCTTAAGATATTGAATCTAAGTTCTCAGCAGAATTTAAGAAGGATTAGCTGTTGGAGATGGAACAGTGTATTCATTGCTATAGAAGATGAGATAAACACCCTGTAATTAAAAGAGATACAGATTCTTATGCTAAAAGGCATAAATAGACTGTTCCAAAGCATCTGGTATTCCATGCTGCCCAGCAGGATAGGCCTGTCTGCTTGGGCACATGCTGTTCTCTTGCCCCTCATATTTTCTACTTTCTCCCACTTGCTAGTGGGAGAATAGGTAAGGTAGTTTTGGGACTTCAAAGAAAAAGTCCAATATAGTTATTATATTGAGAGTCGTCTATTAATTCCTTGTTTTCTGCCTGCATTGTAGATTGTTTGTTGTCTAGGTTAACCTGATCTCCGTATGTACACTACTGAGCCCAAGAAGACTCTGATTTTTGGGGCTTCTCAGAAACAAATAATTAATAGACTTTGTAAAGTTTAGTTCTTAAAGGTGAAATTATCAATGGTAAATTGCATTCTGACCTAATCTTTAGAGGGCTTCTTTCAGATTTAGCATAGTTCATGATGTTTTTTGTAAAGTGAAAACAACACCCCAAAAATTGTTGTGCTAGTACAAATGTTCTGATTTAAAAGTTTAAGTCTAGGTACCAGGATTTCTATTTTTTTTTCAAGTTATGTTTTTCTGTCGCTTTGGAAACTCAGACATTCTTTCTGCTCAGTCTGATAGCCTCTGAGGGACGCCTGGTATGATGATGTGACATAATCACAATTTCTTACCTTTGGGACCTCATATGGCACTTTGATCATCATCTCCCTTGTCTTCTGTGCGTATCGAGTCATGATCTGCATCTGATCACAGTGGGTTACGATCTCTGACATGGTTTACAACTAATTCATTTGTACAATTTTGAGACAGAATGTCATTCTGTGTCTGATGTGGTGTCCTAAATGAGAAATCTCAGCACTTTTGGCAGTAAATGACTTTTATGGAAATCACAAGGACCAAATGACATTGAATGTTTGGCAAAGTCTTATAATGGGGTCTTATTTTCTTGATCATCCCTCCAGTGAGGATCCTCTGTCAGAAGGTTGAATGGTTCTTACTGTTATATGTAAGTATGAACTAGAAAGTATTAGCTTAGATCATTCAAAGAGATTTTACCTCTTTGCCTCGGGGATGCAAGGAGCATAACTGCGTTGCTGATGAGACATCCGGAAGCTGTTGTGTTGGTGCCCTTGTGTCAGAGGAAACAGATCAATTAATTTCCTCAGCAGTAACAATTTCAAGAAAGATAATTTCTCTGGGTGAAGTCAGAATTAATGAAGGTGGGTGTTGGATTGAGGTGGCTAAACTCTCAGTTCCTATGTCTAAGAACAGATCCTTTCCCATAGATCTCAAACTCCATGTCTTCTCAGGGGTGCTCCTTCACATGGTTCCTGCATCCTGGAGTGCTGTCCCACTTCCATCTGTCTGCCAGGCCTCCTTTTCTTCAGCTGTGCTGAAGTGTAGCCTTGCTAGGTGGAGCCCCAGAATGTGGACCACAGCCTCTAAGAGCACAACTGAGTGTCTGTGTTTTCCTTCTTTCCTACCTTGTCGATAGGAGGGAACAGCTATAGGGAGGGATAGGAGGGAACAGCCTCAAGTTGCGCCAGGGGAGGTTCAGGTTGGAGATTAGGAGAAATTTCTTCTCAAAAGGGGTGGTCGGGCATTGGAATGAGTTGCCCAGGGAGGTGGTGGAGTCACCATCCCTGGAGGTGTTTAAGGAAAGGTTGGATCTGATACTTAGGGACATGGTTTAGTAGGTAACAGGTGGTAGGGGGATGGTTGGACTAGATGATCCTTGAGGTCTCTTCCAACCTTAATGATTCTATGATTCTATGTTTCTATAAATCCTACAGCTGTGGGAGCTCTGGAAGCTCCAGGTATTTTGACTTGCTGGAGTCTGTAAGCTCTTCGTTGTGGAACCAGGGGCACAGGAGTCCTGAGAACTCCATGTTTTTGTCTCTCATGTGCTTCTAATTTCAGTTTGATTTTTTGGACATTCTTTTCCCTTTAAGCTTATTCCAAAATAAATTGTGTGGGTTTGTTTAATCTGAGCTTTCATCTGTGTACAACTTTATGCCAGAGTCATAAGCTATTCTTTCCAATTCTTGTTCCATATCTCCTCATGACCTTCCAGGATTCAGACCAGTGACTGGAAAGATGTAGTCACTGAGTTTATACTCAGAAATCTCAGTTCTTTGTCTACCTATTGTACTCTGAGGAAAGCTTGTACAGTTGAATTCTTTGTCAATATCATTCAAAAGAAAAGAATTCATTTAAGAACCATATCCCTCAAACAATAGTGTATGCATTTGTATGTCTCTCTGCAGGGCTTCATATTGTTCTGAAGGCATGTGGCAGGGTTACTAAACATCATGATTTCTAAAAATAATTAATTTGAGAATGGTGAAATGGTTAGTGTACTAGCAGAGGCCACGTGAGATGCAGATTCAGTTTGCTTTTCTGCCACCAATTTCCTGTTCATCCTCAGCAAATGTCTTGGTCCTCAAGTTCCCCATGTTTAAAATAGTGACAGTATAACAATCCTACGTAATAGAAACTGCAAGGTAAAATAAACAGTAAGTTGTAAAATGGCAAGTATATTGTGGTGACTATGTTTTTTTTTTATTTTCCCACTTTAAAAACTCGTAGAGGTTCATATTTTCAAGTCAGAAATCATGGCGGGGGGTTGGGTAACAAAAACTTAATATATTTTTTCTCAGCCTTCAGTGTTTGTTCCTGTAGTTGCCTATTGTAGTCCCTCTCACTGGATCGGCAAAATCATTTAAGGGGAATGTCTTGTAAAATGAATTTGGAACTTTTACAAGAGGAAAAAGAAACATAATTTTTATATATTGCTGAAAGACATTTTATGTCTGTATAAATATATGTTTATAAATTTGTGTATAAACGTGGTCAGCTTTTGCTTTGTTTTGCAGCATGGTTCCACAAGCCAGTTGTGCAAAAACAACTGAAGAGGGCAGAAACAGAGGGATTCAGGAGCACTGTAGCTGGGCATAACTGACATTGAAGTTTTGGTGAGATAAAACTAAAGGCTGAGCAAAATTTTAAATATATTGTGACTTTGAATAAAAAACTGTTGGGACCTGTATTTTGAAGACTACAGTGCACTGTTCCCTGGAGGGAACTAAATAAATCAGTTTCATTGGGAGAATCAACCTGTGTTGTTTGGGCCTTATTACTAATCATCTTCTTTTCCATTTTTCTGCTACACCCATTGTGACATCCATTTTCATACCTAGAATCTGAAAGTGGCCTGAATTCTTACCTTTATTACTTGTCTGAGCCATTAGATGTGATAGACTGATGTTCGTTACCTTGTCCCAGGCATTTGCGTTTGGAACTGAAATTTCTATCTTGATGTGGAGACATATCTCAGCAACAAAATTCTGTGACTCGGTAATCAAAGATTAATGAAGTACACAGCAAGCTTTTGAGTGTTTATCATGTTCTAATTACTGAAGAGAGGTGAGATCTGTAGTGAAGCAAAACGTGTCCCCGTGCTGAGGCTACGCTGTCAAGTGAGACCACGATAAGGTGCTGTTGAATGACCTGGCGGCACCTACCACTGAAGTCTCTGTCAGAGGCAGAGTTAAGTGCAATGGCTAGTCAAAGCATAGCTGGATGAACTGGTTACAGCTTTTTCACTGCTTTTTTTTTTCAGCAAATAAGCAGTTCTGTGTGATTTATTAACTGAGCTACATAAATAGTTAGAGTCCCAGCAGGAGGAAGTGGCATCTAATCTGTAAAGCTGCTACATGGCCGCAAAATCAAGTGGCGGAAGGTTACTGAACCTTGTAAACTCTCCCTGGTGACAATAGCGTGACCATCAGAGGATCATACATTTCCATTGTACACAGCGGGAGGGGAGGCTGATCTGGAACCCTGTTTGCCCTAGTGCTTGTTGCTCAGGCTTGGGTTTTGAAGCTGAGTTTTGGCTATACGTATGTCTTTGGTTGGTTGTTCTGAAGCACAAACCTTGATGTAGACCAGTCGTGGAGAATTCTTAATGGAAAGTGCATTGCAAGTAATGGTGAGAAAAACTAATCTTTTGCAGTATTTGAAGGCAAAAATAGAAAACTGGAAAACTTCAGTAAGGTCTAATAATGAAAACCTGAAAAAACAAGCTTGGCAGAAGACCTATATTACTACTTTTTTTTCTTTTTTTTAACCACCAATAGAAATGTTTTCCACCATTTATAAACTCTGATGGATTTGCAGAGATTTTTTTTTTGTTTATTACAAAATATTCTCTCAGTCTTTTAACCTGAGGAGGGCGGATTAATTATTATTGCTGTGCAACTTCATGTGGGAAGCTAAGGCAAATATTTATATTGCATTAGTTTTCACAAGTGCACAGCATTTTTTTTTCGCTGAAGCTAGGCTATGTCAGTGTAAATTTTATTGCAAACCAATGTGTGCAACAGGAAGAAAATGCTTTAAAATGCTTGTGCATTCTCATAATCTTTTGGCTGAGAGCTCAATTTTGTGTGACAAAACCCACTGGAAGTATCTAGCTGCAGCATAGGATTGCAGTGGTACAACATTACACTGCCAGTAAATGAATTTTCAAACAGTTGTTTCAGACTTCTAAAACCATACAGCCATCTGCCTTGGGTTTGAATACGACATCCTGCAGGATCTAGTGTCCTCAGCAGGTAACTGGCTGTGACCTACACGTCTCTCCCATGTTTATTTCTAAGTTACTTCTTGATGACTGTCCATATTGAAGTTTGTATGTGCATCATAGATGTGTACAGAAATGCCCCACTCTACTTTGTTCACCGGTAATTTGTCTTTTTTTACTTAGGTGTTTTGTGTGTAGCCTCTTCTGCTACTGTACAGAGTGCCGAGTGGTTCTTCTTGCAGTTGCCTTTCTGATGGAAATTTTTGATGCAGGTTGTTCTGAAATTACTTTTGAAAAGCGAAGTGCATAAACACTGTTGCAGGTTTGGGCCTGCCTGTTGTTAACATGTTATTCTAGAGCAGAAGAGGTGAGAGAAAGGCAGTACGTGTACAAACACTGGGTATTTCATGGCATGAAGTACTTCATAGTGGAGGGATATTTTCTCATAAAAAGCCTGTCAAGAAAGGTACAGCACTGCTTTAGGGTGTTGATTCTGATGTTGTTACATAAAAATTACAGAATTTTGGGGGGGTTTTGGGCATAAGTATCTAAGACAGAATAACTGTTATATTTTCTCAAAGATACCTGATAAAATAATTAACAGTGCATTATGATGTGCATGAAAGGGTCAGCTGAAAATTGTGCATAATTTTTCTTTTCCTGGTAACTGTATTTCTTTCACAATGATCTCCTAGTATGGTTTATTTCTCTACGAAAGAAAAGTAACCCGCCTTTTAAATCTGCTGTATCGCTTTGCACCATCAGTGCGCTGCTTTTATGCTTATGGCGAAATGTCAAATTTGGAAGCACCAGACGTGACCTGAAGTATTTCTTTTCCTCTCCTCCTGGCACTTGCACACACGCGCACAGACACACGTGCACGGTCGTGACCTCTCTGTTTCGGAGTCCTAGCAGGCATGCTGCGCTACTATCTGGAAGAGAGATGTGGCGTTTGTGTCAGTGTTTCTAGTTCACAGGCTTACTGCCATACACAAGAAGAATCTCTAACACACTAGCTAAATAACGGGTAAATCGCTGCAGGTTCAGATATTCTTACATTTCAAGAGTTGATTGATGATCCCATAAGAAACAGCAGCTCTGCTTTTCTGGTTAATTATATCACAGGTGATGGCGTCACATTATGTGCATGTATAGCTGAGACATGTGCCTGTGCTGGGTGCTAGTCTATTCCAGTTCCTTGTCCCATGGCAGTTGTCTAAACCAGAAAAAAAATGTAAGTCACTGCTAATTTAATGAGCGGGGAGAGGTTACCACCTGTCTATCTAACCCATACGTTTCCAGTATTTTATTGCATTAAAGGAATACCACTGCCTCACAGTTCCAGCTCATAAACAGCTAAACAGTACTTGACATTTAAAGAGATTTTCTGTTGTGCACTTGTATAGTCAAGAGTAATTCTAATCCTATTAAAGATATTATGTCATGGAGGCGTGCCCTGGGGGAGAAGGCTTCTGCTAACTGGCGGATGGAAAGCAGAGGGGAGGGGCAAGCGGGAGGGTGGATTTATTACTCGATAGTTAGGTCAGGGATTTCTGTGGGAAATGCCCAGTGGTTGCAGTTGCTGATGATTTCACAGCAGCAGCAGTGAAACACAGAGTGCGCTCTGATAGCTGGTTACTGAATGAGATACTGCAAATGGGTGGAAAGAAAAAAGACAGCGTGTGAGAGAGAGACAGAGAGACACAGAGAGGGAAGCTGAGGGCAAGGAAAGTGCTCCGGCTGAGGAGAGTCTCCCAGGTGTACTGCAGAAGCTTTTTGGAAATGGATGCGAGGACCATCTGCTGCCTATAGATTAGAGGGCTGTAGTCTAGGAGTGGAGAGAAAGAACTTATGGCTCTTTTTAATAAAAATTGAGATTCTACGTAACTGATTCATCAAGATAAATCAGGAGTATGCTCTTGCATGGGATATTAATGTATAAATCCATGCCACAGATAGAGTATAGCCTGCATTGCTAAAAAAATAAAACCAGCAACAATGCAGTGAATAAATTCTGCAGTGATTATCTGATTTATGTACGAAGAAAAAAGAGAAGCAAAACACAGACAGCTCTTACCGGAGTGTGGCATTTGCAAGGCACTGCATTTAATGCTGAGAGATGCTATACATTAAATCTGACAACTGTGAAAAGAGAGATCATGGAGAAGTCAAGTAGTGAGGATTCTTCAATTCACCGGAGTCCATCTTTGGATAGCAAAGACTCAGATTTTGCTAAACCTTCTACCTCAGGGAGGCAATTTGGTCGAGGTTTTACTGCTGGAGCTTTCTATGGTACAGCTGGATCACGTACACAGAGCCACACTGGGGTCGGAACCGGGACTGGCATTGGGACTGGGACTGGTGTAAAAAGTGACAAATACAGTGCGCCCAAAGGCAGCAAATACGTCGTCTTTTACCTGGATCTATCCTTTGTTTTCCTTTTAGAATTTAAGAAGTGCAACATGGCAAGAGGCTGCCTGTGTTGTTTGAAATACATGATGTTCCTTTTCAATTTAATATTTTGGGTGAGTACTGCCTTTTTAGTTGCCTTCATTCATTAATGTATCCTGTACTGCTGCATTCTGTGTATAGTGCATCTTTGAAGCAGTACAGTGAGTTCCCCCCTCCCTCTCTTTTATACCTGCTTGGAATATTTTCAGTGTTAAACTTGTGTCTGTTAGGAAAATATACATACTTTCAATATCTTTATTACTACCTGGTTACTGTAGTTTGGCTACCAATTCCTCAAACTTGCTGTTCTAATATGTGTTTTGAACTGGGTTATCTAAGAAAGGGCAGAATTGTTGCCCTTTAAGGAAGAGCAGAATTATTGTAGCATTAAAATCCTGCGGTGGTAGGATTTCTGCATTCTGTTATACTACCTTGTGTTGCATTAAGCTGCAGGTTAATTTAAATTTGAAGTACATTCTCACTGTCACCGTAAATCTCATTTGGTTTTTTTTGTAAACCTCATTTGACAAACTGCTTTTTCATTTGAAGGAAGTTCTGTCCCATTTGTCCAATTAAAAACAAAAAATCGTGTATGCTCTAACCTCTTAAGGTATCAGCATAGTTGTGAAATGACTGGAATGATGAATTAATCTGTATTCGGTTTCAGCTGCATTTGTCCACATTGGCATGTGAAGCTGGAGACTTACACTTGCTTCTGAGGGATCAAAATTGATTTTCCTCCATCAGCCAAGAGGCATGAGGAGTTGTAACAATACCTAAGCAAATAATTTAAAAGCCTAGTGGCTACTTTGAGCAAAGTATTGTCACGTACAACAGAGGGAGAAAAGTCATCTGGCAGCTAGGCATCCTCGAGTGAAGAGTATTGTTGCGGAAATCATAGGCTAATTGAAATACTGGGTATGCATGAATATAGCCCAATTTGAAATGGTTTGCTTAGTTTGAAATCAAAGGTCACTGTTTTCCTGATGGTTGCAAAGCTTGGGAACATGAACAGAATGTGTCATGGTTGTGATCTAGAGATATACAGCATGCGTCATAAATAAATTAAAACACCATCTCTGAATTTATTTTTTAAAAAAAAGAGCATTAACAGTCTAGTTCAGATGGCTATCTTTGGTGTAGAGAGTCAGAGTCTTACTAGTAGCTTCTCTGTTTATCTTGACCCACTTACTGAAATAACCTTTGAGAGCAAGAGTTAATGGGAGATTTGGTACAGCACTGAACCACTCATACAACAGTGAGCTTTTATCAGTAATAGACTGAACTGCTACATTCACTAAACTTGCAGGAGTCTTACTTAAATAGGAAGGGAGAACTGGTCACTGAAGAACATCTGATCAAAGTTCACTTGTGAGTTTTTGTTATTTTTTTTCTGTATACAAAACCTACCAGAAAGTTGCCTTAACTATTTCTGGAATAAATTACGTTGAACACACCAGATTTATTTCAAACTGTCTATTTGACCCAATGCTGCGTTACTTTGAAATCTTGCAAGTATTTTTTTGATATGCTATATATCAAAGTTAGTTTTGGAACAGCTTTTTTCTGGTGTCATTACTCATGTCCTCTCTGATCAATCATTAGGTAACACTTACCCCTCACCTCCTTAGATGCAGTATCTTTCTTTGCTTTTATCTTCTTCCCAAGCAGCAATTTTCTTGACGCTGCATCAGACCTTCAGAGTCCATTTTTCCGTTCCTGGAACTTGCAAAAATATTTCAGACCTCATCTGCATGTTTAGGTTAAAACTAGCCTGCCATCTGGAACAGTTCTCTGTACCAGTACCCTGCTTTTCTTCAGCTTTTATCTCTTAATTCCCTTTATGCCCTCCCCATCATGACTTTTCTTGTGAGGCTTATACCACTTTTCTTTCTGTTGTTATACTTTGTCACCACATCACTGTCCAATATTCTAAAAATGCTTTTTGTATGAACCAGACTATATGGATTGAAAATGATACTCTGGAATCATGAATCTGCAAGATTATAGACAAATGCTAAATGCAACATGTCAGGAAGTTTTCAAAGTAGTTTACAACAGAAATTTCATCCACCAGCCTGGTGTAACTTGTTCAGAAATCCCCCTTTCTTCACTTTAGCTGGCTTATAGTCAATTTTGCAAGCCAGTCTTGATGTTCCCATGCATCCTTCTAGAGGACTGCGGTCTTACTAGATTCTTATTTTTTTTTACCCAGGCTATATTACTGCCTTGAGCCATTCAAATGAATAACATTATCAACTCTCTTTATTCATGGAAACGCAAGCTGGAATGAAGCATATTACAGGCACGTATTCTGTAGTTTGCTGCCTCTGGCTTCGTATGTGGAATCTACTTTAGTTCTGCTATGACTGTCTGACAAATTTTGGATGTTCAGCTCTGTACCTGCTCCTTGCTGACACTGCACACTTGCAGTATCTCTGCCTCCTGCCCTGAACTCTCCTGCTAGCCCAGCCCTGGGCTCCCCACACAGCTCTGCCGCTGCCCTCTGCTCCTACCCTGTCCTGAAGCACTCCCTGTTATTTCTGTCCTGTCTTCTTAACCGTTTTTTCCATTCCCAGGTTTGGCTGTTCTCATTGCTTCCTTCTGAATTTCTGTTAAGAAACCCAAGTCCAAAACCATGAAGTTGTGGCCTGCTCTTAGGCAGTGACTATCATATTTTGCAACACAACGTGCTTTATTGTTAAAAAGAGAAGACTCATTTTTAAGCATGAAGTTTTCTGAACCTGTAGTTCAAAGCAGAACGAGACTTGTGGTCTTCAGAGGTGACGAGACCACTTCCACACTGGTATTTTCTGAGAAAGGCAAGAAGTGTTTTGGTTTGCTTTTTGTTTTGTTTTGTTGCTTTATACAGGAACCTATTTAGGCAACTGGAAACAGAGGTGGAAAAACTATGTTTCAGGGGGTCTTTAAACAGGTGCCAGTCTAGCAGCTGTACAGCTGCAATAGGCAATCCAACTGACCAACTTGCTTGCCACAAAGCTGCATTACCCTGAGCCTGTGGTAGCACAAAGCTTGTCTTATGGGAAGTGTTGTTCTGCCACAGTAAAATGGTGTTTCTGAGATGCTTCCTCTGAAAATGAAGACTGGTGGCACCCTTTGGCATCCCAGAAGGCTAGGCATTATTGTCCTGAGCGATTCTCAGTGTTGGCCGAAAGAAGGGTGTTCTGTAGAAAAAGAGGAATCTTTTTGTTAATTGCTTCTTGACACAGAGAAAAAGGCTGGGACCTAACACGTCCCTCATGTGGCAGTGATCTGTACTACTCCTTCAGCCTGGCAGCCAGCTCATACATATATTTGCAGGCTAATTATATATGTATATTATATATTATACATGCTATTTTATATATGTAATACGTTTTATGTATATATTTGAAGGTGATGGAGAAGTGCAGTGGTTAGTGGATTCTCTCTGTCATTATGCAGCAAACATACTGTTGCTCTGATAACTACAATAAAAAGGTGGTGCATTGTTTCTGCCTAGCAAGAATTCAATGTTTATGAATTAGATTCATAACAACAAAGTATAGTTTTTGAAAAGTAGTAGGATGTGTGTTAGTTAACATGGAAGGATCACATATGAGTTCTGCAATGCAAATTGATCTAAATTGAAGTAAGCAGTAAGTTGAAACAGAAGGTGTTTTTCCACCATATCACTAAGAGCTTCAGGTATTTCTCTGATTCTGAGCAGTTGTTCTTGGCCATCTGGTATTGCTTTCTTTTAGAGATTAGGAAAGTCTGAGCTGAGGGTTAAGGAAGCTTATAGTATTTAATTGTGTGGCGAGGATGGTGATTTACACTGAATTCATCCTAAGTGCATATGTTTTGCAAAGGGAAGGGGAAACTACAAATGTTAGTTGATTTAGTTTGCCTTCAAGAATATTTATGTGTAAACATATGGAGATTGCAAAGTAGTCAGTACAGCTCTACAGAAGAAATAAAACATTGATTTTTTACTTCTACAGATAGCAGCCTAATTGTCAAGAAAGGTAATCACCAAATATAAACACTAGGGAATATGTCTTTCTCGGGTAGATTTCACTTCAATTTTTTAAGAGAAATTACAATAATTGTTTTCACAAAATGTATCAGAAAATCTTACCGGCTATAAAACAGAAATTCAATAAAACTTAATTCTTTAAAGGAAATTTCACTTGGGAAATGAGAATTTCATAGGGTCCAAAAGGAAATTTTGAAGTGACATGAGTAAGTTATCAAAAATTCGCTGGAGAACTTTGCAAGTGAACTGTAGGCATGGTTAAATTTTGGCCTGTTCTATTCATTTAACTAAGGTTAATGAGTCCACATACAGCGAAGCATTCATAATACACATCTTCTTAGATTTTAGCATGGCTTAATTTTAATATAAAATGCATTTTATTAGGGGGAACATTGGCAGGATTATTAAATCTGTGATCTTCTGTGTTTCAGTAAGAGCTAAGGAAAAGCTAAGTATAGTCAAGATCCTTAATGTGGTTTATTTGTTAAATTGTTTATATTTAAACTACTATCAAAAAATCTGATAGGAACAATACCTATTTATTAATGGTATAATTATAAGCAGACGTTATAATGTGTCAAAGTTAAATGGAGTCAAATTTACAAATGTAGGTATTTAATATTCAGTTGCAAAGTAAATTTTATAATAGGTTGGGAGCATTTTCCTTTGGCTAAAACATAAGACTAGAAGAGAAAAAGATGAGCTGGAAACTTACTGGTCTAGAATTAGCAGGAAAAAGTCAAATACAGGAAATTTTTCACTGAGACTTTGTTATTAAAATAATGGATAAAGATTATTGTTCCTGAAGAAGCTTAAAAAAAAATTTCTGCATTAATTAGTTGTCTAATGTAATCTTATAGTAGGAGTAATTATTATTTTTTCCTGTGGGTTAAAAACAATGTTGCATGTGTATCAGTGAGCATAAAGACAGTAGTACAGCAGCCATGCAGGTCACTTTTACTTAAGTCTCAGATCAGACTAAAAGGCATCATGTCTGTTCTCTTGATCTGGCTGCTGTCAGAGCTATTGGTGCTGTAAAGCAGCTAAGAATTTTAGAATTATTTATACCAGGTAATCCAAACTTATTTATACCAAATTGGAACATACAGTATATAGTTTAGTTTGAAGTACAAAGCTTTAATGCTTAACTGAACCTGTTGGACAGACAGTTAAATGTTGTGAAGAGACTTTGTCCCTGTGCGTAACTGAAAGTTAATCTCTGGGCTTTAAGAGGGGTGGACAGTTTGTCCTTGAAATGAGAACAAAATTGCTAACTACAGACAGCTTAGGACAGGAAACATATTCAAATTCTCTCTTTGTTGTTGTCCTCCCTCTGGCTGCATTATCTGATATTCACCATTTTCCGGCACACAGAATGAGGAGAGGGAGAGACAGTGAGTGACCCTGGGATGCTTGTTGCTTGACATAATAGCGATATTTACTTCTGTCGTATTTTGACTCTCATGACAAAAGTCAGCAGGGTGGTGACAACTGCAGTACAATCCCATGAAAGTAAGACTACTCAAAGCAAACAAAACCAAAACAAAAAAAAAAAACCCAAACGAAAAATCCCAACAAACACACCCTTCTCCCCCAAACCAACAAAAAACCCAAACAAAACAAGCAAAGACAGCGAAATCTGGAAAAAGCTAAATGTTTTCAGGCACATTAGCAGGACAAATTCATTTTTAGTGGGGATTTGATAAGGAGTGAAAAGATTCCAGCTTCTAGTTTTAGTTTCCCCTCCAAATGGTTTAACAGTGTTGGTGTGCCCATGCAAACATGCACCTTGGTGAGGCAGAACAATCAGACAGAGGTTTTAGCATGTCAACATTTTGGCTGGGAGGAGAGGGAAAGGTAATATTTAGTTCAAATGGTGTGGTGTCCTAATGAATATGATGTAAATAAAGTTCATTTAAAAACCTGTACAGTGACATTACAGAATAACGTTCAAACATCATTTGAGGCCTGACACTGGTTTTAATTTAGATTAGTGAGGTTTGCCTCAGAGCTGTGTTAGACTGGTTAATCCAGATGGCAAGGGCCCTATAGCTGGTTTTAGGATCTAAGCTGTTTCAACTTGATAGGGAAGACATCCGATACGGCATTTTTCAGTGTTCCTCCCACTAACTGTCTTTGGTAACACTGTATTCTATTCAGGCTGTTATATTTTTTTGGTGTATTTGTTTTGGGAGGTTTTTTAAAATTATTTTTGTTTTCCTTCAGCGTGAAAGTGTTTTTAGAACAGAATAGAATAGAATATAGGTAAGTTTTGTATAAACAATGAGTTGGTTCATGACTCAAAAAGCAGATTTGTTGTATACATCTATTATAATGTGGGTTGCTGGACATAGTTTAATCATTTGTATATGAGGAATTTTATAGTCATCGAAAGTGAGAAGCAGAAAAAGAATTTCAAACTGGAAAAAAAAGCCTCACTGCCCCCCTTACTCCCAGAGTTAAGTCTTTCCTTAAAAATATGACTCAGGTTCTATTCCTCATATCCTCTGGCTACGTGATCTTAAGCAAATTTCTTCAGCCTTCTGTGTCTCAATTGCCCTAACTTTTTAAAATAATGTTGATACTAACTTTTATAAATCATTTGTTGTAATCTCGGGGTACAGTTATTGTTAACTTTGAATAAGTTTAATAACTGTAGTGTTTCTTACTTGCTTCTGGACTCCTAGACCCCTGCAGAACATTACAGTAAGCTGCTTGATTTGGCCTCTGTTAGTTAGCATGCTCCTCTTTTGTGTGTTCCTGCTACCTTCCAGGTAAGTAAGTCTGCAAGAGGCTGATCCAAAGGGGTATATTCTTCCTCATGCGAGTAGAGGATGAACTTGTAACTCCATTATGTGGTTGTCTGAGATGCTATCTGGCATCTAATTTGCTTATTTAAATGCTGCTGACACAGAACAAGACCTGGGTGGAAAAGATGGGAGGATGCAGTCCAATTTGTGGGAAGTAAAGTTCAGTTAATTGGCATTTTGCTGTACATAAAGTGAAGATGATCCCAATGGGCAACTGAGTCATCACGGATAATAGGGTATGCTATACTTAGTAGCCCCTCTGTGTTTATATCATATAATTCATGAAGTTACCCAGCCTTTCAGCAGGTCATGGAAACTTTGAATCAAAGGAGGTGTTCTGGTGGATATCTTGGGCTTTGCTTTAAATACGTTGCAGAAATAAAACTACACCTTCCAAACAAAGCAAAGGAACCTAATATGGCTAAAGATGTGTTATTAAACAGTGAATGCTTGCTGTGCTTGTTGGGGTGGTAACATAAAGCTTAATCATCTTAGTATCACTTTACAGAAATGTCTGCAGGCACTGAACTCAAAGTAATTTTACAACTTTCTGAAACAAATTAGCTTTGAGTCAACTCAGATCTTCATTCAGCTCAGTTCCTTACTGCTCAGGAGCAACTTAAATTGATGAATTTATTCAGCAGAGATAATTGAACTTCCAAGTGTTTGGAAAATTGACTGGGATGATAGCAGTTCTTTCCTCCTGCTTTTCTTGAGCTGGGCCAAAGTTCACATGGCTGTCCAAACCTTTTTCATTTAACTGCTTCATCCGGTGGAGCAGGGATTATGAGTATTCTTGGGACCTGCTGACAGTTTGAATTTTAAAAGTCATCTACAGCTCATCTTCAATAATGTCTCTCAAAACTTGACGCCATGGCCAATAGGTTTATCACTGCTCAGGTAATGCAAGTAGCGCTGGGTTTTCCCACAGTACATCCAGGCAGTGTTTGTGGTGTTAAGGCATAGCCTAGTCCCTACAATCTTAGTAAACAATTTGAACCCATCTTTAAGTATTTGGTGCCACAGTTAACATGCTGGGTGTCTTGTCTTGTCTCTCACCCGGTGCCCCTTTGCTGTCTGGGAACACAGAGCTGTTGGTTACTCCTTGCATCCCTGGGAAGGGTATGCAAGCTGAAGCAGAGAATGACTCGCTTGCCATTTCTTTTTTTATTTCTTTCTTTGTCTCCTTGTGTTTGCTCTGCTTTTGTTGTTAAATGCAGTAAACAAGAATTAACTTTTCAGAGCCAAAAGAATTAATAATATTTGCAAATACTACTTCTGTTTTAGTGGAGAAGGAATTCCGTACTCATGGATTCTTGTTGAATCTACTTGGTCCCTGTTGCAAGCTGCATTTGGTACTCCTGTCTTTTTGTCTGTCTTCTGACTCTCCTGAATGAAAACCCCATGCTGTTTCTAATCAATGCACCAGGGATACACAGTTTTAAAAGTACAGTGAGCTAGTGTCTGCATGTATTTCTTCCCATATAACACTGGTAAGTCATGAGGCATCAGGGATTGAGTTTCTATCTTTTTTACTTCTTTTGTGGATTTCCCCATACTTCTGCTTTATGTGCATTCTGGTACAATTTCTACTGTAGGTACAAATTGTAGGTCTGGAGGAAGAAATGATCATATTACTGTTGATTCTTAAAAGGGTATGACGTACTGAGAGTTGCTGCAAGGAATTAAGACCAGCAGAAACTGGTATGCTAATCGTTTGTTACTTACAGAGTTACTAATTTCTAACACTCTAAGGAGTTGTGACTGATAAGTATTTTTTTTTTACTAAAATAAGTGGGGTTTAATGGGTTTTATTTTTTGTATGGTGAAGAAGGTTGAAGCAAGACAATCATGAGCTATAGATGAAGATAAGATTATGAACGGATGACTATAAGCTGTAGGAGTTCACCAGCTTAACGAATTACTAGTCATTAGCAGAGATGCCTTAATTGCTAGTGTACACGTTTCTATCATGCTGCACATGTGACGCAAAGCATGTTAACATAGACCAAACGATTTACTCTGTAAGTAATGTATGAAATGGTTAACAGTGGAAGCAGTTAACTTGGAATAATTCTGTCACAGCTAATAATCTCTGTATACCACAGTGTACAATCACTGAGTCTGAAGTGATGCAAAAAATGAAACAGACAGAAAAGAACTGGCACTGTACTCTCCAAGGAAATTTTCTCACTTAATTTGCTATCTTAGAGAACTAAAAGTTACTAGAAGAGCTACCTCTGAATCAGAGGTTTGCTCTTCAAGGCTTCTTGATTGGTGTCTTAAGCACACTTTTCCTTAAATGATGCTGCTGAATCCTTATATTTTGTAAGAAGTTCTGTCACTGCTGAGTAGCATGTGTTCTTCACAAGACTCTGGCCTTCCTCTTGTATCGTCTTGGAGAGTTTCCAACCAGTTCTGATCTTAAGCAGGTAAGAGAGCTCTCTGTCAGTGGATTGTAATTGAGAAATGTAAACATCTCATTTTATTCCATTTCATAGTACTTTAAAACTAAATTGGTCGTTAAGAATCTTATTGTCCTGTACTTCTGTGCCGCCCCCCCCTCATCTAGCTATTGCTGTGTCCCAAAGAGTGCCTTTTCTTCTGCTGCATCCTCTGGATGCAAAGCCAATTAAATTAGGAGAAAAAAAAAAAAAAGCTTTATGTTCTCAATTGCTCTTTCCTTAGAGTTTTGATTGTCCTAGCAGCTCCATTTTCACTGCTTTAAGGAAATGACATTACATCTGTTGCCATAATCCCAGAGTGCCTTAGGACCACTTAAATATATTTACCCTCTTGACACCTTCTGAGTTTGGGCCATGCTTTTGTCCTCCTAATACAGATGGAAAGCTGAGCTGCCAAAACAGAGAGAATGACTGCAGTGGAGCACAGGGTAGAGGGCTGAGAGTGATTGGAGACTAGAACTAGCAAGTCCATGTACATGTAGCACAGTTCAGCATGGGTAGGCTTGTGTTGAATTCTGCTTGGCTGTGTGCGCCTGGCATTGTCCATGAGCTCAGAAATCCTACCGATTACCTACCTTGAGTTTGGGTGTCTTTGCAGTGGTGCTTCCTGCACTTTCATTTCCAGATTAGCTTGGGCAGAGACAGCTTAAATGTGTCTATATCTGTGGTGCAAATGTGTCCTACTAAGAGACTTGTACAAAGTTAAACTGAAGTGGAATCTGGATCTCTAGAGTCCTTGGCTAGTGTCTTAAGCAAAAGGTCATCTGTTATACGCCATGCCTTGTGAGGGACTTGATGCAGGCAAGCTACCTCTGAACTCCACGTGCTTGTGCAGCATGGTCCACAGGCACAAAACTCCTTTCAGATTTAAGACCTGTAGGCCATGCTTTTATTTGGCTGTGCACTGCAGAGGTCTAGCATGACCCTGATTTCCAGAAGAACCTAGAAGAGTGGAAGTTTTCTCATGACATATAACATAAACCCTAAACCTTCCCATCACCTGCAAAGCATCACTAAGAAAACTGAAGTTCTCTTCTTGAGATTGTCATCCAATAGATGAAAGTTAAGGTGAAGACTTTGCTATGGGGTTGTTCTCTTTATGGTTTTGTTTGTACTATGCTTTTTATGACTCCAAACCAGCTAATAAAAGAATTCAATAAATTATAAATAAATAAATCATTGTATTTAAGACTTACAGAAGGTAGAGTTAAGAAGATGAAAAAGTTTCCTGTTGCATATCTGGCAGTAACACTTCTTCCTACTTTCTGTAGCCCCTCAAGCTATGGAATTTTGTTTTACTTTAATGGTTTTTACAGTGGATGGAATGGAACTCTCGTGGGATATTTTTTTCTAATGTCAGTATCTGGCAGAATGTTGAGTTTATGTCTTTCAATGCAACATTGATTTTGTGTCTTATGGGATGTACTTTAAAATGCAGATAGCTAGTGTTATTTTTGATCCTGTTTTGTTATTTTTGTGTTTGTTTAAGCTTTTTTTAGGTATTATCTACTCTGCTCATAGGAGTGACCTGTGGAGATGGCTATGATGTATGATCTTGGTGTGACAGAGCTCTCTGTTACTTTGGCAAGTTGGAATCCCATTTTATTGGGAATTTTAACTCTTTCTGCCTTTAGGTAGAAATGGAAGCTGTCACTATTGTTGGATAGTCTCCTCATTTTATTTCTTGGCCTCTTCTTCCATTTACAACTTAATTGGAATAAATCATTCTTGTGCTTTATGATTTATTAGATGTTAGTGGTAAGGTTCCTGTTGTTCTGCTGTGAGTATTTAAACTGATGATCCAAATAAACTGTAGTGGAGTTACAAGCTAAGACAGTTAAGACTACTATTTGACTTCTAGTGGTTTGATTTACCTCCCATTCATGAGGCTCAAATGTAAAACTGAACATGTTGGATCAGACCAAAAGTTTGCATATCCTTCTTTGAAAGTAGATGGTAAAGAATGCTTAATAGATACTAAAGGAATTGAACAAATGCATGGAACTCCTTTGAGTCATCCTGTTGCCTTCCTAAATTCTTTGGCAGTAAGTTCACTTGTTTAATTATGTATTCTGTGAAAGAGCACACCACTGTTCTTGTCCAGTCTGCTGGATCATCTCTGATTTCTTGAGCTGGGATGACCAAACCTGGACACAGTAATCCAGTAGTCCAAGTGTGGTCTAACAAGTGCTGAGTAGAGTTCAATAATCACATCCCTTGATCTGCTGGTTATAGTCTTGCCAATGCAGCCTGGGACAGGATTTAAATGCTTCTACTAATATTTATGCTGTCCTGGTGCACTGTGGTGTAGCTTTTAATGTTAAGTTTAGAGCAGCAGTATGCACAGCACTCCGTATGGAATTCAGTGAGATGAAGAAGCTTTATTGTGAGGACAGAAATGTTTTCATCCTCACTTTCGAGCATTTACACTCACAATACATTGCTGCAGTTAGGTGTTTTCATCCTTTTATTGTTTTTCCCTCTGAGAGTGGGTCTGACTGCCTTCCCTTGTAGCCTCTCCTGAAGTACACTTCAGCCTAAACACTTCTGCTTCTTTGAGCCATTCAGCAGTTTTTGTAGCCCATCCTGCAGCTGTGTCATCGTAAGTCATACTTAGTTTTAAACTGTACCCAGCTTGAACATACAGTTGATGCAAGTGCTGACAAGAACAAAAACATTGATCTTACCACCACCCCATCCAAACAGCCTCATTGTATGGTTGTATTCTCTAGTACAGTATATTGATTTTATGCATTGCTATATGTGTTATACTGCTTCTCAGTATTTATTGGAACTGCTGACTGCTTTGTTTCTTCTACAGTACTTTTATTTCTGGTCTGATCAGGGCTCCTGCAGTCCAGCTAGTGCTTGTTTTCTCTGTTCTGTTCAGTCTCATTAACAGGGTGTAGATCTCAGGATCATGAGATTTTAGTTCATGATTTTTACCTGGTCTGGGGTGGGTTGTAGGGTTTTGTTTTGGGGTTTGTTTTTGGTTTTGGTGGATTTTTTTTTAAATAAAAACCTTTTTTTTTTTGTATTCTCATGCGTGGCATTTTTTTAAATTACACTTTGTATTGGGGGAGGTTGGGGAATAGCTAAACCTTCAAAACAATGTATCTGTATGAAAAATAGTTTGTAGAAATAGAGATGTTGGGTTTTTTAAAAAATGTTTTATTGAAATGCAGACTTCATGACAACTCTGTTTCCCAGCAATGTATCTGTTCTGACATGTGTTCTAGTCTTAGTCCTTTTTGAAGAGCCTAAATATGTTTTCTTGAGAGGGCTATATTAGAGCCCAGCAATATTTATTTCAGGCTACTTCCTCACAGGCAGCTACTTGTCCTCACAGAAATTGCTGGGATCGAGCATGTTTCCCCGGCACACAGGTCTGGAACGTCAAAGAATGCAGGTTTCTCACTTAAAAGCTTCTGCAGCTGTGTGCGAGTAGTAATAAATGGTTGACACAAGCCTCTGGGGACAACTTTGAATGGGTGAGCTGTTCCCTATTTCAGCAGTCTCGGGGATTTTTTTTTCCCACTGGTTGGATGCTATCTTATGAGCCTGACCCAATCCTTAGTGACAGCTTGTCAGGCTGATTAATGTAGACTCCGGAGAATAGCTCTTTGCTGTCTGATTGATTCATTTAGCCAATAGAATTCACATTCCTGTAGTGTGAATAATAAATGGTTTAATGAGTTCCCCCCAACCTATTCCAAAGAGTATATCCTGATTGGAGCAGGGCATGCTTTTGGAAAGCTTAAATACATGCTGTGTGTTACATGCTGAAGATCCACTGAATTATGTGCTTCTCCCATAAATCCAAATCAGAAAGCTAAGGATGAATTTTCTTCTCTGTCATTATCAGAAATTTCACTATTTAGATTGTTACTTCTAATTTTTCTGGTTCTTAACCACTATTTTTTTTTTCTCTCTGTGCTTCCCACCATGGAATGTGTTTCTCATGAAACTATTATTTCTTTGCAGTATTCCCAATTTTTTATCTCAAAACGTGACATGCAAAAGGTGGAGAAGGTTTGTTATTCCTCAAGGTCATCTTTATTTCCTGTATTCCTGAGGTTGAGATTTTTTTTGGTGGTGTCCCACCTTGTTTTGTGATTGTTCCGTAGTTGTTGGCTGTCTCAGTGCCTGCACCTTGGGAGACTCTCAGGAGCGCACAAGAACAGATAGCACTACAACATAGCAGGAAGATAGGAGAGTGGAGCCAGAGGAATGGAAAGGAGAAGGAATTTCTTGTTTGAATCTGGATAGTTCCTATTTCCTTGTTTCTGTATCTACAAAGAGTTCTCTGACAAACATATTAAAGAAGACTGTGCATAAAATTGATACAAACTGAGGAATACAACACTATTGTCATTATATATGGTCTCTTACTTGTGGGAGCATAAACATAGAAGTATTTTTGTCTTTTGAAGCATCATAAAGAAATATGAAAGAAAATAGGGAGGATAAAAGCATCTTTCATTTCTTCCTCTCTGTCTCTACTAGTGTCTTCCTCCTCCTTTCTTTTGTCAGACTTGGCAGCACACAGTTTGTTGCTGCCCCAGGTTTAGCTGTGCACCTATCTATCTGTTCTCCACACCCAGCCTTGCTGCCACTAATGTTATACCTGCCCTTTTTTGGTTCAAAATTTCAGTAACAGAGTGGGGGAAGCAAAGATCCTGATGAGGTTATGATCAGGTTTCTGAGGAATAACAGCTGCTGGCTTATTTGCTTTCTTTCCCAGCCTCCATCAGAGAAAGCTGAGAGGGTTCATTTGCACTTGTGTGAGGTACCGCTTTTATAAATCTGATACCACTGTGCCTGCATGCACATGGTTCTCTGATGTGACTTCAGATTTTTGAGTGGATAATCGGTAGATTTTTTTCTGTTTTCTGTTGCAAGAAGTTCAGCACCTTCTAAAGAACATTTTTTCTGTCCTCGGATTACTGGTAAAATGTTCTGGAAGCTGTAATTACAATACTGCTTTAATGACAGTCTCTGGCATAATTTTTAGCTTTATTGCAGCTTGGGGGAGAGAGGGAGGCTTCTTCCTTCATTGTTTCTGCCCTGTAGTGTCTCCTACTTCTGTCTGTTCTTCCAAGCCTACAACCTGATGTGACGTTCATTTCAGCAGTGGCTCTTTTTGCTGCAGTATCAGTGCAGATTAATGTCTGGTCATTGATGCAATGTATTTTCTGAGTATCAGCTCAAGGTTATCTGTGTTACAGGATGTGTTGTGGGCAGGTGTAGCAAAGAAAATGTTCAAACCCAATAGCATGAAGAGGAAAAACAGGTTTGTTGAGTTATGGCTGCTTAGGATCATATAGACTACATAGACAAGATCTGTCTTAGGGCTGGAATGAGCACAGCAGTGCTGAAACAAAAGGAGGTGTACAGAATCGGGAACATATGTCTGAAAAGAAAAATAGAGCATGAGCATGCCACAGAGACATTATGATGTCATCACTGTGCTGGATGGACCCTGAATTATTTTTCCTTTGAAAGTTTAGGTAATGTTTGTGGCACTTGTTTTGCTTAAGTTACGTGTCCCATTATTTTAATCTAAAAATGGCTAAGAAACACAGATAGAGAGCATGACATTACACATGACTGCATTTGAGGTTATCTAATGGTCAGGCACAGCTCAGCTCTTTAAAACTAAGCAGAGGCAGTCTTTCGCCAAGCACTCCAGGAAGAACGAGCAAGAAGAGGATGCAAATATTTTTGGTTCTCCCAGGTGAATTTTTGAGTATTTGACAATAGTTGAGCCCATTTAAATATGCCTTTTTATTAGACTGTATTGTTTTCAGTGAAGTTATTATAACACTTGTACAAGTAAGTGGAAAAGCAAGCCTTGTACTCTAGTCCTATCTGAGATCCATTTTTAGAAAATTATACCTGAGCCATCAGCTGCAAAAAACCCCAATGAAACGGACAACCAAAAAAACCACCAAACCAACAACTTCAAGGGAAGTCCTTAACTTCAACATCCGTAATCAAAAGTAGGATTTTTAAAAGCTTTCATCACTGACTGGGCTTTGCTACTGCTAAAGTCAGCTCTCTGAAAGGAGAATGGGTTTGATGGCCAGTTTTCAAACTCCTGAATGCCTGGTGCCCTGTTCAGTTACTGGCCAGATGCTAGTGTCTGAGGATTTGTTAAGCTTGCTCTCAGCAGCTTGTGACAGAGTTCTTTGTGCCTTGAAAACTCCATTGTCTTTCCAGCTCCATGGACAGGAGTCTTCTTGCCTTAATTATCTATCTATGCTAAGAGATGTCTGCTATGGAGATTATGCTACAGATGCTGTATCTGAGAGATTCCCCAAAAACTCCCTTTATAGTTGACAGAGAGGCTATGGTTAAACTTGTTCTAATTCAGTTGCTTCAGATCAGACAGGTAAACGTGATTAGAAGAGCTTCTAAATTGTTACTTTGTGAATGGCTAAAGCAAAGTGAGATGGATCTTTGCTTGGATATTCAATTTAGTATTGCTGTGTCTGAGCAATTATTGCCAAGGATGTTTCCATTTGCAGACTCCCAGGACACACGGACTTGTTCTAGCTTCTTTTACGGGGTTGTTTTTTTGTTGTTGTTTTTTGGTTGCTTTGTTTTATTGGGTTTTTTTTCTTTTCTATGAATAGAGTTGTCTGTCATTTAGTGGAAGACAATTTAAAATGTCTTTGGCATTAAGCAAAAACTCTTACATTGATTTACTTGCTGTTAAGTCACATGACTCCCAAGTTATCTCTGTTTAAGGTATTAATTAGGAAGGAACTTTTAAGAGTTGTTTTCAGAGCCTAGTCATTCAAATTAACAACAGGGACAGAAAATACATTTCAGCTGACAAATGACATGAGCGTTCATTAAACAGTTCTTATTCAAAGGTACTGAATTGGGAAGACCTGCTTAAGTGAATCCATTCTTCTATCTTCAGAATAGCGTGGTTTTGTAAAAGAGATTCCTGCTCATTCTGATACACCCATGTGATCCCATGGAAAAAAGCATAAAGAGCTCCATTTATTCATGACTTCATGAGGGACTTTCCACAATGAGTGCAAGCCAACAGCACAGAACACTGCCATAGCTACCACTGAAATGTGAAGTTGAGGCAATTTCTTTACAGAGGTTTCCTTTAATATATTTGCTCACAAAAAGATGCCTTTCAAATAGGTTTGGGATACACTGGCAGAGGGAAGCATGAGAATGTCTCATATTGTGGTTATCTGTGCTGTAGGTGAATGACTTGGTAGTTTTTTTCATTTCTAAAGCAAAAACTGGGGGTCAAAAGTCAGAAGAGCCCAAGAACCAGGGATATACTGGGTTTACTTTGTGGTTATGTGCAAGTTGCTTTCTACTGCTGCCTTTCATGAGTTTAGGTCAAATAAATAAGTAAGTAAAGTCAAGATTCAGGAGAAGCCTAATACTTTTCCTGTGCTAAGCCCTCTGAAAGGAAAACTAACAAAAAATCCAAGATGAAGGACAAGGAGTGTTAAAACACCTCTTTTCCTCAAATTTAAAAGCCCTTTATTAAGGATTACAAGGTAGGGACCTGAGATACAGAGGGTTTGACAGTCTTAACCAGGGTCATGCAGGAGAACTTGGCAGACCTGAAAGCAGCACTACTTCCTTCCCTTCTAGTCAGGTCCCCTGTCTGGTATAGATCATCTCTCTGCTTTTTTTCCCCTTTTATCTTTTGCTGTAGTTGAGATGACCTCTCGAGTAGCAAGCAGTTGGGATGGCATTTTATAAACTATGTTGCTTGCGGTCTGAAAGCTGTATAAAAGTGACACGTAATGCAGTCATTTGTATCTTATCAGAGTCCAGCTCTTCCAACCCTATGAGACATGAATTAAACTTCTCAGCAGTGGAATGTCACAGGGTACACACCTAGTAAGAGCTCTGAGGAAGGGAATTTCTGTAAGTAATTCAGGAGTTCAAAGTGTTGACAACTTCTTATAGGTCCCTTTGCTTTGTTGCTGCGTGAGGCTCACCTGGACGTGCAGTCTGATACGGCTGACCCATGAGTGTTATCTGCACTCAAAGCATTCAAGCTGTACATGGCTCAAATGCTATAAGTTGTCCACCAGTGATGTATGTGGTCCTGTCTATTGACTTTGGTGACAGAGGTAACTTTTCTTTTCTGAAGCTTTTCACTTCTCTTCCTTTTAGTGCTTATCCAGCCCAGCAGCAGATATGCTGATATTTCACAGAAATAGTGGCTTTGTTGAGTCAATGAGACCCCGCAGAGTAGGACTGCACCAACTTCTTGAAGAAGAGAACTTGCCTGTGAAAGCATTGCTACTAGTGAAAGTGTGATAGAAGAATATAACTCTGCTTGTCTCAGACCCAAGGCTGATATTTCAGCAGTCAGCAAAAAACCCCACCCACAAATCTGTATATCGTAACTGCAAACCAAACACAACTGATGCAAAAAATAATTGAGATGTAATGTAATACTGGACCTTCCTACTGCTTTTTGACATTGCCTTTTAGAAGAGAGCTGTGCTCAGTGCAAAACACTGAGGAATATGAGTGATTTAAATTTTTGATGCTCAGGACAGAAAATCTGTTTGCTTGAAATGGAAAACAGAGCTCCCTCTTAGAGGGATTGTATGTCATCACTGCCACATAAAATAATCTTCTCTTTATAATTATAATTTTCTGTCTAGGAGTCAGGCCTGGCAGTACAAAAGAATTGCTTTTTACTGACTTGCTTATGGATCACAAATACTCTGTTTCAGAATTATCTGAGACAGGTTGTTGCAGTCAGGTTTTTGCTAGGCTCATGGGAAGTTTGAAGTACGTGAAAAATTTATAGGTGAGGTACAGTATAGTACATGGTACGTACCTGCCAGCCAAGAAGTTTGTCCAGGAAGGAAGCTTTAACTTCTATTATTCTGTCTGTCTGCATGAGCTTACTACTTCTCTTGGGACCCTGCAGGTAACCTAGAGTGGAGCACAGCGGGGCTCTGCCTGCCTTGCCATGTGCAGAAAGTACAATATCAGGATACCACTCAGCAACTGAGGTTCTGCTTGATGAGGTTCTGAATGAAAAGACAGTAAAAGGTGCTCCCAGTAGCCAAGAGCTTGTGATCTGAAATGGGAAATACTTCTCCATATGCATTTACAGATGGTGAGCTGGAATATAAAGTTAGCGATTTATGAAAGTTAGAGAGTGACTTATGAACTCGTGTCTCCAGAGGTTTGATTAAAGGTCGTAAAGGTCTTGACTGCAATATTGTTCTTCCCCTCCCTTAGGACCTTTAGATGATGATGGTCTTTCTAGGGCATTAGAGATTTTTGCAGTCAGTAATTCTGCAGACATTCCCAGTAGTCCGCAATGTCTCCATTCTGTAATGATGCTAAATCCAGAATGGTCTGCAGAGTCTGCAGAAGGTAAATGACTCTTGAAAAAGGTGATTTTTCTCTGTGTTGTCCCTCTGGCTTTTCCAGCTAGAGAGGAAGAGAGGAATTGCAGGAAGGGGGAAGCAGTAAATCTGTGCCTTTATAAAGCCAGAGTCCTGATAATGTCTCTAGTTTGTGACTGTTGTGTTCCAAAATTGTACCTGATTTGTAGGGTAGTTGATTGTAAATGTGGTGAAAGCTCTTGAAATTAGAAAGTGATTGAAAGGTGAAGGAAATGTGAATTGCACTCTATGAATCCTTCCAAAAGCCAGATGAACTCAACATGTTGATTACTGGGATATGTTTTGACCCCTAAGCTAGGGTTCCCAACCTTGGTGAATGATCTCTCTGCCTTCTGGGGATCTGCAATCCAGCCTCTCCGCACAACCCCAGTGTAGAAATTGACTGTACTTTTTGTTTTACTGACTGCTATTTAGCATGAAATGAAGCACATACTCATCAGAAAAAGTGAGACAGAGCTGTCACATTCTTCGAGGATAGCTAATGAGAATGGAGTTTTTAATTACAATGGGTCTTTACCACATGTAAACTGACCATCTGTTAGATGAGAGTAGTTGCAAGAATGCTGCTCACCGATACAACAGTGTTAGCCTGGAGGATTTTGGAAGTTTCCTGCCATTGCTTTTAGTAGCTGAATTGTCATGATGAAAGGAAGGTTCCACTTGCTTGCTTTCCAATAATGGGGATTGTCTGAGCTGACCAGTCTTGATGGTGAAGCGTGGTATTTTGCTTAGCACATGCCATCTTGCCACTTCAAAAAACATTTTGTTTGTGGTTCTAACGCCAGGGTGAAGGATTTACCGTGCTGCTTTTACTGTCCATGAGGGTGTGTGCCATTGATGTCATTGGAAAGAAGTCTTGGAAAGTCATGAGAAGTACTTTTCAAAGAAAGTGCACTGAGTTTTGTGCAATGAAATTCACAGATACTGTAATGTGAGGCTGTCATGCACACGTGGTCTTCTATAGGGATGAAGATTGCAGAAGAGAAGAGTGAATGTTGAGCAAGCATTCCGGCTAGCAAGCAATCCAAAAAGGTAGATAGCCATCATTTTAATAAAGTACTTGTTAGCGTTATTTTACTGGTTTTATGAAATAAAATAATCCAATTATTTTAATGATGGCTGCAAATAGCTATATGTTTATGTGTGTTTGAAGATTCTGTATACAGTGCTGCAATAGTTATAAGTTGCTCTGTAAGAAGTTAGCCCTTTTTACTTGCATTCCTAGTAAGGCAGGAGTGATGGAAAGTAAAACTTACCTTCATCTGTTGCACTTCCTTACTGAAGTAATAGCATTCCTCTGAGAATGCTGATACTTCCATGCCCAACATCATGCTGCATAGAAGCTCTTCCCCACTTCACTGCCTGTGGTTAATGAGCACATACAGTTAGCCTGTTCCCTGAAAAGTCCATGACCATTCCCTATCTTACCCTCCTCTACTCTTTCAAGCCATGCATAAGGGTGATCTGTTTCCTGGTTGATGTGTCGATTTTTTGCTTTTCAGTGCAGTTTTCTGTTAAAATTGTTTTTTAGTGCCCAAGATTTTTTTATTTATTTTTTTTTACTTATTTATGTAAACCCTGTTTGATCAGATTAATGATATGGTAGGAATCTATCGTATTTTCATTTGCCAAACATATTTGGCTATGCTCACTTGCTGACTCCAGTTGGAACTGTTGTACCAAGACCTTTCTTGACCCTATTTAGGGCCAATACCTGTTGTTGCTGAAGAAAATTACAGAAAAATTCTATGCATCTGAGCAGTTAAGCAATGTTCTGCCTTTCCTTCATGACCCTGATCTCAGTACATACTGAAGCAAGAGATTTGATTGCCCATATCTCAGGATGCAGAGCTACACATTAATATATTTCATACTCTTTTTCTGTGTTTGTTTAATATTCAGTTTGCATGTTTTGTTCAGTCCTCTTATTGCTGAAAGTAATATTAAATACTCTAGAGAGAAGGTCATTATCAGGAAGATGGGTTTTGGGACTAGAGAAGAATTAGGTTATCTTTACATTATGAAACACTGTCAAAATTAGGTCACTGTATCCTTTAATGTCTCCATATAACTGGCTGAGAAATGTTTGGAAAAAAAGAGGTAGCAAAGAGTATGTTTTTGATGAATGAGGGAAGAGCACTTTGTTTTCTGGGTTGATACTAGACCAATGCACTGCTAAGGGATGCATTAATGCTGAAAGTCACTCAGGTGGCTTAGTAAAAGCATCAAATCTATGTAAAAATGATGACTGACATAGTGTTTGGGGACCATCTAGCAGATGATGGGTTTATTTCTTTTGGATGAGAGGCAAAATAGCCTTCCTGGCCACTTTTCAGAAGTGTTGGAGTGCTAATCCTGGCATCCTAGCCAAGACCAGCTTGGATAATTATGCACTGCCTTCTAAAATTCCACATGGTGTCTGAGTGGGCAGACTATTCTTCAATTCATGTCCCAAATGCAGTATCACAGTTGGGTTTTTTCCCTGCTGTACCTTGTGCTGTTTATGTGGATCCTACACAGTGCTACTGCTATTGCTTCTACCAACATTATTACTGTCCTCTTATTATTGTGTTGAGGGTTGTAGGAAGAGATATCTTTATTTGACCAAATAACATATCTGGAGAAAAAAGCCTAATGTAAGTCTCAGAATAATGTCTAGAGACTAGTAGAGACCTAAGCCTGATTGTGCAAGGTATTGTGTAAATGCAGAGTTATAGTCAGGACCTGTTTTGGGGAATTAGACACTCAGATGATGAGGCAGCTAAAGGGATCAAGGTGTGCAAGGTGTGTGATTGATGGACTGAGAAGTGTAACTTTTGCTGGTGAAATGAGTGGAATTCATTCTGGAGGTGGTGAGTTAGTAGACAAGATATAGGAAGGAAGAAGAAATGCAGAAGAGATGGGAGTTGATGAGCCTCTAGGCCAAAGAAGATGGGGAAACTGGGTAGAGCAGAGCTGAGGTTAGCATGCTGTGAAAGCTGGTGTTCAAGCAAGCAGCTGATTACAGCAAAGGAAGAAACTCACCAGGCGAAACTCTATGTGGTCATCAGTACCCAATTTTCTTACTGTGGAACAAGCTGAGGCTCATTCTGTTTACTTGACCTCTAGGTTCTTGGTACCCAGTTCTGCATGGCTTGGGGTGAGCATGGAAGACTGTTGGATAAGTGTCTATGGACACAAAAGGGGGGGCGAGCTGGGACTCATTCTCTTTACTTGGTGTCTGGGTCTAGGTTCCTGATACCCAGTTCTGCATGGCTTGGGCTACGTGTGGAAGACTTGTGTAAGTGTCTGTGCACTCAAAAGGGGGAATAGCACTTTGTTCCAGAACTTACTTTTAAGATCCTTTGGGGAATACAAGTAGTCCCACCTTGACTTCTTCATTCATTTTCCACTGAGCGTTGTGTGTGCACGTGCAGTGGAACGGTGCTGGGATGGAGCATCTTACGTGGCTGGTGATTGCTGTAGTCAGTGCAGCTACTCTGCAACTAACGAAAATGTTAGAGTTTTGTAAGCAGCTTAGGTGGGCCAGCTTTCTGTTCTTTGTCTTCTGTCTTTGAAAGCGAGGAGAAAAGGGCTCTTAGCTTCAGATTAGTGTTGCTACTTTGAGAGGAATATCCCCCAACTGGAAAAGACCTGAGAAGAGAACCCTGGGCTGTTCGCCAAACCACCTGCTTGCAAAATGGGTCTCTTCCAGCTACTGTGGAGATCTCACTGTTTGTTTGTGATATTGGGGAACGCTTGCCATAAACACATCTGCTGTTTATGTTAATGTCCGAGAGTATAGTTACTTTTTATGATGCTGGTTTATGTAAATTTAGCCCTGAAAAAGTGGATTTTTCATTCAGTCATTCTCTGCAGAACCTGTTGATTGCTAATATTTTAGCAACCAAATACACAAAACAAAGTGTAAGTCTATTTTTGCAAACCTCAGCAACTGGCCTGCACATGGCCCAGCAGCGAGGTAGGTGTGAGATCTCTCCCTCACTGGCTTCTCATGGCCCCCATACCTACAAGTGACATTTGAAACAGCCTAGCCTGAGGAACAGAATAATTCTTTCCTTGTTACATTATTTGTGCTGCATGAGGAGAGCTCAGCATATTTTTATTAGCACTCTTTTTATTGTCAAAAAACAACTCCCTGACAAAATGCACAGGTCTACATTTATTTTTGACTGCTGAATGAAAGTAAGCTTTATGTTTAATGTAACTTATTGAGAGGAGCCATCTACCATGTGATGGGTTTATTTCCTTTGGATGAGAGGGAAACTAGCATCTTTTCAGTTCAGCTACTCAGACTCTGGTTTTGTTTTGTTTTTTTTTATTATTCTTGTCTTCAGTTCTGATTCCTTAGTTGCTCCATTACTGAACATCTGAACCTGACCACCCAGGAGAACAACTTTGCACTTGTGTTATGTAAATGTTAAGGTTTAAACTTTTAGATAGGTATATTGTGTTGTAATGCTTATAGTGTATCTCGGCTCAGTGAGCAGGGGAAGAGAGATGGGTTCTAACAAATTGGGCTGTTCGGTTGGTTTTTGACCCTGCTCATAGTGTTCTGAGTAAATTAAGCAATGAAGCAAGTTCTATCAAACCCTTGCAGTAATGCATGCTCTTTGTGATCTGTTTGTTTCATAGCATTAGCCTGATTTGGGTTTGCTCTCCTGCCTTCTTGATCCAAAATAATTTCTTTCTCTTTGTGTAGTAGCTCATTTTTATTACGAAGTGTGTGTGGCAGCACTGTATGGGTAGATACAAGACATCTAATGATGATACCTTCCTTGACTGAATTAAAGCTCCATTTGAAACCTGTAAGATGGATGGAATGACTTTATCTGCAGATAAGATATCAATGTTGCAGTTGGAATTTGAAAGACTTCAATATTGCCAAATATAGTGACTTTTAATCTCCAGTCATTCAGAGTTCTTTAGGCCTCACTCTCAGAGTCATTTGATATGTCAAAATGCTAGCTGAAAAGAAACCAAACCAAAAAACTATACAAAGCGTTAGCCCTGGCAGTTTTGGAGAAATGCTTGAAAACATGACTTAAAAGGTATTGGGGGAAAAATAAAGGCAGAAAAAGAACCCAGAATACTTAATAAAAAAATCACTGTGGGGTTTGTTTTGTTTGAATGTTTTTTAGAATCATAGAATCATTTTGGTTGGAAAAAACCTTTAGCATCATCTAGTCCAACCACTAACCTAGCACTGCCAAGTCCACCACTACGCCATGTCCTGAAGCCCAGCATATACACATCTTTTAAATACCTCCAGGGATGATGACTGAACCACTTCCCTGGGCAGCCTGTTCCAATGAGTGACAACCCTTTCAGCAAAGAATTTTTTCCTAATACCCAATCTAAACCTCCCTTGGTGCAACTTGAGGCCGTTTCCTCTTGTCCTATTGCTTGTTACTTGGGAGAAGAGACCAACACCCACCTGGCTACAACCCCCTTTCAGGTAGTTGTAGAGGGCAATAATGTCTCCCCTCAGACTCCTCTTCTCCAGGCTAAACAACCCCAGATCCCTCATCCACTCCTCCTAAGACTTGTGTTCCAGACCCTTCACCAGCTTCATAGCTCTTAAACATGAATTTTAGAGGGACCCAACTCTTAATTTTTACTGTAAACAAAGGGAGTAAAGAGTAAAAGGGGATGCGTGCATCTGGAGAGCAAGTAGTCAGGACATTGTAATAATGGGGACTGGCATGAAGTTGGAAGTGAAAGAGCCTTCTCTTACGGTAACTTAACAACTAGAAGACTTACAAGAGTAAGTCCTTCCATTGATTGATTATGCTCAGGTCCTTGTATTTTCAGCAGGAGTTGAGTGGTGACTCAGCACTTAATTATTCTATGTTCAAATCCATCCGTTCATCGAGAGAGCTGAAAGGGGCGTTCAGAGTGAGGGAGCTAATGCAAAAAAAAAAAAAAAAAGGCAGCAAATTGAGAACTCTAGATGATAGTAAAATTATTCCTGCTTGTAATGGTGAGGAGCGAGTTTTAACTGTGGAGGAGTCTCCAAAGCAGATTTTGTCAAGTGACTGTCCCGCTCTCTTGAAATACCTCCCAATTCTTATTTGTTGTTCTGTGATTTGAAATTGCAGTGCTGATTTCACGTGGACATTTTGGGGGCAACAGTTCTGCCTCCTTGTGCATTAGAACAGGGCTTTGCCTATCACGGGTGTTACCGCATGCAAACAGTAATGCCGGTAAAACAGAACTTGTTTTCTCCTTCATCCCACACAACAACATTTCTTACAGAAACCTGGCATAGGCGAGTTTTATTTTTAAACAATCCATCATCTGTGTCGTGTTACTTTTGAAATCTGTTTCACAAAAAGAGCAAGTGCTTAGTCAGTACTTTCCACGCTAAGAGAATACCAGAGAAGAGATGTATAGAATAGGGAGTACCAGAGAATACCAGATGTAGTGCTTGTCTGTTGTACTTGTTAGCAGCATCTTGAAATGGAAGTCTTTAAACAGAGATTAAATTTTAAATACTTTTCTGAATATTTTCATTGAGTTTTATGTTCAACTATATCATAAGCTGCTTTAACTGCTGTCTCCAGTCGTATGCATCCTTGAATATACCTGAATCAGCAGGGAGATAAAATTTGTTGCAAACGCAGTGGCTCGTTGTACACTTTACAAAATACGATATATCTATCTGTTCCTGCTCTCTCTGGAAGAGTTCCTATTATTGGGAAACAACTGGGTTGCCCCGTATTTAAAGCATATCCTTCAGGGTAGCTACTTTGTAGCTCTGAAATACTTCAAGATCAGCCAGTGCCTGGGATTTAATCATGGGTTCTGGAGCAGGCTGCTGCACAGCCCAGTCCCCAGCTGCAGAAGGGGGCATCTTAGGGGGGGCTGCTGACCAGACATCTGCGAGTTATGGGGTACTTCTGCATGCAAAGCCAAGCATATCGTGTGTTAGAGTAGTGGGTTCTGGAAAGCTGCTGCTGCTTTCTGTGCTCCCGCCTGAGAGCTGGGTCCCAGTCTCTGCCCCTCCACACACACTGTGTGCTGTGTGTCCGTAGTGCTCCCATAAAGTCAGAAGCTGCTGTTTTGCTGCTTACTCGGCTCTGGTGAGGCTGCACCTCGAGTACTGTGTCCAGTTTTGGGCCCCTCAATACAAGAAGGACATTGAGCTGCTGGAGCATGTCCAGAGAAGGGCAACGAAACTGGTGAAGGTACTGGAAAACAAATCTTATGAGGAGCGGCTAAGGGAACTGAGGTTGTTTAGTCTGGAGAAGAGGAGGCTGAGGGGGGACCTGATCGCTCTGTAACAACTACCTGAAAGGAGGTTGTAGTGAGGAGGGTGTCGGTCTCTTCTCCCAAGTAGCAAGCGACAAGACGAGAAGGCATGGCCTCAAGTTGCATCAGGGCAGGTTTAGGTTGGATATTAGGAAAAACTTCTTCACGGAAAGAGTAGTGAGGCATTGGAACAGACTGCCCAGAGAGGTGGTTGAATCGCCGTCCCTGGAGACATTCAAAAAATGCGTAGACGTGGCACTCCAGGACATGGTCTAGTAGGCATGGTGGTGTTAGGTTGACAGTTGGATTTGATGATCTCAGAGGTCCTTTCCAACCTTAGTGATTCTATGATTCTATGATTGTAGGGTTGTGAAACTTGGTTGCTGGCTATTCTGCAGCAAGGGGTGTTTCAAAACTGGTAGTGAAGCAGAGGAGGAATGAACTTTTCCCCAAGTATTGTAGGAACGAATTGTTATGGAATTTGCTCTCATTTATAATGACTGCTGTGATACATGCCCAGAGAAGGAGTTTCTAATCAGATGGGTTTGTAAGGACCATTGTGTAACCCCTCCTGTATCTGATGTATACACAGAGAGGATTCAAATCCACGTATGTACCAGAATTCAGATATGTGATGATCCTTAACCCAACATTTCACAGGATTAAAGTAATGTTTCCTGGTATTTAAACAACTTTAGAGGAGGGGGAGCTTTTAGACAATTTCAGAAATAGTTGAAATAAGAACAGACTTGAATTAGCCTTTCATCTGTCTTGTGTGCTGTGCACTAGAGTTTGGAAAATATATGAGTAAGATGGTGTTGTCAGGGGAAGGGGCTGAGCTATTTTTTCTACCTTGTTGCAATGGCAATTCCCTTCTGTTTCTCTGTGTTGAAGACTTTAGTATTGATGCAAAGTTAATTGTCTGCTAGCCTTAGCGTAAGCAGGTTTTTGGCTGTAGAACCGAGGAGTTTGGGTTCTGTCAAGCAAGCCTCCTACACTTGTACATCCGACTTTGCACTCTGACGATGTTCCAGAGAGAACTGGTTGAGGTCATCTCTGTGTTTGTCCATCCCCTGGTATTGCTGATTAGATGTTACAAAAGCTGCCAGTTGCTGTGGGCAACATAAAGGTTGGGATGGGCTGGCAGGTCCTTTCCTGTCAGCTGGTGATTTTTTTCAGTCTGTTTCAAACTGCTGACCTATATAAGGTGGAAGAGGGAATATCCCTTGACCAGCCTGTCATCCCTGGAGCCATCTGGCTCCTTCCCATCCATGCATGTTTGAATTTATAATCTAATGCTGAAAGGCTGGACGGTGCCTTGGTTTTATGGCTGCATGCACTAAAAGAATGAAGCAAAAACCCATTTATTAAGTTACTTTATTAAGAATCTCATTTAAAGTTACATGAAATCTGTCTCCCCCGGTCATGACTGAATTTCTGGTATCTTGGTAAGGCATTTTTTTTAAAGGAAGATTAGGAGTGATATATGAGCAAGGTAGTGGAATTGTAGGAACTCTGGTATTCCAAACTGAAGTATTGTGCAGTACGTTGACAGTGCCTTGTAATATCTGCATGGCTCAAGTAAAGGGTTTGTGGTTATTTTCGTTTGCAGTGCCTCAGCTGTCAGTGAGTTTGCAACTTTCCAGCAAGCATTTTGGAAGTAGTCAAAGTTTCCTACCCAGAACTAGTAATTTAGATAGATTAAAAAAAAAAAAAACAAACCTAAAACACACACCCCCAAAAAAAAAACCCCAAACACAACAAAACCCCCCACAAAACATCAACAAAAACAACAACAAAAAAAGCAAAAAACCACCAAACCAAAAACCAAGGCTAGCATTACAAAAAGGCTTACAACAATTCTTGATAGCACTTGCTAACGCTGTGTATCTGTGCACACATGTGCGTGTGTGTGTTTACAGAACAAAAAAGACAGGGAAGAATTGCTCCAACATCATGTAAGCTTCCCGACGAACACCTGCCTGCTTTAGCTTTCCTGTGACTGTCTCTGCCAGGTTTATTACTTCTGTGAGGTTTGATAGAACCCAGGAAGTTCCCCATTGCAGTGGTCACTACAGACGAAGGCAAAGGAGACAGCCCTCGCTCCTTAAAGATTGTGGTTAAGAAATCCGATTGAGTGCAATGTTTGATGCCTAGCCCAAAAGTTAAATTAATGGCAAGTAGCAAGTTCACTGGTGTGTGTTAGGTTCTTAGTGCTTGAAGTCTTGGTTGGTGACAGTCAATCTAAGTGAGAGCAGTTGGCTGCTATTTTTGTGAGAGCTTTTAAAAGAAGACCAGACATCTTACAATTTTAAGTGTTGCATTGATCCCATTCAGTGTGTTTGGCAAAGAGGAAACCAAATCATGCTTGGAAGATAAAGGTGTCAGTGAAAGCTTAGGTGAACCGTACATGTTCAAAACATTACTTTTTACAGCTGAAGTAGAAAAGTGGTGAGTTTTGTAGGGGTGTGCTGCCAGTAACACTGTGGAATGATGTGAAGGTACCTTACGTAATAAATATGCCACTGCATGGCTGCTAAGCTGCAGTGGCATTGCTTCTCACAGAAGCAAATCTTTAAAAAAAAACCAGAATCTGTCATCCAGTACTGAGTGGTAGAAGCAACTCTCTTGCTTTTACATTGAGAGTTGTTTCATTTGCCTGTGTTGACACATCAATTACTTCTGTGTTTAGAGTTAGGATCTAATTAATTGGAAAATTAAGTGCCTTGTAGTCATTGCCTGGTTAGAGTGCAGCAATAGCAGCTTCTTCTCGTACTAAAATGATTGCCAGAGAAAATGCAGGGTTTTGGGGTTGTTTTTTTTTGGGGGGGATGGGAGGCGGTCTTGGCTTCTGCATTTATGTAGGACAGCTTTCTCTGTCCATCTGCTAGGAAGAAGACATTCCATCCCTCTCCAGTATACCCGATACACTTCAGGACTTCTGGGAATCAGAAAGCAGCTCTACATATTCTTCCCTCGGAGCAGACGTTTGGCTGAGCGGACACGCATTTGCCCCAGCCCTTGCTGTCCAGACTCTGTAACCTGTCAGTGCCTGTGGAATCCAGGCACATCCAGGGAGGTGCTGGAGTTATGTTCAGCTGTGTATCTCACGGACAAGGGAATTGCTGACACCTCTGTTATGGATAAGGCAAAAACCAGGAAGCTTAACACATCTCTTAGAGCCATGGTGTCATTTGGGAAGCTGTCAGGATTAAAAATAAGCCTTTCATTTGTGTGCTGGACACATTTGCTCAGATATGGATGGAAAGGTGTCAGAGCCTGATTTTAAGGGGAGTAATTTTTTTTTACGTTGCTGCCTATTTCTCAGATATATGCTGTTGTAAGCATCACAAGTTTAACCATAAAATATCTCTAGTCTTTTGAGCCAGAAACTACTAAATATAATGTATTTCTCTAGTTTCATTGGCCTGACAGTGCGCACTGGAGGCTTGATCTGTGCTGTTATAAAGTGCTTTGTTACATTATACAGAGAGAAATTTACATCAAGTGATTAGTACTGGCTTGTTCAACATCCTGCTCCTCTGTCATACTTTCAAGACACAACAGTTGGAGATTTTAATACCATTTCCACTGTAACGTTGTATCTGAAAGGCTTGTAATGTCTAACAAATGGCTTTTCTGTATCTGCGCTTCTTAACCTTGCAGAAGGAAGAACCTGCAAGTCACCTTCAGTTCTGTGTATATTGACTAACAGTGAGGGACACAGCAATACAGCAGTTCTCTTCCTACGCCATGAGTGACGTAAAGCACAATGTAACAGGTGCACTGTTTTAATATATAGAAATCTAAAGACAGATCTCACTACTCATTCTGTTTACACGAGCAAAAAAATTTGGCTCAAATAGTGACTTTAACAGTTTGATTTATAGCGTTACTGTTCTGCTTACAGATTGGAGACCTTATTGTGCTAAGCCTGCTTTTAAGATCAGTACACAGTAATTGCAGTGTGCTCATAGTTTAAAGACATTAACAAAAGAAATGTGCTATAGCAGCAATACTTGGCACAAACATAAGCAATTATAGCTAAATTTCATGTCCATTTCCAAGGTAATTTGAACAAATTTTTACTGTATAGGTTCTTAGACTTTTAAAGTTAGTTACTGTGGAGAGTGATGAAAAACATCAGGCTGAGCTATCTTGATTAACCGTCTTGCAACAGCATTCTGTTTAGAACAGGTATGCTGCTTATCTGTCCTCCAGGTGCAGTTTTTCATATGCGTGTCTCCAAGTCCCTGCTGCCTCCTTTGTTTCAAAGTATAAAATCTTTGGTCACATTGAGACTTCTTAGGATGTTATGTTTTGTATTCTGTGGTAACTTTTCAGTTTAGCCCTGTCTTCCTCCTCTTGAACATCTTTGCAACTCTGTTGCGAACGAATACGATCAGTTGTATTTGCTGTACCTACGTTAACATAGTCCCAAACTCTCCTGACATTTGGCACACTGGCTGCTAACAAAGTTGCTCAGTCTAATGGAGAGTGCCTGCTCCTCCTATAACAGAATAAGTGAGTGCCGTTGTTTGGTTTCTGTGACTATTAGCAATGATTTGGTTTATTGATTCTACATACTTGAATACTTGAAGTATTTTCCACTAAAGGGCTGGCGGGTTTTTTTTGTTGGTGGTTTTGTTTTGTTTTGTTTTTTCCAGTTGCCTAGTTTGCATATTGGAGAAAGTTTAAGGTACAAGCAATGAGAATGTGTTGTTACCTCTTCTTTCCTCTGATGGTGCTTGTGAAGCTTCTGTGGGTAGAGAAGAATAATAAAGAATGGTAATTGCCAGTCCACAGAGGTAGTGGAAGGCCTCTGGAGTAGATGCCAAGTGATTGGAGATTGCGTCTGAATTGTACTGTTGCATTTTATCCAGCAAGGCTTAAAGTTGACAGAGTCCCTGTGTGTATTTATACTCCTGATAGGAAAGAGGAAATGGAGTGGTGCAAGTTGAATTTCATGTGTAACCTCCTGCCAGTTATAAGGTGTAATAAATGTGTACAAGAGTTGTCATGAAAGCACTGCACTAGGCAGTAGCTTAGACAAAAGGATGTGTGTTCTTCAGCTGATGTCATAGTATGGCCCGATGTTCTCTGATTCATGACAGACAAATAGTGACAGCTGTCACAAAACATTTAGTTTGAGGTTTAGCATGATTCCAAAATCAAGTTACCCAGCTATGTATCTAACACACCTGCACTTTGCAAAAATGTCTAAAAATGAAGTTACTTTATAAGTCTGTGAGTTAATTTCTGAGTTTGGCTGTACAGATGTGTATGCATGTATGTGTATTATGACTCTAATATTAGATTGAAGTTATGCTGCACATCAACTCGAATTATTTTGTCATAAAAGTAAAGGCATTTTCTCTGTAGATGAATAGGAAGTTAAGAATATGAATGTCAAATGTATAAACTTACAGCTAAGTTAGGATGTCAATGTTTTACTACTGTTTTACTGCAGTTTTTTTCACTGCTAGAATTTTTTTCACTTTTCCGTCTCATTCAGTTGGAGGAAAAACACCTTGCTTATTACTTCTAGTATTGATTGATGCCAGGAGCTGTAAAAATGTCATTAATATTGTGTGTTAATGCTTGAGGAAAAAAATAAAAGGGTTCAGTCTTGATCTGAGAAAAAAAAAATTCATTATTGCTATTGTGCCCTTCATGTACAATGTTGCCAGTTTTCTTGCAGCACTGTTTCTCGGTTCTGATGTCCTCTCCGGGGGTGAAAAGCTGCTTCAAAGTTCAAGTCACAATATCTTCATATACACATTAATAACATTTTACTACCACTTTACACTTCAATAGAGACTTTTATCACGGCATTTCAGCATGCTTACTGTAAGAATGTTTGGCAGTTTGAATGAATGGCTTCCTCTGTCTGAGAATTACAAACTCTACAAGTGAGAAAGATGGGAAGCATAATTGAAATTATGTGGCCAGGGTCACACAGCAAGTTGTTGGCCATTGAGTATCAACACCAGAGCTGGGTACAAGTGTTAACACTTAGTGATGGTGTTAATAACTCAAGCCAGGAGCTGAGAATGGAAGTACTGACTTGATGCTAACTTCCTGTAAGTCTTACATTGTTCTGCTATTGTTCTACATCTAATATATTTTACACTTGAGAAAACCTAAAGCCTTCAATAAGGAAACACAATGAGCCTGTCGTTGTGGAAGGGAAAGATGGAGCATATAAACAAGATCATTTGAGTACGTGCTACATGCAGGCAACCACCTTTGTGAAGGAAGGAGGGACTATCTACATCAAAAGTACAGCATCATCCGATTATGCAACCTTTTAAGGTTTGCTGGGGAGTACTAGTAAAATGGTAGTAGTGATCCACTAGTCCATCAAAAGGATGTGTGGAGTGCCATAAGAAATTAAAGGATGGTGCACATTCTTCAATCATAGGATGCACATAGGGGAAAGAAAGGGCTTCTATCTTTTATGTGAGTTCATGTATGAGAAAGGAAGCAAAAAATGCAAAGACAGGGTGCCATTACTTGTGTTGTGCCCAAACGTAGTAAATTCATGAACATTTAAAAAAACCTGAAATGTTTACTGCTCATAGATGTTTCTCCACAGCTGATGGATCCAGGTTGCTCAGTTCTCCTGAGGAATGCAGCAAGTGATTAATCTGTTGCAGGGACAGAGGCTGAAAGTGACATGCAATTGATAAATACTGGTGAAAATTCTCATCTTAGCCAAACTGTGATACTGTTACAGACATGGTGGGATGGCTTGTACAGCTTTGATGGTTAGACGTTGTATAGAAGTGATTGTCAGATGAAGTAAATAATTGCATACTATGGATGCTGTGGATGAAATACTTTGTTTAGAAAAGTGTCAGAGAAAGATAAAAGAAGATCCTTTATGTCTGGCATCTGTTCTAGATGTTTACTAAAGGGGAAGATGAGGGTGAAGTGTTGCTAGGGGAAATAGATGGTTGCACTGAATGACTCAGGGACCCTCAAGGTGCTTTAACAATCCAGAGACCTTTCATGGGAAAATATGCACTGAAGCAAACGCACTCAATACATTTCTAAAGTTTTAATGAAAAACAATTTCCTGTCACACCAGATGGCAGACTCTGACAGTCTTATATCACACCACGGTGGGCTTTGCTGATCTTGCAATCTCTGCTGAAGCTGGGCATGGTGATCCTAAAGGGAAGCTGCTTGCTGCAGGATGTGATGCTGGGAATCAGCAGATGATACTCTGCATTCCCATTCAAAAATAGTTAAATATGCTGTAGTGCAGTAAGACACAGGCTTCTGGTGAGAAGTTTACTGGGATGATGTGTTGGTTTTGCTCACAGCTACCATATTTTCAAGCTAAAGTTTTATTGTTATCTCTGTGAGATGAAGTCCTTTTTTGACCCATACACTTCTCATTCATGGGGGTGGTGTATGTTCCTGGACTTTAAGACTTCTCTGGCACTGGAAAGACACAGAGAATAGTACCAGGTGCTAATCTCAGCTCTACCAATTGTTACGTGTGCTGTCTCAACAACAGTTGATTGAATTGTGGTGCTGATTTATGATGAATTAGGAAGGGTTGATTGATGGCTGGTTACGTTACCATCAGGGTGTGAAAGGACTGTGCATAGACTATGCAATGATGCAGCTCCTGCAGAAGCTGATTTCTATGTGGTGTGAAGCGAGTATCCTGATGCTTTTTTTGCCATTATGAATTGGCTTTTTTTTTTTTTCTCCCAAAATGGTCTGTCTGATGAGGAAAGGGGGAGACATTCAGCTTCTGGTTGAATCTGTCTTCCTTGGGATAGCCTGAGCTAGATCATGCCCAGCTGATGCTGTTTCAAACTTATTAAGTGTGCTTCTGATCATTAATAAGCTACTTTAAGAGAAATGAGGCACTTGAGAAGTACTGCTTGCAGCTAGCCTTTGTGTATGATGCTGAAAGCTCACACCTTTTAAATGACATGCTGATTTCTTCATCCTCCAAGTTATATTAGACATTTGTTTAGTGCTGTTTCTGCAGTCCTTCTGATGACAGATTTGGGGGGGGACGGTTGGACTGGATGATCCTTGAGGTCTCTTCCAACCTTAATAATTCTATTCTATTCTGTGGACAGGATGAGCCCACTTCAGGCACATTCTCAGGCTAGCTGATAGGATAAGAACTCGGGACAGAAAAAGCCCATCAGACTTGTTCAGGCAGGCAAAATGTGATACGTGTATGGTGCAGAAAGGCTCTCCATCCAGAGATCTGCCCTCCACATGTGTAAGTCCAAAACCACTCTGACAGATTGAAACAAACTAAATGTCTTTTGTACAGAAGATGAAAAATAATAAAAAAAAAAGCTATCACAAGCGGCGGGAAAGTGCTAGGCTTCTGGGTCTGTACAGTGGTATGGACATTGTTAGTCAGAAATAACTGGGTGATCCTTGTGAGTGAGCAGTATTACAGAGTAAGCAAATTAGATAGATCCTTCAATTCCTGCTTCAGGGAAACTCCTTTCTGAGCCTAAATCTGTGCTTCTGTTTGCTTTCATAGTCAATTTGTACCAGCTTCCCGGTAGTTTCTCAGTGCTAGCCATGAAGTCTGTAGTTTATATTCCCGAAGAAACAGAGTGCCCATCAAAAGCAAGCTATAAATACTCTGCTTACTAGTCTCATTCCTAGTGTTATCAGGCTGTTTGTGGTAGTGGATTTCTAGTATGAACATTGAGTTTTTTCCTAGAGGTCTGGGATGAAAATTAAGAAAGATTAGCATTATGGTACTGTGAAGGTCAGAGGCTACAAGCAAGCAATAGTTTGTAGGGAAACATATTTATTTTATTATACCAATTGATACCCCCCCCCCAAAAAAAGGATGATTTCAGGCCTACAACTTCTTTGTTAGTTTTGAATCCCTCTCATCCCTACATTTCTTCAGATCACTTCCATAGATTTTACTAGGAAGCAGCCAGATTTGACGTACACCCATCCTGGATTTAAAGTTACTAAAAATTGATCATTCAGGACAAGGACTCTAAAAAACTCCTGAATGGTAAACTGATGTTGTCTTTGCTCCTAAATGCTATAAACTCAATATGAGGTGCTGCAGAATTATTTCTGGATGATGAAAATAGCCACCGTTACTCAGCTCTGACACAGCTGTCACTAGCAGCAGTAGTGATTGGTGGGACAATTTTCTGAAGAATATTAGGGATAAATGCATGCTAAGGTATTTGTAGGGGCATGATACAGAAAAATCTTAGTGTCGTTAATCTTTTAACATTATTTCAGTTAGAGGTAATTATTTTATCTGAAACTTGAGAAGCAAAAGATTACCGCTTCTTTTTGACTTTCTGTTCAGCCAAGACAGCATGGAAGGAAGGACAGCATGGGAGGAGCCAGAGCCAACTGTGATTTTTGGAGACTTCTCGTCTGATTATGGTTGTTCCATAGACTTTCAGTGTGACCTTCAGCAGTGCACTCCATTCCTGTGTATATCTGTTCTTCACATCACAACTTGAGATAATCATGGTTATTTTGCAAGGGTATTTCTTAGGGATATTCATTACTGCCTGTGAAATGCCTTAGTAATACAGTGAGGGAGCCATATAAGTAGACAGATAGATAAATAAATGCAAATTATGTTACCTACAGATGGGATTACTTGGGTGCTCATAACACATATCTCGTCGTAACATCTTTTAAAAGTCTCAGCATGCATGGGGGTTGGTGGTAAATGAGCTGTGAGGCACAGTGTGTAGTGTGAGTTTCTGACATTCTAAGGAGCAAGTATTTTACTTTCTGTGATGCTGGGGATTTATGCCATAGGATGGACAAGTAAGGAGTTTGGACAACAGTCATGATTTTCAGAGGGATTATTACGGTAGACTCAAACTGGATATTTACCCCTGGGGGAAGGGCAAGGGAGTGAAAGGAAGAGGTGAGACTTTCTCTCCCTTTGTCTCACTGGCTCTTGGATGATACACAGAGTTGCATAATGGAGAATTTGATTAACTTGATTTCTGACTGCTTTGAATATGTGTGTGTTAGGTCAAAATGGTCCACACTTGTCTGAAGTTAATAGACCACTCCTAACATTATTTTAAAATGAGCCAAATCAAGTCTATCCAAAAATTGTCCTGAAAGCCTCTGAAAGTAAGTGAAGCCTTTGCATAACTTTAAGGCTGTGTAAAGCAGAACCGGTTAACTGAATTCTGTCGAGTAGCTGTAAAAGTCTGTTAGAAGACCCGGTGCTTATTTTCAAGGTATTTTGGGTACTTATTGCCAACTTCTTTGAAACAACAGAGGAACAAATAAAGCTGAAAGGAAGTTCAAGAGCATCTTGTGTAATGGTAAAGCTGTGGTGTACCTCAGATCCTGCAGCTGCTGTTTCTAAGAAAATAGATGTCTTTGGTGATTTACTTGACCACCAAATAAGTGACCTGTTTCTCCTCCAAAGGTACCGAGATACCACTGATTGTAAAAGATGTACCAAGTGTTTAACACCTATCTTATTTTCATTGTCCTGTGCCAAGCAAGAAGAAAATTGCACTGTTCTAAAGTTCCTATTATAAATTAGTATAGTCTGTTTAGCTTCCGTGGCTTGAAACAGCTTTCTGTGGATTAGTACCCAAGTGCATAACTGACGCATGCAAACTAGAGTTCCAGTGATGGAGAACACCCTCTGAATTATAAGCAAATAAGTAGTAATACATAGTCATGTGGACTGTTTTGGAATGTCATACCTCCTATATTTGTCATCTCAAATTTTGTTCTTGTGACATCTTGCTTACTGCCTGGGAAGGGAAAGTCTTGTGTCACATTTAGATGTGTTTAGTTTCCTTTTGAAGTAACAGTGCCACTACTCTGCACAAAATCTACTTTTTACTGGCAGCTTTCCAGGTATTCCTGCTTTTGACAGCTTCTTTTTTTGCTGTGTATGAAGTGAGATGGACTCCTTAATGAGTCTCAGGAAAAGGAGTCTGCAGTTGTTTCACAATCTGGGGTGTAATAATAACATACAGACTTTTCCTTGTGTAACACTCATGAAATTCTGTTTCTGTTCTATATGAAGAAAAAGTCTGCAGTTTAATATTAAAAGCAAAAAGGAATGATGCCAGGTTTTAAAATTAGAGCCCTTGTTAACACTATAGATTATTATAAATACAGCATCAATACATTTGAGGCATTTTTGGAGAAGAAATAACTACTGTTGTGAGGAAAGCTTGTGTTCCATATATAATGAAAGCTTACTTTACAAAGAGCCGTGAGGTTACATAGCTGAGACTTCTAAATGCACCCTTAATTATGCAAGCTCTTATCAGTTATATATAGAAGACAGCCCATGGATAGAGCAATCTAGTATGTCTTGTGACAGCTACGACTGTATTAAATTGCATACTCCAGTGGCATTCTGCCAACCAAACGGCACTGTAAAATAGAAAGAATAGGATGATTTAAAAGTGCTAAATCTGTCCTAAACCCATTGCTACTTTATCTCTCTAGAGATGGAGCTGGATAACTTCGTATTTGCATCCCAGATCAGCAGTAGCAATGTTGCTTTTTATGCTACAAATTATGACACTCCCTTGATGTTGTACATGCTTGTTAATTACATTATTGCAGTGACAGCCTGTTCAGTGACCCCACACAGCTGAGGATACCTGTTTCCTGCGAAAATTTTGGAAAACATCCTGTTTAGAGAAAGTACTTTTCATTAGCTGGTTATATATTCTCAGTATATAAGCAGTTTGTTCCACTCTGACTGTATGAATCATATCCATGAAAATACATTTATTCCTTTGCTATTCCATCTGCTTTTGCTTCTAGGACATCACCTGTAAACCTAGTCCTTTCCCTGGGATGTCATGATTTCTAGAAGCAGTGAAGTTTGGAAAGTCTTGAATAGCACCCCAAATGTAGAGATAAAAATAGTAAAAACTTTTTTCTTAAGTATGCAACTTCTGCCATGGAATGACTTGCCCCTCATTCCCCAAATAAACTGAAAATTCAACATAATCTTCACAGTTGATATGCAATCTCTTTCTCTAGTACTGAATTTTCTTTCAGGTTTGAATTGTGTTGGAAGATGTCAAGAATAATTTGGGTGGGGCTACCTTTACTAAGTACTTGATTCTGCTGCAGACCTTAGGAGTAATGTTATGGGAGACATTTTAGTCTCCTTTTTTTCCTTGCTTCCCTTTCTGCAAAATGGAGAAAACTTTATTTTCCTATGTTTTCTTTGTCTTGCCTGTCCAGTTGTGGAGCGTCTAGCATACAGCCTGTGGGTTGGATCTTGCCTAGAAAACCGTTCTGTCTGGCCTTCCAGCTTCCCATCTCTAATACTGCGCAGGGAAACCAAAGTGTGCCAGTTGATAATGATTGCTTTTCCTTTCAAAGATGTGCTCCCATTTTGTGCTCCTGTGTTAGTTCAAAGGAGAGAAAGAAAAGGAAGGAAGGAGAGTTTATTGATAATTCTAATAGAGTTAACATGTCTGGAAATAAGTCATTGGCAATTTGATAGGTGTTGGCAGAAGGGGATGTTGATGAGCAATGGGAAAATTAGTAATCTTTCTGAGGAGCGTGTGCATGCTGTTGACCCAGAAATTTTTTTACTGTTAAATTATAAACTGAAACATTGTCTCTGCATAACTTCTGAACTGAGAATAAGAAGTGAAAAATAGCAAACAGACTTAAAAATGGCAAGTTGTGCAGGGACATTAAAAAAGTCCCGAAAGTGAGATAAGAATTGTGTGAAAACATGATCTGTGAATGCAGGTGTTCTGAATGGAATGTGGCTTCATTTCTTCCTGCTGTACTTAAGGCAACTGTTGGGGAATGATTGAGAGACCAGTGAATTGGCAGAAGGATTCCTGCTTTTCAATTACAATTTTTATTGTTAAAAAAAAAAAGTGAAAGAAGTCTAAATAGGAAACTCATCAGGAACTTCTCTTTTACTCTGTTTGAAAGATGCCATCAGGCTTCTTTGATGTTCTTGTGTACTTCTGTCTGTCACCAGTGAGCAGGGGCTTCTAAGACCAATCTGTTCCTCAGATGTGTCTTTTGCCAGTGCTGCCACCATCTCTATGCTTAAAAGTTCATAATTTACTCTTAATTTCTTCTGTCTTCCAGCCCTCCCTTTTTTGTTCAACTAGCCTGAGACTTTAAGCACTGCAGAGGATAAGAATGGAATTACTGAGTTAGTTTAACATCTAATTTAATGAGGAAGGGAGGATCAGCTAACCGAGCGCACCAGACTTGCAGCACGCAGATTAGGTTAGTTAATGTTAGGGTTAATGTTAGTTAACCAGGGTAATTTTATTGTGTGAAATCACATGCTTGGGGGAGGGATTTTAAGAGACTTTAAGTGAGGTCTGGCTTTCCTCTCCTGCCCATACCAATTCTAGCTGTGTTGCAGTGGAAGTTGGGTGCCTTGCTTGTTTTTGTGCCTTTAAAAATAAATTTTAAAATAAATTGCATTACATTTCATTCTTTACTGGCTAGAACAGAGAACTGAGAAGTGAATCACAAGACCTTTGTTTCAGGAGGTGCTGTTGACTTGCTGTGACATTTTAGCTGGACCGCATACTCTCATTTTCTTTTCTTTGTGGGAAGGTGCAGTGGCACTCATGTCACAGAGGTACTGAGACTTAATTGTTTAAACACACTATTGCCGCAGGACTGTCAAAATTGCAGTACTAAAATAATTTCTGTTTTATTTCCTGGTGCGGGAATTTGAAATTAAGAGCCTTAGCAATGTTAAATAATTAATAATTGAGAAGATGAAGCAAGGAAACTATATCCAGAGTCATTGTTGGCTTCTCCCCAAGCTGGGATCATCCCTATGGTTTTTTGTTATCATTTTACCTGTTAGTCATTTAGTTTTACAACATGTAACCTCATTAAAAAGGAAATGTAGAATAGAATAGAATAGAATAGAATAGAATAGAATAGAATCATTAAGGTTGGAAGTGACCTCAAGGATCATCTAGTCCAACCATCCCCCCACCACCTATTACCCACTAAACCACGTCCCTAAGTACCATATCTAACCTTTCCTTAAACACCCTCAGGGATGGTGACCATGTATTTTGTGATGGGGAAGAGAAAGGATCTTAGGTGAAATCAGGTGAAGATTACAGATGTATCTATTTCTGGAGTTCAGAAATACTGACTGTATTTCAGTTTATGATTAAATCAGGTACCATCTGAAATTGATTACTGGTGTCAATCTGTTCCTTTCATTTCAGAATCTGTTTAATTCCCTGGTTTCTGTTTGTCAGACCTGTAAATGCCATGTCTGAATAATCAGCTTTCTTAGCTCAGACCCACAAAATGAAGTCATCTAAATTGCTTTCTTCTGCAACAATATTCTTCCTAAAATACAGTGATTGTAATGACATAGAAATATTCCTTGGTTAGTTTACTAATGCCGTTTAGAGTGCTATCATAAGTAGTGCTAATTTTCCTTGGTCTGTGCATTTCAAGATCTACTTAACTGTTACTTCTGCACATAAAATCAGTTTCAGTATTTCTGTTCGTCACACCTGATTGTGATTAGTATTTTTGTGTGTCGCATACAAGTATTGATATATCTTTACTTAAATGTAGTTCTTTTATCTGTGCATCAGCCTCCTCTGAATTTCTGGCTTTTTCAGACTGTAGATTCTGGAGTTTTTTAATTAACCTGGATCACCAGAAAAAATTCATTCATCGCATAGTCAATGTAAAATAACCACTTATAAAATGATGAGCATACCTGTATTAATTAAAGGTAAGCTAAGGCAGACAATAAATGGCTTAAATGATAGTGCATAGTGGCAGGATTTATGCTCAGACTTGTGTTATTCAGCATGCAGGATAACTTCCATGTTCTATCTGAAGTAATCTATTTGGAATGGTTATTTTATTTGACACCTTTCATATTATACATTACTTCTAGCTTACATATGTAGTTGATAGCCTATCTTTACTGTTCTGAAGCATCATCTGGAAAACTGGAGGTTTTAATCCTATGCCTGACGAACTTGTAAAACGTGAAGTTAAACTCCGTGTTGCGAAACAGAAAGTAACACTGTAAAGGCATATGACATTTAGGTCTGAGCTCAATCTCACTGAGGTTTGTCCCCCTCTACTCTGCCCTCGTGACACCTCACCTGGAGTACTGTATCCAGCTCTGGGGCCCCCAGCACAAGAAAGATGTGGAACTGTTATAGCAAATCCAGTGGAGGGCCACAACAATGATCAGAGGGCTGGGACACCTCTCCTGTGAAGAAAGGTGAGACAGCTGGCGATGTTCAGCCTGAAGAAGGGAAGGCTCCGAGGAGACCAAATTGAAGCCTTTCAATACCTAAAGGGGTCTTATGAAAAGGATGGAGAGGGGCTCTTTACTCAGGTAGATAATGATAGGACAAGGGGTAATGGTTTTAAACTAAAAGGTGATAGATTTAGATTAGATATTGGGAGGAAGTTTGTCACTGTGAGGGTGATGAGGCACTGGCACAGGTTAACCAGCGAAGTTGTGGCTGCCCCCTCCCTGGCAGTGTTCAAGGCCAGGCTGGATGGGTCCCTGGCCAACGTGATCTAGTGGGTTGGGATGGGTCCTGGCCAACTATGGCAGGGGGGTTGAAACCAGATGATCTTTTAAGGTCCTGTCCAACCCAAACCATTCTGATTGTATGAGGTCATGAGTCCTTTAAGTGCGTTTCTGTATTTGGAGACTTTGATGTTTCAGGTTATTGCACACCTCAGGTGTACTCAGGAAACATGGAGCCACCTCGACTTGAGGCATAGTAGTCTGGGAGCAGGAACAGCAGACGTATTAGTAGCCCTTTGGAGGTGCAGTGCCTCTTACATTATACCTCTTTCAGATGTATTATTGTTTCTGCTTGTAGGGGTTACCTTAAAAATGAGAAATGGGGCACAACCGATTGGTACAAATGGGAAAGAAACAGGCCTAGGACTCCAATCAGTGCATCAACTACAATTCTACTTGTCCTAATTTGGGAACATGTTATGTGAGTACATACCTGCATAGGGAGTAGGGCTAAGGCAGCTGTTACCTGATCCCAGGGTGACAGAAATATAGACTGATATTACCATCCCTATCTATGAAATACTGCTGTGGGTCGAGTGCCTCCATTAGCACCTCCCTGTGCCTTGCATGTTTTCATGGATGCATGAAAGTACAGATCTTCCCTGCATGTTTCTCACCAGGCAGTCACATCACAGTGTGCACACTTCCACCTGTGGTGCTAAGGCTCAAAATGACCTTCACATGGGTGGGTGTTGGGCAAGAGGGTCATACATTTCACTTAATATGCAATTCCTTTATTTCCAAAGGACAGTTACTTCTTTGGTTTATTTTGGGATAGGATAGGATTGTTTAGTTCCAATTGGAAGGGACATACAACAGTCATCTAGTCCAACTGCCTGACCACTTCAGGGTTCACCAAAAGCTAAAGCACGTTATTAAAGGCGTTGTCCAAATGCGTCTTGAACACTGACAGGCCTGGGGCATCAACCACCTCTCTAGGAAGCCTGTTCCAGTGTCTGACCACCCTCTTGGTAAAGAAATTCTTCCTAAAAATCCCTTCTAAACCTCCCCTGATGCAGCTTTGAACAATTCCCACGTGTCTTATCACTGGATCCCAGTGAGAAGAGCCTAGCACCTCACTTTCCACTTTTCCGCCTCAGGAAGCTGAGGCAAGCAATGAGGTCAGCCCTCAGCCGCCTTCTCTCCAAACTAGACAAGTCCAAAGTCCTCAGTTGCTTCTCACAAGACATTCCTTCCAGCCCTTCCACCAGCTCTGTTGCCCTCCCCTGGACACATTCAGGGACCTGAACGTCCTTGTGAAATGGTGGGGCCCAGAACTGCACGCATTACTCAAGGTGAGGATGCACGAAGGCTGAACACAGCGGGACAGTCCCCTCTTTTGACTGGCTGGTTGTGCTGTGTTTGATGCACTTCAGGATGGGATTTGCCCTCTTGGCTGCCAGGACACACTGCTGGCTCATGTTGAGCCTTCTGTCTGTCAACCAGCACCCTCTGATCCCTTTCTGCAGGGCTGTTCTCCGGCCACTCCTCTCCCAATTTATACTTGTGTCTGGCGTTACTCTGTTCCAGGTGCAGAACCTGGCATTTGGTCTTCTTAAATTTCATGCCATGGATGATTGCCCAGTGCTCCAATCCATCCAGATCCCTTTGCAAGGTATCTTGTCCCTCCAGAGGGTCAACAGTACCTCCCAGTTTGGTGCCATCAGCAAACTTGTTAATGGTGCATTCCGCTCCTGCATCCAGGTCATTGATAAAAATATTGAACAGAACTGGCCCTAGTGAGATCTTGACAGGCTGGAGAGTTGGGCGGAGAGGAACCTTATGAAATTCAATAAGGGCAAGCGTAGGGTCCTGCACCTAGGGAGGAACAACCCCATGCACCAGTACAGGTTAGGGGTTGACCTGTTGGGAAGCAGCGCTGCGGAGAAGGACCTGGGAGTCCTGGTTGATGACAAGCTCTCCATGAGCCAGCAGTGTGCCCTCATGGCCAAGAAGGCCAGTGGTATCCTGGGGTGCATCAACAAGAGGGTGGCCAACAGGTCAAGGGAAGTTATCCTCCCCCTCTACTCTACCCTGGTGAGGCCACATCTGGAATATTCTGTTCAGTTCTGGGCTCCCCAGTTGAAGAAAGACAGGGAACTACTTGAGAGAGTCCAGCAGAGGGCTATGAAGATGATTAGGGGACTGAAGCATCTCTTGTATGAGGAAAGGCTGAAAGCGCTGGGTCTGTCCAGCCTGGAGAAGAGAAGACTGAGAGGGGATCTGATCAATGCTTATAAATACCTAAAGGGTGGATGTCTAGAGGAAGGGGCCAGACTCTTCTCAGTGGTGCCCAGTGACAGGACAAGGGGCAGTGGGCACAAACTGGAACACAGGAAGTTCCATCTGAATACGAGGAAAACCTTTTTACACTGAGGGTGATGAAGCACTTGAACAGACTGCCGGAGAGGTTGTGGATTCTCCTTCTCTGAAAATATTCAAAACCTGCCTGGATGCAATCCTGTGCTACATGCTCTAGGTGATCCTGCTCTAGCAGGGAGCTTGGACTAGATGATCTCTGGAGGTCCCTTCCAACCCCTACCAATCTATGAGTCTGTCAATCTGTGAACTGAGCCCTGAGGGACACCGCTGGTGACCTGTCACCAGCCAGATGTACAACCTTTTCAGCTCTGCTGTTCACGCAGTTCTTCACCCAGCACACCATGTACCTGCTTATGTCACAGCTGGACAACTTGTTCAGAAGGATGCTGTTAGGGACAATATCAAAAGCCCTACTAAAATCCATAAAAATTACATCCACTGCCTTCCCTTCACCCACTGGGCAGGTGACCTTATCACAGAAGAATATCAAATTAGTTAGACAGGACTTTTCCCTTTGTGAACCCATGTTGGCTGTGCCTCATTATTGCATTGTTCTTTAAATGCCTTTCAATGGCACTCAGTATGATCTTCATAATTTTCCAGGTCCTGAGGTTAGACTAATAAGTCTGTAGTTTCCTGGGTCTTCCCTTATGCCTTTCTTGTTAATTGAAATAATGTTGGCTAACTTCCAGTTTGCGTGGACCTCCCCAGACACCCAAGACCTTTGGTAGATGATCAAGAGAGGTCCTGCCATAACATCTGCTAGCTCCCTTAGTACTCTGGGGTGAATTCCATCAGGCCCCATGGACTTAGGAACATTCAGCTGATACAGCTGATTCCTTACAGTTTCGATGTCCACAAATGGAAAGTCACTCTTCCCACAGTTGTGGTCCTCTGGTGCAGGGCAGCCCAAGGTTTACTGGTATTATTAAAGCCTGAGGCAAAAAAAAAGGCACTGAATGCCTCTGCTTTTTCTTCATCCCTATTTGTCAGGTGACCATCTTCAATAAGTCTTATATTTTCCCTTGACCTCCCCTTGCTATTAACTTACTTAAAAAAACATCAAAAGACTTTTGTTTCTTACGCGTAGAGTTGGCTGCCTAATCAATTGCCAGAGTGTGAAATCAGTCTTTTATATGTCTTCCCATTTATTTCAGCTGCAGGTTAGGAAAAAAACCACCACAATTACTCAAACAGACATAATTTTTTAAGTGAAGCTAAATAAAATCTTAACGGTTTATGGAAACTTTCAAAGAAGTAGTATTTGCTTAATGTTTACACCGTAACATTTATTCCACCACCAGAACAGAAGGGGCTCAAACCCTTGCATTATCTGTATTTTGCTCTTTACTTCTCCCTTGTCACTGTTATGTAGGAAGTATCTAGCATTTTGTAGGTACAATGCAGTCCGTCCTGCTGTGGTTCAATATATGAAGATAGGCCAGTATCCTAGAGGTCCTTTTTCATCAAAGAATTCTGGCGTCTAACAATTGTGAAAGCAGTCCGCATTGCAGGGGAGACAGTGAACTACTATCTATTTTTAATACATGAAGTTGGCATTCATTTGTTATTTGGTATTGCAGTAGTGTTGTCCAGAGTTACAGCTAGCATGGTCCTAGCATTCTGGAAATTCACCTATCTCTAGACACAGTAAAGGGTTTTGGATGAGTTTGTAATGAAATGCTTAAGTTCTGAGAGTGGGTCTTATTCCTGCATTTGTGTGAGGAGTCTTTATTTGTAGATGTGGTCCCACTGAAACCAAAGGCTTTATTATCAAAAGTAAAGATGTGCAGGGTAAGGTTCCTTCTTTTAGGCTCAGACATGTCAGGCACTCTCTGTCTTTGATAACAGGAATCTTCTTCTAATATTAATGAATATCCTTCAAAGATAAAGGAGTTTGGAGTCATCTTGTTAAAGGCATGTTTTCTAACTACTTTGGTTTTGCTGGGGATATTTTTGCATAGTAAGGGATTTAGTCATGTTCAACTAGATGTGATTGGCCATTGCCAGAGGCAATTGAATTTGATGGCTGAATAATGATCTGATATCATAGGACACATCCTTCTTATAATGGAAGCAGAGGAGTGTGAGAAATGCATGCACACTTATTCTGGTGCATGAAATCCAGGTACATTGCATTTTAAGTGGTTATTTATTCAGTGTTTAGGAAACAATGAAGAAAAGTTGAGTGTCTAAGAAGGCACTTGATGAATTTCACTTAAGCTCTCTTCTTGTGATTGCGGTACTTAACTTACATAGAATGTGGTCATATGAGAGGTATGACAAATTGTTTAATAATATGATGAGTGTGCTTCTGTTGTATGGTGTAATGAGTTATTACCTTTAATGATTAAAGGTATATTAGTACCCATGTTGAACTGATGTTAAAACTAATTTTATTTTGAAATCTAATTTGTTAGATGTTAGAACAGGAGCCAAATACATTAAAATAGTATAACTAATTATAGCAAATACACCTTCTTAAAATAAGATGAAATCTTGTAGAGGTTTGTAACATGCTGAGTGTGATGGACCAAGATAGAGTTTATTCTGACTGGTCTTCCTCCTAGATACATAACTGAATGCACTAGTGCTCTGTGTCCAGCACAAGTGTGTTTCTCTCTTCTCTATAAATACTATTTTATGGTGTATGTTTGAGATGATAGACTGAATTTTTTCAGAAGGTGCATGTTTTGTTTTGTTTAGATTTATGTTTTCCTCCACATTCTTCTTGATTCTCAGATATGGAAGTAGTAGAGGTAGTATGGTTGTCTGTAGTTTTTACTGCTTGCCTTGAAAGTGGATTCCATCCAGCTGGTTGTAGTCCATGCAACCAGCTGTTGCAGTGCTGATGAAAGGTCATCTGTGTCATCTGTCATCTGTGATAGCTATGAATTTTGAAAAAATCTTTTTAGTCATGTTTGTGAACTGTAAATGTGTTCTTTGCAGGCTGGAATTCCAAACCTGAGAAAATAATTAGCTATAAAAGTTGCAGGTCCCAGACTAACCTCTTATTCCTCTTTAATAGCTCTCACTAGGTTGCCATCTTGGGCTTTTTTTTCCAGCTTCATTTTTTTGCAACTTTTGGTGCCATACGATAGAAAATACTGAGAAGAGCCTATCAAATATATTTATATAGCGTCATAAAATAAATATTTTTATTTTTTGTATTTGTGGCAGATATTTTTCAAGTGGCTTATGACAGTATGCAATAGCTTTCTAGGTGTTTTGCCCCTTTGTTCCTACTGGTATGGGGAGTTCTCATTTAACATCATCACCATGTATAAGACTATTCATAGATATTTCAGGTTTCAGACTATGTTATTGTGGATTGGGGTTTTTTTGATAGTTCATGTATCATTTCCAATGAAATATAATATACATTATGTATATATAAGATAGGTAATGTAAGAAAACAACCTAAAAACTTCTGCCTCTACAAAAGTGGCTTCTACTATGTATTTACATATCAAAAATAGAGTAATTCAGTAGATTTTGATAAGAGAACTTTACATTAAATACAACTGAGGAAATTACGTAGGGCTTCTCATTCCACAAATTTGTGTGATTACAATTACATAATAAGCTTGTCATAACACAAAAAATTATGTAGGAATTTACTAGTGTAGCTCTAGTTTATTTCCAGTGAATCTGAAGTAGCTAAAGTGGGTACTCCAAATGGGCACAGCTGCATTGGGAGTGCTACTTTTTTTCAGTAGCATTGTCAAGTCCCTATTGCAGAAGTGGGTACCATAAAAATAATTAACATTATATGATAGAAGTGAACCTTGCTTTCTGTATAAATAGTTAGCTTTTCATGACAAAATGAAATTGAAGTGATGGAGCAGAAACAAATCCATCTTGTGTGTCGAAAAAAAGTCATAGTCACTTTTAAAATGGTATTATTTATGAGTTTGTGGGGTGGAATGAAGTATCTCTAATTCTTCATCTAGTAATTGCAGGAAGTATCACACTGCTTTTCCTTACAGTGGTTATTTCTTGACTTGATTGTTGCACTACGTTTTAACCTCAGTATCTCAAAATGTTTCCATGAAAGATTATGTGAAAAATTAATTAGTTCCTTCCAGAATAAGCATAGGATTCTGATTAGAGGAAAGGCAACGGATGGGGCAGGAGGAGCAAGCATGCAAAGGGGCTGATGGGGGAACAGTATAGCTCAGGTCTGATTTGGCTGCTTTTCAAAAGTTCTACTTTGGGGAAAAGCCGTTACTGCTTTGCCCTACAGAGAATGTAAAACATAAGAGGAAAATATCCCTCTGTGGTATGTCACACTTCAGAATTAAATAGTTTTCATGATTCAGTATGCATGTAGAAGTCCTCTTCAGCTCTGGTAGCCAAAGGTGGTTTAATTTCAGCCTTCCTAAACAGTGACAATATTTATGTTTTGGTTATTCTACCAGTGCAGCTGTTGTGGCAGGTTTCCTAACTGCACTGCCTAAGCGCAGCTAAAGAGCGCTCACTCACCGTAACTATGGCAAGAGCACGGATGTATTCATGGATGTAGCTCTCAGAAGGAACTCCAGCTCTTCGATGAGGGACACAAGTGAGGGATGATGTTGCCAGAGCCTGCCTTTCTGTCCAGGGTAGAGTTGTTAACTCTCTAATGGCAATTCCCTACCCTGTCCTTGACCGGGTACTTGGGATCTCCTCTGACCCCTCTGAGGGTTGTTGACAGCTCCTGTTTCTGTGAGCTAGCTAATTACCTTAGTAAAAGGCAGGCAGTTTCATTCTCTTTTATGCAAACAAGTCATATAATGTGTGTTGGAATGGAGGAGTGAGGCAACATGCTTTGTATTCAAAAAGGAAAATGGACCAAGTTGACTGCCACAGGCCAGTAAAAAAGAGAATACATTAGTAGGAGGACTGTAGGGGAGAAACAGAAGATTTAAGTGGTTTAAAAAAAAAGAGGGAAAATATGAGGAGGAAGAGAAGGGCATTGGGAAAAGGCTGAGAACATGGAAAGAGAAGAGAAGGGGTCAACATCTTCCTTTTCCCTTTGTTTTTTTGAGGTTGCTTCTCCGGGAAATAATCCAGTTATCAGACCGTTAGCTTCCTTCTGGCTGACCATGAGAAGGTTACATTTTCTAACTGGAAACATGAAACACATAGTTTTTTCCCCCTCACAAAGCTTAATAAGAAAACAAACCCCACCATGCACTATGGCTGCATTCAGCATCCTCACTGCTGGATTCATTGATTTGATGGTTTAAATACACTGACTCTTTTCATTTCTGCCTCTGGTTGCCTTGATTTGAAAAGCTGGGAAGGGAGGAGTGATTGCTGGGTTGTGACTGAGGTTATCTTCACAGCTCTAGTGTCCCACATCTCTGCTTCAAGCCCCCAGACTCGTTCACCATTTTGTCAGCTGGTTCTTCCTTTCAGGTGCTGAATTATATGGTATTTTCATATAATAGCTGAACACTGTTATTTGTACTTTCTGTGGCAATACTGTTGATGTGTGCATGCAGGAAGACAGCATTTCTGCCTTAGCCCAAGTCAGATGCACAGATTGAAAGACAGTATGCCTAATATTTACTTCTCTTTCAATGGCACGTAAATGTATTGCTTATTACATCATTAGTACCACCTTCTTTTCAAAATGAATGGAAAAAAGGACCAGGGAGAAAATCAAATGTAGAACTCCCTTTTTTTTTAAAGAAAGCAGTGTAGTTTGCATAGAAGAAAGGGCTTTCTGCACAGAGAGTGTGTGTTCATATGCTTAGTGTGATTTTAAGTGTGGAGTTATGAATACAAGCATGTGTATAAATTCTGGTTTATGCAGAAACTGTATTCTGTATTGCTTGCAAACTCTGAACATGTGAACACTTCAGGAGAGGAGAGCAGTAGTTGTCTTGCTCTACCTTTTCTTCTTGGCTAGACTCTGCTGTAATTCCAGTTCTTTGCAGGAATGATTCTCCATTTCCTGCTGATAATTCACGTGTGTAATCTAACAGTTAGTTGTGTATCTAAACATCTGAAAGGAGCATTAATAATGCACAGGAATTTAACCAGGAAAGCTCTCTTTATTAAAGCATGTCCCTTTTACTCACTTCATGGGAGAAAAAGGGTCTGCGAGGGACTTGTGTGCTTTCTTAGCATCATCACTGCTCATTCTGAATTTGTGTGTCATTTAAACCCTATGGTTAAGCTCTTCTAAAGCATCTATGCTGAAAGTAAGCTATTTGAAAAGAAATAAATTGTACTGAATTTTTACAAAGTGGATGACAATGTTGTGGCCTATACAACTGTTAAAAACATTTAACTGTAGTCATTGGTATATATACCTATGCTGCATGGGGGTAAACAATCAGTCAGAGCCCCAGCAAAAACAGGGAGCGCGATCTCTGGTTGTTGAGCAACTTTATAACCCTGGAAAGACAGGAAACTTCAGGTGAAGGAGTGCTTTTCCACTTGACTGTTAAATTGGGCAGTCGTGCAGGTGGCCGCGTTCCAACAACAGAGACAGAGAAGCTGAAATGTCAGAGTCAGCTGGTAGCTTTTCACATGTGACAGCGCAGCCACAAATCCAGTAAAACATCAGTGCTAAACTCAAGACCATCAGAAATGGGCTTTGGGAAGTGAAAGACAATCCTGCGACAAAGTTGAAAGGAATGGCTTGTACAGGCCATTTATAGAAAGGTCGAAAGCTGCTTCTTTCTCTCACGCCCTGGCCCCCGCCCCCCCCTTTTTTTCTACTTTAACAGTGCCTACCATGCTAAGGGTGAGACATCCATGGGGTAAGGAGATAGGAGACAGTCTGGTACAGAGACCTCTGCCATTGTGTCTTTCTCCCTCTTTCTCCTCCCTGGTGACCATGGCAGGCAGTGAGATTAATGAAGAGTCTGGCTGCTCGCTTGGGAAGATGTGTTGGGTGAGCATGTGAGTTTTGGTTAAAAGGTAACTGTGTGCTGTGAAGCTCAGGATATACAAGGAAGATATAGAATAGCCAAAAGACCACACACACACAGTCCTCCTCCTAATACTTCAGGGTTTTTGCATTCTGGATTCTTAACTTGGGGTTGGTTTGATTGTTTTTTTTTTCTCTGTCATCTATGAAAAAAATACCACTATCATTCTAAGCAAAAACAGATGTCTCAAAATGTGCCCAGCATTCAAGCTCAATTATTAACTGATGTTCTTCAATTCCTCCTCCCATTTTGCAGAATGACAGAATTCCTTCATCCTCAGATCACCAAGGTCATCATGGCTCTGCAGTTTTCCAGCACTCATTGTCCACCCCTTCTTTGATAGAAATAGCTGTTATTTCCATTTTATTCACCTCAATAGGACAAAATACATCTTAAATGTAGCCTCTCTGCAGCAGCCCGATCAAACTGGATTCCTGATTCTATTTCTATTGACTAATGGGTAAATGATAGTTTCCCTTCTCTTTTTTAGTAAGCCTTCCATGTTCTGAGTAGACCTCTTTCTCAGCTGTGCATATATCATCTCACCTTTCTATATTTGTTGTGTTAATGTAACTCCACATTCACTGGCATTACTCATCACAGAGCATAGAGTTAATTTAAAGAAAGAGAGCCTTGCTTAAGGAAAAATAAATAAAAAAATATGAATTTCTCAGTGCAGGGCTCTTGCTGCATTTCATTAATGAAGGTGAAACATGAAGACTAGAAAGTAAACAATATATAAATAGTTAGGAAAGGTTGGAGGAAAGCAATATAAAGAGACTTGTACAATAAATAAGTGTAACTTTAGTTGCACTGCTGAATTGATTTTCATGTCTACGAATTTTTCAAGTAAAATACTGGCTCAGATTTCCAGGCATGTGTGCCTTGTGAGGCACCTCGGCTCCAGGAGAAGCCAGCCTGGAGCCCAAGCTTACGTTAGGGAGCAGTACGTCAAAATAAGAAGCCCTCTACCTTTTGATGGCAAAAGAAGGAATGAAAAACAATTTGCCATGCATTTGCCTTAAGCTTTAAAAAAACAGTCTATGAAGTTATTTACATTTAAATAAATACTTAAAAACCTCTCCATGCGTATGTCATCAACTGAGATTGCTGGGCCGTGCTGCAATTTTCCATTTTCGGAAGATTATAATCTTGGCATTCAAATTCAATATTCGATTTACTGCCCAGCCTGATCAACGAGATCTGTACATGTGGAACATCTGCCAAGCCAGTTAACCCCTGTTCTGTTTTTGTGCATTAGAAAGGAATAATCACTGTGAATCGCTTCCCATTTATCTTTATTGTAGTTCGCCTTAATTAATTTCTGTCCTCTCCTTCAATCTGTCAGCTTTATTACTAGATTGAATGTTAAGCCTAAGCTCCTTGCCAGTATCCCAGTTTTAAAGCTACATTTTTTATGAGATGGGTATAATTTTTAAAATAAATTATGAGAAACCCCCAAATCTCTTTTCTTTGAAAAAAATATTCTGCTCTGAGATTGAGTGAGTGTACACTGCTCCTGCTGGAGAGCTTTGTCTTACTTTTTCTGCAGCATAATTTCTCTGATTTTTTTTTCATTTTTTTTTTTTTTTCTGCTCTAGTTTATGCCAGTTTAGAATTGGGAAAGAAATTTGTTTTAATCTTTTTAAAAGTTTGTAGCTCAGACAGATAGAATTCTTAATCAGTAGCGTAAGGTATGTTAGCACACAGTAGTATTTTTGAGTCTGGCATTTTAAAATATATATTGCTAGAGGATTATTTCTCACTCTGGTTGGCTTAACCTCTCCATAGTTGCCATTAACATAATTTATGCACATCTAATTTTAACTCTTAATGGAGCTGAGTCCAGCCTTTCCATATTGGAGTAAAGAACCAAGAAAGACAGAGAGAATGCTTGTTCAGCATACGTTTCCCTGGCACAGGACAGGTTTCGTTTTGCTGGCATTTCACCTCTGAGTGCAGTGCAGGGGAGAGAGAGAGACTCCGGGTTCATTGCTGTGGCTTAGGTCACCTGTTGAATATAGAACAGAATTCTGCCAAGCGACACAGTAATTCCTATGTGAAAATAGATGCTGTGCTCCACTATCAGGCTGGCAGCTGCCTGCTTTGATATATGGGCTTCAGCAGGGAGGCAATCACATGACCTTGATATAAAACTGTCCAATTCCATGTGAAAGTTCCCTGTATTTTCAGTGGGTGTCAGCAAACGGAGCCAAGCAGTTTTTCTTCATGAAAAGAGCAATAAACAATCTGTCATACCATTTTGGTATCGATTAACCTAATAGCTGGCTTTCTTTTTGGTTTTTCTTTTTTTTGAGCCGCTGGCCTTTAAAAACTGATAGTGATCACTTGTCTATGCCCAAAACAAATGTGTTGTTATTGTTATACATGTTGTGTTATTGACATTGCAGTTGTAACTGCTCATGGTTGACTGAGAATGTGTCATAGTGAGGTGATTTGTGGGTCTTTGTGCCATGCTGTCTAATGCTTGAGCCGTATCCATATTGGGAACAGGATGGATAAAAGACTCTCACTTCCTAGACAAAGGGAGGATCCTGCTCCTTTTCAAAGATACTTTTGGCATTGAAACAGAAAGCTTGCTCTGTTCTTCACTTCAAGGAGATGCAACAAGCATGAAGAGCCTGAGAAGACTGCTACTGTTTGTCTTAGAAATTAGTTAAATAATAAAACTGTGAGTTGAGTAAATAACACTTGTAACGGAATGCAAAATAATGAAATTTGACAGAGAAGGGAAACTGTAGTTTCTCTTCATCTTGTTCCACAACATGTGGCAAATCAATATGCAAAACACTTGAAACTCCAAAAGTTCCCAAATGCTCCTGTCATGGTGCATGCTTTGGCTGTGGAACTCAGTGGTGTAAGATGATATCAACACCAAAGGCTTCAAAGACAATTTGGGCTTCTTGATGATAAGATTACTCATTTGTCAAATACTAGAGGAAAAGAAATCCTAGAAATTATGGTACTGAACTTGGATTAAGAGATATGACTCACACTTCAGCCCATGCTTTCACATTGCCATATGGCATCACTTCGTGTCCTGATAGCTTCTGTTTCCACCTGGAGTTGCCCAACCTCTGTGGGGTAGTTGCAGAGCACTTCAGTCATTGATCATGGTAATGCAGTGGTAATACAGCGTCAGTGGCGTAGAACTAACACAGGAAGAATGCCATGGCCAACTAAGGTACCATCATGCTACAACATTGCTGTTCTTTAACTAGGGAGAAATGAAGGTGACAGTTGGAGCAGAATTCTCTTATCAGCTATGAAGCAACGCTTTCACAGTATCATGCACTTGCCTCATGATGTCCTCTTGTATTTATAAAACGGTCCTAACACCAATTAAGAGAGATCTTAATAGAACATGAGGGAATAAGTATCATTTGAATACCTTTGTGGGAGAGTGTGGCACAGAGGTTTTACTATTAAAGTGCAGGGGAAAAGAATGCTGCATATAGTTGTTTTGAGGATCTCTCTTGTTTTTCTCCATATAGAAATGCAGAGAGTACAAGCTGAATTATCTTTTTTGTTCTTGCTTTTCACTCCTTTTGGCATTTTCCTGTGCTACTTTTTGTTTATTAAATAGAAAAAAAAAAGTATTTATTTCTATCTTTATCCTTTATCCTCTCTAGCTTCATTAGGTTCTTATGTTGTCACTTTGCTCTGACCTGAATGCTGCTGGCTACACAGGACCACAAGAAAGTTGCAAATAATAGTTAGAGTCTTCAAAAATATCTTTCTTCACAATTGCAGGAGTGGTTAGTTAACAGAACTTGGGCTCCCAAGTCTCACTGTAAATAATTTGGAGCCTTTATCTCTCTTACAGGACTCTTTTGTGGGACTTATACATGTTAGTGGGCAGTAAGGATGGGTTACTCCATAAGGGGTGGAGCTAGGAACTTCAATCTTAGTAGGAGGACTACTGCAAACTAAACATTTGAGAAACAGAACTAACAACATACTAGCCAGATACCAAGTGAGATGTAGATGAAACCATTGTGAACACACTTGGGGTTGTAAAGATTGTAACTTCACAGAAGAACCAGCAATTAATCACTTCATAAAAGGAAGAATGACATTAAGGTGATTAGGAAAAAAAAAAAATCCTCGCATTTTTACACTGGACCCTTCAGCTTTGTAGGCTCTTAAAAGCTAGCAGGCATCAATTCCACTGGGTAACTTACTTTTAATCAGTATGTATAGAATATAGTAAAAACAGCTTTAGCTGCAAGAATTCAGGGAGGCTGACAAAGTTTAAAAAAGAAATTTTTTGCTCTTGTCTTCCATTCTTTATTGTATAGGCAGAAAGTGAAAAATCAGGATTAATTTTCTTTCTTAAATGTCTTGACATGAATGTTTGAAAAACTACGACTCTGATGACTCTGATGTTGCTTGGTATTGTTGATTGTCTTTGAAGATGCTGGAATTTTCTAACTTTCTCCTTGGCTGAAGGGAAAATATAGAACTATTAGAAAAGGGAGTTTTTCCTCAGCCCATTTACAATGAATTAGTTGGGCAGATGGTAGCAAAAGGAAATAATGGTTAGACATTGAAGTGCTCTTAGCTCTATGGCTAAGAATTTCATTGACCTTTGTAATGGCAATCTCCTGTCATCCGTGTGAATTTACTGAAATAGTGTTTTAATTATGTGCACACACATTGCTTGCACATGTACAAAACAGATGCAGGGATAGATTAATTTTTTGGTTGAGTTTGACAAAGCATATGACTTACTCATTATGTATGCATATGCCTGTGTGGACAGAGTGATGAAAGAAGAGACAGAAAAAGGACACCAGCTGACTGGTTTCTTTTGTCCTGTGTAGGAATATGTGGTCATTTTCTATTGTATTTAACCAGGATACAACCACCATGTATTTAACGCATGTGAGCTAATATTTGGCAATGCTTCATACTTCAAAAGTGCTTGAAATTCTCTGAGTGCTGCTGAGCACCTATATTACAGCAAACCCATGTTATGTAGACCAGCAGTTCTGTACTCTTTTGGCTATGTCTCTGTATTTGAAATGTGTGGTTTATCTGCTTTTGCTTTTGGCCAGCTGTTAATTGTTACACTAAAAAAGGTAATGTCACTGTAAGTCAGCAAAATAAAAACTCTCTAAGACTCACTTTGGAGTTTTAGAAAGCAGGCATTCCTTATTGCAGCACTGGATGCACTCCACCTGCCCTGCATACCGAGAGTTAGAGTTAGTTTACATTTATTAGCCCAACTTACACATATTTGTGCATTCATCAGCATAATAACCTGTACGTATTCATACTTTATAAACTACAATTGGTCAACTCTTTGCTTGCTTCAATTTAAAAACACAGTATCTCCCAAATTCACTCTGCATGTTCAGTGAGTAGGGGTCTGTATCTGGGGAGGGGAAGTTCTTATGCTGGAGGTCTGGTTTTCATATTATAATAAAACAGTTCACTCTAAGATAATTGCTTATTAAGATAATCACCCTTAGATGATTGCTATCTAAGGATATCAATTAGAGGAATTTCTGCTGACTTTTGGCTCTCAAGGAGGGATATCTCTTTGTTAACAAGTGTTCCTCCATTCAAGATTCCTTTGCTACATCTTGTCTAACCATACTCATTCTAATGGAATACATTGAAAAGTTTCAAGGGTGGTCCTCCTGCTCTCAAAGCCCTAGTGATCTTATTCTCAGGCAATGCAGTAATGAATATACAGCTCAGAATACAGAGTCCAAATGTTCACTCCTTCTTCATAAAGTTTTTCAAACTTTGCTACATTGCTGTAGCAAGGAAAGAACCATACGTTCTTTTGACTTGTGTCGTGGTTCGGCCCCAGCCAGCAGCCGAGCCCCACGCAGCCGCTCGCTCACTGCCCCACCAGCAAAACACAGGGCAGAGTGAGGCAACAAAAGGGCAAATGGCTTTGAGTTGAGATAACGGCCGTTTATGGGCCGACAAAGGGAGAGGGGAAACGACAATAGGGCCGCAGTAGTTATCCCGGGATGTAAACAACCGCGGTACCAAATGGAGTACTTTACCGACAAACGGCCCAGACACGCAGCGAGACCGTCCCGGAGCAGCCCCGGGCCCGTCCCTTTATAGGGGCCTGATGTCACGTGGTGTGGAATAGCGGCCGGCCCGGCCCGGCTCCCCTGGCCCAGGCCTGAGCATTAACCCCGGCCTGGCCAGAGCCAGGACAACTTGGTATCAGTAATATGTAACTTTTCCCATTTGGTAGGTGTCAGGAACATACTAAGTAGATCTTAGGCCAAGATCTTGGAACACATTATTCTATTTCCAACTTAGTCTTTCTTGCAAAAAAAATCTTCCAAGGCGTGAGGTCCTTCAGCTCACTAGTCTCTAAAATGTGAAGAAAATAGAAAACTACATTTTTGAAGCTGGGTGCATAAGAGTGATTTTCTATATCTTTCTTAGTGGCTCCCCAAAAACATTTTCCCAAAATTGGTGAGCAGCATTTAATCTATTTCTTGAAAACCAGCAGTTTAGATAATGTAATGAGAACTGGTATTCACACCTAGCTGTGTGTTCAGAAATGGGCAGTGAGATTTCTTGGATCCTGCTGCCAGTGGTAAGCTAGGGTCCTTTCCCATCTTACATTGCTGCCTTCTACTCCGATTTCTTTGAGTTTTGTATTAGGTATCTTTGCGTTACGAAAAATATAGTATTAAGAGGATCAGGAAGGCTGGCCTCCTTCCCTCCTTTCTGTGACCCTGTTCAAGTCAGCAGAAGCTGTGCTATTGATTTCACTGCTGCTAGAGTTTTACCCTTTCTATTTAGGAAAACAGTTTATGTTCAGACTCTTTTACCACTTGATTTTCCCGTGATAGTCACAGCTAAATGTTCTACCTAGTTTGTTGCTATTCAGGAAACAATGGGTCAGTTTCTTTTTCTTTATGAGAATTAAGATATTAATGGAATATTTTGAAGTCTTTGTCATCTGTATAGCTTATTTTCCAGGCCTAGACATTTCAGATACTTATGGCAGATTTCCACTCACATGCGTATATGGCAATGACAGTGAGATCACAAAGACTGGTTCAGAAATAAGTTTAGAATAGTGGATTTGAATGCCCTACCTTCCTTTAAATGAATTTCTGCACAAAACACATCTGATCTCTGGATTAGGTGAGACAAGCTTTAATTTGATCTGAAAGTTTAGCCCAAAAAATGTTTGGAGAGTGATTTACTATCTGTATTTGTTAAGAGCACTAGTCTTTTCCTAACAAAAGTATTCATTAAGGCTTTTTGCCATTCTCAAAGTCAGTGAAATGACTGCATTAATGTTAAGTGGGAGCCACTGCCACCTTTCTCAAAGAAATATTTAAGCTTCTTCAAACATTTCAGCTTCTTACAAGGACTGTGAGAAAATCAACTAAGAAGCCATCCGGCCCTAGAAACTTCTCTGGAATTTATGCAGGAAATAGCCTTTGAAAAATTTTGCTGCAGCAAGGGAATCACCACATACTGCTTTGCCACCAAGAAAGGATTCATTTAGCCAGAAATTAATCCTGAGCTGCCTCCTTATAAGCGTACTTGGACATATCTATTCTTGACAGGCACAAAGCAAGTGATGTGTAAACAAAGAAGCCCAGCACATTTCATTTATGCTTGCTCGTCCTGTATTGTTTCTGACGTCCATGTTCTTTCAATGTTTTATGTAGTGTCAGCTGTTCAGTTTGAGTTCTTAGTGGCCATTTTTAGTTTCTACCTTTTTTTGCAGAGGTTACAGAAAAAATGGGAGAGCTGTTTCTGGTGTTTCAGTTTAAACTTGGCTGTACGTTTTCTGGCAAGTGGTTTAGTAGGTGCCCAAAAAGCAATCTGCATGGGCTGAGAATGAATGGAAAAATCTTTAAAATGGCTTTGGAAAACAGCATAGACAATGTCTCGTTCAGAGTGGCAAGGCATAAAACCCATTATTACTGCACAAAAATGTGTCTCTGTGTTTAGCAAGTTGTCATTTTTAAGGATTTTGCAACAGAAGGCTGGCTGTGCTGATCCATAAATCAGAAGTAAAGATCTCTGAATTGGTGTTGGTCTGAGCCACAAAGTCCATTTATAACACAGCACAGCCCTCCTGGCTCATGTCTGGACTCAGTCTAGCTTTTAAGCTGCCTCTTCTGAAACTAGGACATAAGTGCTCCATGTGCTCAGTTCCAGAGTTAACTTGCCTAGATGGAACTATCATTGTACTGCCAGTGTACTGAAAAGTATCTTGAACTTTCTTCTTGTGTGGGGTGAGGGGAGGGGAATGAGGAATAAACCGAAAGTGACTGTACTTGACTGAATGCTCTGCCACGTATGTGCCTGTCCACATCTCTACTTTGGTTTTATACAACTTTGGAGCAATAGATAAAATGTTTGAGGAAGCTTAGACGCTTACAGAACATGCTTTGCTAGTTCAAAGATCTTCTACATTTACAGGTCAAAGGGAGCAATACGTCTAGCTCAGATTGTGAACTGACTAGTCTGAGGTTGTATGACATGTCAGAAGACAAATTACAAGTCGAGTCGAAGAATGCCATGTGCCTGACATAATTGCTGTATAGCGTCTACCATGACATTAGGGTTGCATTTCTTTGCAGCAATTATGTTTTTCTTTCTGTGTTGCTTAAAAGGAGTCAAAGCAAGAATGACAACATGACTAAGAAAGACCTCAGTTTTAGGATGGTGGCAGGTTGAATATAAGTCAGCAGTGTGCCCTGGCAGCAAAAAGGGTCAACTGTGTCCTGGGCTTCATCAGGCACTGCATAGCACTCCCAGTTGAGGGAGGTGATTGTCCCACTCTACCCTGTGCTGGCGCAGCCCCACCTCAAGTACTGTGTGCAGTTTTGGGCGCCTCACTTTAAAGAAGGACATCAAACTATTTCACTATGTCCAGAGGAGGGTGACCAAGATGGTGAAGGGCCTCAAGGGCAAGAATTACAAGGAGCAGCTGTGGTCACTTGGCTTGTTCAGCTTGGAGAAGAAAAGGCTGAGAGGTGACCTTATCACAAGTCTACAACTTCCTCAAGAGGGGCAGCAGAGTGGGAGATCTCTCTCTCTGGTGACCAGCAACACGACACGAGGAAACGGAATGAAGCTGCGTCAGGGGAAGTTCAGACTGGATGTTAGGAGAAGGTTCTTCAGTGAGAGGGTGGTCAGTCACTGGAAGGGGCTCCCCAGCGAAGTGGTCAAGGCACCAAGCCTGTCAGGGTTCAAGGAGCATCTGGATGATGCTCTTAGTCATAGTTTTAGGTAGTCCTGCAAGGAGCAGAGAGTTGGACTTGATGATTCTGATAAGGCCCTTCCAGCTCAAAATACTGTATGATTCTAAGAGGATGCAAAGAGGGCAAAAACTCTACTCAAGACAGCATGAGACTCTGTAGAGTTGTGCAGCAATGGACTCTGTATAATAGGACACATTCCAAGGCGCTGTATGGAACAACTACCCTGAGATACTGGAGTCTTCAGAACAGAGGACTTTTAAAGTGGATACAGTCCAGGCCTTGGACAACAGAGTACTTGGGTGCAATGAAGTGTTGCATGTCAGGGTTGCAGTCATGGCTAAGCCATCACAAAAGGGGATGTGAGTGATGTGCACAGACTACCATAAGGGCAGACAAACAGGAGATTGACAGGATCTTTGCACAACCCTTACAGAGAGACAGGGGCCTAAGCCCTGCAGTGTGAAAAAGGATAGACAGTTCTGAGGCAGCATTTGAATGACCAGTGGATGTACACTCCCATACAAGCTAAAGGGATGTATCATAGCCAGGTGAATCTGAACCACAGCTGAGCCAGTGTTGCAGAGAGAGCTTTGGCTTTTGTGACCATGGCCCCCCCTTTGAGGAACAGGGACTGCTGGGGAGACACAGGGTGCACACAGGAGTGGGGCAAAGCCACGTTTTCCAACAGGCTTTCCAGCCTAGCTAGGAGGGCTTGAGCCTAGGTTCGTCGGGGGATGGTGACCAAGCCTGAAGAGAAAAAGAGACACAGGGAGCAGGAAGGAAGTGCCTGGTGAAGCGGGTGAACATGGGTTTTTTTGAGACCTACGGGGAGGGCAAGCCAGGAGCTGGGTTTGGCCCCAGCACAGGTAATGCCCTCGGTGGCCAGTGTGCACTCCCACAGCACTCTTGCCAAACAGGGAGGAGAGAGTAGGTGTTCTGATAGTAGGCTCCACTGACTCTCCCAGACAAGGCAAGGTAATGAATTGGGTCGTGGTCCACCCAGGGAATCCAGTCAGGAGAAGCAGATAGGGTCAGAGTGTCAGGACCTGGAGTGCATCCCTCCTCTAGGAGCTGAACTGTCTAAGTTAGAGTGTAGGTGGCTGGGTCTGAATCCAGCTCCTTCACTGATAAGAGCTGTTGCGTAGAAAGCTACCAGCAGGCTGTGCTAACAGATCTTTTTTCCCAGGAAGAAACATACAATCTTATCATTCTAACTTTTTATATGAGGAAGGAAAAGAATTGCAGCATGAAGCATGCTGTTTTTATTTGTGACTCTCTAAATTTTATTTTGGTTAATGAAAAGGCGCTGCTAAAGTGGTTGCTAACATGTGTTCAGAAGTATTCAAGACCTTGTTTAGTAGCTCTCTTTTTCTTGAGATTTGAAAGCAGAGACGTCTATATTATATTCTAATGATTAATACAAAATTTATGTTAATACTTCCCTTCCCGCCTGCTCCCTTGGTGTGGATTGTCACTTTGGGGTATTGCAGAATTTCCAACTTTCCACCTTTTACGTTTAAAAAAAAATAATTAGTAAGTCACTGTGGATTCTTTCCACTCTTTTCCTGGTGCCGTCTGCTATGTGAATGGTCTTTTTATTCAGAGATGCATGCAAACCTTATCTGTGTGGTGTGGCTCTGGAGCCTTGATCACATGAGATCAACATATGATGGTCGTTTCTTGCCATTTTGGTCAATGCCAATGTTTTGGCAAAGAACTGGGATCCCCTGAGTCCTGCCATTGTATGTGCTTCTTACTGTTCCCTCTTCTCTGGAGATAGAAGGTAGAGCCTTTGTGATGTGTAAGTAGTTTCTCTTTGTGAAGATACAAGAGCAATAGCAACTGGCTTATCAGAGCACAGTGCATGCTGTGCTCTGCTATTGTGCAAGATACTGCTCTAATTTTTTGTTTAATATTGGTTCCTAATACATGTTTAATTTTTAGCATTATGATAGAGCTAAAGCTACCATATTCTACTGGGAATGACCCATTGAATACAGAGCTTGTGAACTCAAATACAATTATAAAGAAATACAGAAATCCATTGATAAAACACGATAAACTTTCACAGCAAGAGGAAGATGAGTGACCCCATGGTGGCAGTCAACACTTTGCTGCTTTGCTGGATTTCAAAACAAGTTCCATCTGTAGCTTTGGAAATAAGAACAATACTGCATATTTTCCATGCTTAAGTATAGAAATGATGGTGGCAATAATGTTTTGTGGCATTCTTCATACCCATACTTCATCATTCATCTAAAAATGCTTATTAATAGTCTACTGAAAAGCAAATTGAGTAGATGCAGTGCCTTTCTGATGACTTGAGGGGCCTGTGAAGATTGCATCAATCAAATTCTATTAATTTTCATAGAATCATAGAATGGTTAGGATTGGAAGGGACCAAAAGGATCATCTAATTCCAACCCCCCCACCCTGGGTAGGAACACCCTACATTAGACCAGATTGCCCAAAGCCCCATCCAACCTGGCCTTGAACACTTCCAGGAAGTGGGCCTTCACAATTTCTCTGGGGAACCTGTTCCAGTGCCTCACCACCCTCACAGGAAAGAATCTGTTTCTAATGTCCAATCTAGACCTCCCCTCTTTTAGTTTAAAC